>CM038215.1:150670474-150989252 GCA_021442155.1 Cymbidium sinense
CTTTTCAAAGAAATAATTACAAACATTTGAATAATTATAATGGTTGTTATTCCATTTTATCTTTAGAAATATTTGAAGGATGGACTCTTCTTGCGGTTCCTCACAAGTAAACTAATTGAATTTCTTGTTTTCCTTTTTTTATACTTATAAGTTGGATCACGTTGTCAGTTCATCTACAAAATATCAAATAAAAGGTTTCTGTCAAATTAGAACCAAAAAACATCATTTTTCCATTACAAATGTAAACAACTACTAGAGGATTTATTTTTTCATTTATTGAAATATTTGTACTTAAAATGCCATTGCCACAATCAAGATGAATGAAAAAAGGGGTTGATTGAAAGTTAATTTTTAGGTTTTATTTACTTATTTATTTTACAGAGGAACAAACAATCACTAGTATTATAAGTAGTTGAACATTGACCATACGAGTATCAATCACTATTAAATTATGTAATGAATCCACATTATTTTTGTAATAGTCATTTGGGTGCTTATATATGACATTTGTAATAAAATGCTTTGGCATACACTAGTTGCCAAAAATTAAAGTGTTTCGAAGAGAAAAGATAATAGAGAAAAAGTGTTAAAGTTAACGACTTTAATTTTCATTCAAAATTTTATTGTGGGAAATAACTTATATCTTATGAAAGAAATGAATCACGAAGATGCAAGAAAGAAATAAAAGAGTTTTGATATGAATGAATTCCTTTTGAGAGTAGGATTACAAAGAACTTGAGAATCCCTTAGATCATATAGCAATTTGGATTGTGCTTAAAGATAGTAAAAGCAAAGAAGAAGATAAAAAATCTTAAAGAATTAAGAAAAGAGAGCTTCATGTTCCAAGATTTCCCTTTCTTATTTTGACACTTTGACGCCTTTTATAGACAATGATGGAGGGAGAACCACAAGCAAAACTACAAAACACCAACTTCGAGAAGTTGTCACTACAAAATCTTAGTTGATTGATTGTGTAGAGGATGAAGTAGTTGACTACTCATGTTATACAACAACAACAACAACAACAACAGTCTTCCCACTAGTGTTCAAATGAATCCTTCGTCTCAGTGTATTATGTCAAATTCTCATTTAAATCAAGTATACTAAGATCATTTTTATAAATCTTAGCCAAGTCTTTGGTTTACCTCTACCTTTTCTTAACATAAGGCAAATCTAATGCATCTACTCTCTCGATTAAGACGCTTTATGTGGCCAAACCATCTAAGACGACTCCCTAATCTTATATACCTGAGCTACTCCAACTTTTTCCCGAATATACTCATTTTGCATTCTATCTCTAAGAGTAAAAGCCACTCATCCACCTAAGCATCCTCATCTCTATAACACTTAGTTATGTTTTTTTTTTATTGGCCAACATTCTACATAAGTCATCAGTCTTACCACCATCTTATAAAATTTTCCTTAAGTTTAAGTGAAACTTTTCTATCACAATATGCGATGCATTCCTCCACTTCAACCATCCAACTTGAATTCTACTAATAACATCTCCATCTATTTTACTATCATTTTGAACAGAGCCTAAATATCAAAGCTCACTCTTATTGATGACTTGATCACCTAATGAAATCACCACTGAATTTCTACAACTAAAATTACACTTCATATATTAGATCTACTTAAACGAAAACCAGACTTGAGAGTTGACCTCCATAATTCAAGTTTCTTGGACTCCTCTAGTCTTATCAACAAGAAGAATGTCATCGAAAGCATACACCAAGGTACATCTTCTTATAAATGCTAAGAAGAACATCCATAACTAAAGTAAAAGATAAGGGCTTAAAGTGATCCTTGATGTAATCCAACCAAAATAGAAAAATATTTTGTCAATCCTCCTGTGTTTGGACACAAGTAACAAGTATACATATCCTTAATGACCAATATAACCAATATTAACTCATTTCATTCTAGAACTCTCCAAAGAACATCTCAAACTTTATCATAAAGTTTTCTAAATTAATAAATATCATATGTAGATTCTCTTTACTTTCTCTATGCTTCTCCATCAAATCCCTTGACAAATGTATAGCATCTATAGATCTACTGAAACCAAACTTGTGAAAATTTCTATATCACATCGTAACATGCTCAATTCTCTCCCATAATTTTAATGTATGACACATTAACTTAATTCCTCATAATTTGCACACTTGTGCATCACCTTATTCTTAAATATAGAACCAACAAACTCTTTCTCCACTCATCTAACATCTTTTGCCTTAAAATGATATTAAAAGATTTGTAAGCCAAGAAATTCTTTGATCCCTAAACATTTCACTTCTATTGGAATATTATCGGTCCGCTTTCACATTTCATTTTCTTTTCTTTAAAGCTTCACCAACTTGATTTATTTACGACGATAAAATGAAATTTCTATTTTGTTGGTATTAAGGTTCTAAAATCAATCGTCTTTTCAGATCCTTCATCAAAAATTTATCAAAATACATCCACCTATTTTCAATATCCTTTTAAAGTATTTTATTATTTTCATCCTTACACCTCACTCAACTACGCTTTACTTCTCCTTCTCTAATTTATACATACATCTTTCACCTTCTTTGTTATCTAATCTATCAGTATAAATTACTAAAAGTTAATTTTTTGATAATATATCTTTAATCTCTACAGCCACTTTATATCTTTTCCAATTCTCAAGTTTTTACATCTAAACTAAGTTTTATAACAATACTTCTTATTTTTTTATCTCTTCGCAACACTCGACTCCACCATCAACTATTCTTATTAAAGAGCTTTTCCTTGATTCTTCAAGCCATCTTTAAGAACTGCTTAATTTCACTGCTATTTTTCCACATAATGTGTCCCTCAACATCCCAAATTCTAATCTCTTATAGCTCTTAAAATATTTTTATTTATTTCTTATGTCCCATCTAATTCTAGGATAATAATTTAGTTTATTTTTTTCTTACAATCTAACTAACAATCGATGGTCTTGATTTTCACTTAGAATGACTTTACAATCTTACAATCTAACGATCTATTTTTCTTATCGAAAAATAATCAATGTGTTTTCTTAGATCCATTTTTATAAGTAATAATATCATCTCTTTTCTTAAATAAAGAGCAAGAATTCAAAATCATGTAAAGAAAATCTAATATCCCTACCTTCTTATTACCACTCTAAATCCATAACCACCATGAATACTTTTAAAATCTTTACCACTTACCAATACGCCCATTTAAATCTCCTCCAATAAATACTTTTCTTCAAGAGGTATCTTTTGTATTCCCTCTAATTCATTCCAAAATTTTTCTTTTACGCTTACTCTCCAAACCTCCGGGAGCATGTATTACTTATAACATGATAATCTTTAACAATCTTTGTTTATAATTTATCTCCACATCACATTATTTATAACATTATCCTTCAAACTTTATCTATAATCACACCTACACCATTTCAGACTTTTATCTCAATACCAAAGTTTAAAACCTAAACTATCAATCTTTGCTTTCTCCCAACCCATTTTTTTCACATAAAATATTTATCTTTCTATGAACCATAATATCTATTAATTCCATTAATTTACATGTAAGAGTCTATATTCCAAGATCCTAACCTAATTTTAGTTTTGTGATAACTTTGCCCATTTCCGCCCATAATGTGGGAATCCTTGCTTATTTATGCATCGCCATGCACAGCTCGCATTTTTTTCATCAGATTCCCATAGCTCTCTTCCGGGACGCCCAAGATCACAATGATTTAAAGGATTCATGTCATGATTATTTCGAAAAGTTTTACTCTCATTACCTAACGCAACCCTCCACTTTTCACATCCGGACTTGGGACCGGCAATGGTAATGTTTGACTACTCATGTTATGAACACTAAAAATGATTTCTATTAATGAGGACAAGTTCAGTCAAATTATGCTTCTTCATCAAATGCTAATTGATTAGACCGAGTTCTTAAATTTGATTTGTTGACTTTTGAATAAGTGAGTTTTGAATTGCAAGCACTGTATCTTTTCAATCAATAGTTTCTTATACTGACTTTTCATTATGACTTGATTAACCAACTCAAGCAAGTATAGATATATGTCAATTCCTCGATTCGTGTTTTTTTGAGCGAAAAGGGCAACATAATGAAGGTAACAAGTTCAACCTTTGGGATTTCAGCAATAACACATATTCTTTAAGATTATAAGTTGAAACCTCAATTTTGAACCTTCAATTGTTTCTTTGATCTTCAAATTTATTAGACCGGGAGTAAGGAAGAAGTCTTCAAAAAGACCAAATTCACCAAGAGAGGTGATGAAAGCTCTTGTTGAAACCACAGAGCCATTGGGTGATTGACTTAGTGGAGAAGTCACATGAGGATCAAGGGTTGAGATTTTTTGAAGCAATGTATCATGAGCTGATCTTTGAGATTAATTTCTTGAAGAAATAAATTATTAGCTTGGAAGTTAGCATGGAGATTAAGAAGAAAAAGTTGAGCAAGATGATTAAGACTTTAATACGCTTGCTTGAAGCCTTTGCTCAATATTATAATTCTCCTCAACCGTAGAGACAAAGTTGTAGAGACAAAGCTGAACTCGCCTTTTGCAAGTTTTACTGAATCCATAAGAGAGCAATGTTCAAGATTTCTAACGAGAAGTCAAAGAGTTAATGTACAAAGTAGTGAGCTTTTGAGACTTCAAAATTGAAATAATTTGTTGTTAGAGTCAAGCTTGTATTTCATTGATTGATCCAAGGTTTGTGAAGTTTCCTTCGGCATTGTGTGCTATTGCTTGCTAGGTGGGTTTTGTTATGTTTATATGGCCAGTTCGTGGGTTCTAGAATTGGTGCAAGTCGTCCCTTGGAGTGAGGATCTGCACTTAAAAACTGCTCCTTTTTTATTTTTTTGGTTTTACCTTATGAGAAAGAAAAAAAAATCAATCAATGAGAAATTTTGTATTTTCTTTTTCTTGAATCATATATATTGAAAATTCTTTTTAATGATTGAATTTTCACGTTTTTTTTAATATCTATGAACAATAAGAAGCATGTGTAGATCTTTCATTCATTGTTATATGTCAGGTTCATTTGAATTGATTTAGTTGAAGTTGGATCACATTCTTGTACTTGTTCTCTTTGGTGAAATTAATCATGAAGTCACTAGTTTAATCTTGTAACCAATAGATTAGACTTTGCCATTAAAGGGAGTTCTTTCCCTATCGTTTGAATTTTCTGAGTTGATTCACTGTTGATAAATTTTTTCTGAGATTTAATTGTCAAGTTACGATCATGATGGAGATTTGAGAATAAACTTCAATTTGAAATGCAAATTGGAATTTTTATTTTGATTTAACCAAATATATTTACAAAATGTATATATATATATTTACTTTATGATCCAAAACAAATATGTTTGTACAATAAGCACAATGATATCTGCCACGCATGCACATGCATTCACCTACACATTTTTACATATATCTATACACATAACATATATTTATCCATTGTTCTACTTTGTGTAAATAGGACATCCCCATCCAATTTTTGGGTGACTTAAACATTGGTGATTGGCTCGGAGGTTTTTTATATTCTGCTGGACAACAAAGCTAATGTAGCAGTCCAAGATCAATTATCTTCTCTGCCTAGGTTCAAGATTCACCTAAGCGTTTCTTGCTCATTTTATTTGGATATAGTAGCATTTGCTCTTTTATCTATTGTCACGCTCGGAACTGTGGTGGTTTGGTTATTTTGGTGCGGTCTTGTAACTGGTCTGCACAGAGTGTCTTACCACCATTAGGTTACATAGGTATGTGCGAGAAGCTTGTAAAATTATGTTGAATGTGTCAATTAATTTTGTTTCTAAATCTCATTCAAATGTTGTTTTGGCTAATACATTGATACTTGTAAAATATCTCACGGGAGCTTTTGGCTCGGAAAAGTCAATGAGGTAACTCTCATGATAACATGAGTCATTTGGATTTCTTGATGGTTATATTGCATCGAAGTAAGGTCTATAGTGTTTCTGAGAAGTTTCTTATGGTTGAATGAAATGAAGTTTAAATTATTCCAATTAAAAGAAAGACGCTCGCCAAATGACATGTTATTAATAACACCAATTTGAATTCATGTTGTTTTTCCTAAGAGCCTAGGTGACTCCCAATTTACTTGTCATGAACCGGTTCGGGGCTTGAAATTTTCAAGCCAACATAATTGATGGTGAAATTAAAATTTTCATTTTTTATAATTCTAATAATATATCCAAAAGTAATGAAAGAGCCATTCTAAAACAAAATATATAAAGAAATTTAAAATCTACCTTTGTTGGTTGTTATCTTGTCTACGTTTAATGCTTTCCTCTTTGTTCACTCATTTAAATTTGAAATTATTAAATAATAATATATTGAGTTTTCATACCTAGTGAAATAATTATAATTCTAAATTACACTTCTCAATGAAAAGAACATAATATGCATGCAAATTCTTATTAATTTTTTACAATTCATATGAAAATTTAAATCAATTATGATGAATGTTATCTAAATAATTATTTAAAATGCATAACTCGATCTCACTGTACTCTCGTGTATGCCTTTTGTTATTCAACTATGTTCTCGCTCTTATAGCGCGAATTGGTTAGTGGAATCGATATTTATCGGTTTGTATTGTTCTTCATTACACGAGCCATTACATTACTTGTAACAACACTAATCTAGATCTCTTATTTGTTGCTTTAACTATCTATATATCTTCTTTTATTTCAACTTTGTACCAAAACTATTATATAAATCATTAAATGTTGTAACTTTTAATTTGTTTAGTACACCATCTTATCTTTAGATTTCACCATCTTATCCTTGAAAATTATTTTTGAATGTTTTTTTTATATTGTATTGATATATATATATATATATATATATATTGTTTTATTTTTTTATTTTTATTTATTTATTTATTTATTATTATTTTTTTATTTTTTTTATTTTTTTTATTTTTTTATTTTTATTTTATATATATATATATATATATATATATCCATGACCATCAGTCTATATTGTGTGGTCACTATCTCTCCTAAAATCACTTTTCAATTTCTGTAACAAGATTTTTTTTTGTCTAACTGAAAAAAAAAAATTTATTATTTGAGGGCTCTTATAAATAATTAAGTATTGTTCTTGTTTCTTGAAATATATGTTTTCTATTATAAGATTATAGATTATTGAGAAATTAAGTATCACACACACACATTCAAGCTTGGTTCGAAACCCAATTTCTTATCTTCTCCCCACCAAGAATGCCCACCCTTCAACTCATTCAAAAAAATGGGATTTCAATGTAATGAGTTTTGATACTTGGATTTAGGTATATATATGCTCTAGTAAGAAGGGAAGCAAGAGAATTTGTGGTGGGTAATGAATAGAAGATTAAAAATATAATGGTGAAATATACTTAATTTCTCAATAATCCATAATCTTATAGTAGAAAACATATACTTCATGAAATGAGAATAATACTTAATTATTTATAAGAGTCCTCAAATAATAAATATAATTTTTTCACCTTCAATAAATATTCTTTTTTTGTTTAGGTATACATTATAGTAATTAATAATCCCTTCCTGAAACTTATTTTTAAACCATTGCTTAATTCAACTTCAAAAGCATTGTGCTAAATAATGTCCTATTTTCTCATCTCTATTTAGTTTATTATAAATTAGCAATGCTTGCTATTAGTGTAATCATTTCTTCTAATTAATTCATCCATTCTCATCTTTTTAATCTGTCTCTAAATTTTATGCACCAAATCTGATTTTAGTTTTAATCTTAGTCAACAATTACAGAATTTTTTTATTATAGTTTATGTGTAGTGCATTGCTTGTGGGTGACATTTCATTAAAGTCTATTTAAGTTGTGGACCATTAATACATTAACTGTATATATATATATTATATATATATATATATATATATATATATATATATATATATATATATATATATATATATATATATATATATATATATATAACAACATTTATTGGGGGCAATTCTTCGCTACTCTAATGCAACCAGCGGAGTGAGAACAATGCTTTCTAAATATGACATTCATGTATTAGGCCTTTTGAATTTTATTTTATATGACTATTGAGGAGGAGAATCTCTTTGATCTTATTGATTTGATATAGGAGATTAGGAGCTTATATCAAGACATAGAAGATGAATACAAATTGAAACAAATAATGAAGACATATGTTCTTCTAATATAACTTTTCCTAATAAAACATTTTCTAATATATATCATACGCCAACAAACTTTATCATATCTTTATTATTTTAACAGAACGATGTACTTTTATTACATTAATTCTGGAACAAAATCCACTGTAGTGAATGGTGGGTCACCATCCATTCACATTTTACTTGAATCAGGATGTGTAATGGTGGTATTCGTTATTCCCTGTAGTAAAATTCTCCATAAAAATGGTTCCTTAGTTCAGTGGTGTTTTCATGGTCTGATTGTAGTTCGTTTTTTTGTTTTTTGTTTTTTTGGTGTTTTTGTACTTAGGGTATTGCAAATTCAATTGCTTTTGCATTGGGGTTAGCAACAACGTTAGCCCTTCTAGGCATTGGAGCTTCTTTTGCTGGAAAGGCTTATGGACAAATAGGTAAGGACTTCCATTGGCTGCTTCAAGCTTGGCAATTCTTATGGGTTTGAATCTTTTGGAGGTGAGTTTACAAGCCTTGATTTTGATTTATCAAGCTGTTCAGTCAGGCTTCTGTTTGTTCTCATTTCAGAAAAAATAAAGATATATTGTTTCAATGATTTAAATTATTTGCTTTATTTAGTATCCCTTTGATAAAGCCCACCTCCTTTAGTCCGGATAATGCTAATGGGTATAATGATTGTTTTGGATGTCACTTTTGAACCGACAACCAATACCATTTTTATATGACAGTCACTGGATCATTATAGGAGTATATTTCATGTGATATGCTTTTTATACCTTGTTTGTATAATAAAGTATGTACTGTTTTGATTATGCTATAAAGCCTTCCACCGTAGGATATCAGGCTTTTTTATTAAGAAAAATGTTGATTTCCTTCTAGTCATCCCGATATAGATTTTCTATAATTGTTTGTATCTTTACACGCGTCCCCACAATGGGTTCTAAATATCTAACAGCAGTCTGTAACGTTCAGTCAGCTTTGTTGTCTTGCTCGTGCTACAATTTCCTTCGCCATATGAATTCTTCTTCCTATCTCCTATCTAGTCTCACAAAGTGCCTCCTGTGAAACAATCTCTATTCTACTTTGGCACCTTTGACTTCAACATCTCTGTTGCCTCTCCTTGCTCTATATTTGCTTCATCTTTTCCTGTCCACTTGTTTTTTTGTACTTGTCTCTCAAGGTAGATTTGAAGGCGTTCTTTCAGTGTAAGTAGACTAACACATTTAAATTTTCTTTGGTCTGCCCTAAAATCCCGTGTTGAGTTTCCTACTGGCAGAAGCAAGAACAAAACGTTTTGCACCTTTTCTTTTAGTATAGACCTGAATATCAATCTAAGCAGGTGTTTCTTTTCCTACAATTTGTTGTTGAGTTATTCAGGAGTTGCTAAAAGCATAAATGTCACTGTTTAACAGAGTAATCGCTTTTGTATAGCATGCATTGAAAATATTTAGCCTATTTTGAGTGTTCACAGTCTCTTGTTATTTATCATTTATTTCTTAATTTCATGTTGTTACTTTCATTACTGCAGGTTATTGAATTAAAGTTGCCATCATTCTTCAACAATTTTGATCCCGTGCTGCTGCATCTAATTTCCTTCTGGTATTCTATTATGAGTTAAGTTTTTTTTATGTTTATTTTGTATCTTTTTTACATTGTCACTGCTTTATCTGGTAATCAAAATTTTTGTACAAGCATACTTTGCTGGCCTAACTTTTGCCTTAGCTGCCTCACCTTGCAGCACACCTGTCCTTGCTACTCTTTTGGGATATGTGGCAGCATCCAGGGTAATTGCATCAAATTTTAATTTGTTCTGATTCTGCATATTGATAATGAGCGGATATGACTTAGAAAATCTCAAAGTAACTTAGTGTATGATCTTAAGCTTTACATCCTTTATTGCACTATTAGAAATGTATAGAACTAAAATAAAATAAAATATAATGTACTTTTCTATTAGAGTAAAAATAATATGACGGTTTAAGGAAAAGTAACAAATTTTGAAAGAGGAGATATATAATGGATTGATGCATTAAAAATGAAGATAATAGCATCTTGATTAAAGTTGAAATCGTCAAGGAAATATGGAATTATTACTATAAGAAATTAATTTAGAAGAACACAGAACAATATGTTAAGTATATTATAGATTGATCCAAAAATTTAAGAGGAGTTGGCTCTAAAAGAAGATTGATAAAAGTAAGAATTTGGCCTTGATATGATACTGGTAGTTAGAGAATTATTGGGGATATTGTATGTTAATAAATCATTTTAATAGAATTTGAAGGCTAAGATAATGCTAATGATTGAAGAAATATTTTGATATCAATATTTAAAAATAAATATGTTTTTCAAGGTTTATAAACTATGAAGAAATCAAATATGTCGGTCATACAATTAAACTATGAGAGCAAGTAATGGAACTTGAGCTTAGAAAAAGTATATTAATTTTGTAGAAACAATTTAGTTTCATGCTAGAAAGATTTACTATGGAAATGATTTTTTGTTAATGCTTTAATGAAGGATTGTAGAGAACAAGGATGTAGAGGACAAAGAAAGAATTTTTATATGGCTTTCATTGATTTTGAGAATGCATATATTTGAGTATCATGAGAATTAATGTTATGAATGTGTTAAAGATATGTTGACATTATTAAAGATATATGTGATGATTATTTACTAATATTAATTGTTGTAGAGTGCCTAAATAGTTTTTGATTAATTTTACATCATGGATCATCATCGAGTCCATATTTTTTGCTTACAAAGGATATTCAAAGTAAGGTGCTTTAGTGAATGTTTATGTGGGCTCCAAAAATTTGCCACGGACCTCTCACATTGAAGATAGTATTATTTTAAGTGTCGGTGTAATTTTCAGAATGCAGATGAAATAGTAGATAAGACATTACTAGATATTTCCCTCATTTGGTGAGGACTTTATTCTTAGGGTTCCTATGTGCAAAACACCTATAATTAATTACCCCTCCCAATGCTGAGAGGGAACTTTCGATTAAGGCTAATTGTTAGATCGTTGAATGCGTAGCATATAGTAGCAATATGTGGAGTTTTGATTTTTAGATTTATGAAATTCATCAGTATTAGCTTAAAGCGGATGGTTGAGGGAATGATGACATGCCCGATCTAGATCCATGGTTTCTTCATCCTGGGCTATCGCGGTCTCTAGTCTACTTAGTCAAAGGAGGTAGTTGACCCAACCTGATCGAAGGATCTTTATCAGCAATACATGTACGTCGTCCAAGAAATTCTTATAGACCTTGGGTGGTGTTTGTTTAAGTTGATAGAAGTTTAAATTACATTAGCTAACAAAGGGTTTTTTGCCCTATCAAGTGTACCCTATGATTCACAACTCAAAGGGCAGAACCATTGGGGAGCATACGGGCTACAGTCGTGATCGTAATATAATAATTTCATTTAGCGACAACCACCCGTTCAGAGGATTCTGATTGTAACTGCATCATATGGAGCCTCTCAAGCTACACGCCGAGGACACGTCACGCCCTACGAGATTGATTGAGTGAACATAAGTAATACTTGATTTGACTTCACTTTTCAGCTGAAGTTTTTTAATTTGTCACCTTCAACAAACTATTGCGTAAGGTGGATTGGGTTTTAATTTTAAGTTTTTCGAGATTGAATTTTATTTAAGCATTTTTAGATTGATACTTAATTTGAGTTAATTTGATTTGAAATCAGAATCACATTTTGATGGAAGTATCATTTTCAATTGAAACACCATTCATCACAGCCATCATTGGGGTAGATATATTATTTGATCATTTAATTTATTATTTGATCTGTCATTTATTAGTTTAATAATAGATCGATCTACCGTATATAATGTAATCAACTTCAGATATTTTAATAAGTTAAAATTTTTATAGTAATTGGATATTTAAGTTTTGTTAACCCTACCCGTAGTTAACCGAAGCAAACAAAGATCTACATTAAAAGTATTTAAGCGTCTTGTCGGGGCCCATGCGGGTTTTTAATAATTCAAATAATTTTATGTTTAAATTATGAGATTAATTTTGTATTTTCATTTAATTTCAAGTTAGCCTGCACAACATTTTCAGACATTAAAATTGATTTTAAATCTCTATGTCCGAGCATATGCAAAAATTTATATTTTAGATAATTTCATCTAATTAATGAAGTCATTGACTTTGAAAATCATAATTATGATGAAATTCCTTAATTTTCATCAGCAGTTCTATAATTTTGTAGAATTTATTTACATCTTCTCATTCCGCTTCAGAGGAATCGCATCCCTAATGCAAGGTGTTTTAAATCGTTTTCAGTAGCTTTATTCCCTTGTAAATAATATTTAATCGCTTTATTTTATTCGTGTCTCTTTCGATCTTCAATCGACTCATTTATATCTATCGACGATCTTCAAACTTACTATCTCTGCTCAATTTCTCTTTGATCCAATTTGAGCATTTAATAAGATGAATAATATGTTTCAAATATTTTTTAAGAATTCTTTGATATGCTTATTAACAAATCTTCAATTTCATTAGGAATCTCTTATGCATCTTTTGATTTTCTTTAATTTACTTAGAGTGAATTATATTTGAAGACTATATCTTAATTCCAAAGGGATGTCTTGTGTTTTGATTAGATATTCAATCAGATCATCTTTCACATTAATTGAAATGAGGTATTGAAGTCCTAAGCTTATGTTTATCACCAAAATATCCAACTCATTTCAATTACTTCATGATTGAGTATCTCAATATATTTTCGATATCTGATATTTCAATCTTAAAATGATTGAAGTTTTCTTTTGATTATCTCAATGAAAATCCAAGATAATTCAAATATCTGGTAGATGTTTGTTCATTTTGAGCAGTTGACTAATTCTTGATTTCAGTTGGATTCAAATTTTGATAATTTTATTTAATTCAAAATTTAACAAACTCAAATTAAAATTTAAAATTAGCTTAGAATTTTAAATTTAAACTAATTTATTTGAGTTTTCATCAATTAAAATCTGATAGAATTTTAAAATATTCGACGCCATCCTTACGGCTATATCAAACTATTTCGTCACCACACCTCCCCACTTACGAATTAATGGTGTTTTCAAGACTACTAATTTCAATTTCATATACTCTAACGAATGAGCATAATGAGGTCTTCAATCTCTTTCATAAAAATAAATATATATAATTTTCACATATTTAAGCCTCATCCCTTTTTTTTTAAGTCCCATTTAATAAAATTTCTACAAAGACTTCAAGATAAAATGACATCTAACAATTTTGGCTTACTTAGACATATAATGAAGGTAGTGATATCTTACGACACCACCCTTTTTTTGCCCACTACCATTAATTAGTCTCAAACCCGAAAAAGAAATACGATATATGCATATATATTTTCATACACTTCTCCACATTCTTATCGAAGAACAAAACATTTCATGTGTTTAGTCTTCTTAAACCGCCATAGTTTTAAAGACAATAAACTTGTGCAAAATCTTCTACCTTTCAACATCCTCGATAGAGTAGAGCATTCTTGTAGCATGACCATGGACCCTAGATCTATGCTTGGTACAGGATTAAAACAATAGATTTAAGCAGATTTAACCTAAATTTAACAAAGAAAAATACCAACATTGAATCATAAAAAGAAATTGAATCCTATTTCTCCTCAGTTTTTCCTTAAATCCCTAATTTAGTAAATCCTCTTGGTGGGCGGATTTATGAGATTTAAACTAGCTTTAAGCATGAAGAACGGTAGGGTTTGAGGAAAGAGGGCTACGCTCATAACGCTCTCTCTCTTATTCAAGCAAGAGCTAAGGGGAAGAGAACGAGAATTGAAATGGCCTCTTCGACCGAGAGGGTTCAGGGGATGGGATCACAGACAAGAGCACTGTTGAGAGAAAGAGAGAGAGAGAGAGAGAGAGAGAGAGAGAGAGAAGTCGGTCGGGTAGCTGCTATGCTCGGGAACAAGAGAGCGGATAAGAGGGAGATGGGAATGCCCTTCTTTGCGGTTCCCGTGTGGTTTTTTTTAAGGAGCGAACGAGAGGGAACCAAGCAAGAAGGAAATGGAGCCTGGGGTTGCTCGCTTGGAGCTTTACCGAACCAACCGAGGGATCATGAGAGGGGGAAGAATCTGCTCGCTCTTTTGCGGCTCGGTTTCTTCCTTGTCAGGCGTCGAGGTCAACACCCCCAACAAATATGATTCAAAAGAGTCATATTTGTTGAAAATTGACCTTTTCGTCAACCATGAATTTTAAATTACTTCAACAACAGTTCGCTAAAGAACTCTTTCTATCTTATGGATTTGATTTTCTTCGACCCTGCTTCATGCTTGATCGGATGGAGAAGTTGGTTTGTTAGCTTTGAGATTTGAAACTTTATGTCCCAGCTTGCTCAATTTCTCGACTGATGAAAGATTGACATTTGATGAATTGTCGGAAGTGCACGATATCTTCACCCCATGCTTGCTTTGACTGACTTGTTGAAGAATGCGATGATGACCCAGATTTATATTAGGTCTATAATGTCAAGTTATCAACCTAACAATGCGTGTTTTAACAGAGTCACAACTACTAATCTCTTTAGCTATCGACTTTGTATGAACTATGAAATTACTTCCTCTGTCCTGTGCTTTCTGTTTTGGTGGACTTAATGAGGAGATTGACTTTGATCTGTGCTTTGTATTTGATTAGATCATTTGAGAATAGATTGAAATATCACCGCAGTAATAAAAGATTGATTTGACAGCAATTGAGAGTTTCCGATTGTCTCATCATCGACGTAGAAAAGATCTCTGATTCTCGCTCGTCACTAAGTTCTGGATCTGGCTTGAGATCAACAACTATCATCATTGGACTAACGCTGGACTCTTTCACCGCGGCCTTTTCTTACCGGCCATTGAGTGAGGAGAGCATCGAACTCGCCATTTTATAGCTTGAGTTCGACTTTTAACCTACTCGAGTCTTTGACTTAAGTCAGGACCGGGTGGTTCATCCATTAATGGGGCTCTTTCATGCGATCTTTCTTGTCATGAGAGAGCATCGAACTCCACCCCAGTTTGTTGTTCGACTTTAATCCATCTATATCCTGAGACTTTAGATGGAGTTGATGTTTTTCCAACTCTGATCAGCTTTCAAAATTGGGAGTTCTTCTAACTTGATCTTCGACATTTTACAAATCTTGGAAAGAAGTTTTTTCTTGATATTTAGAGTTGTCTTTTCATGCGTAGAAATATATTCTTTTTGTTCTTTGCAAGAGTCTGTAACTTTAATAAAAATAATTTTAGATATATTCGTGGATCTGATAACTCGATGTCAACCTCAAATAATATATTCGGATCTCGCCTTATACATGTCAACCTACAACAAACAACACACAACAAGAAGCCTTAATCCCACTAGTGTCGGCTACATGAATCCTTCGCTCCATCAGGTCCTATATGTGTCAAATTCTCATTTAATTCAAGATACTAAGATCATTTTTATACATCTTAACCAAGACTTTTAGGTCTATCTCTACCTTTCTTAACATAAAGCAAATCTAATGCATCTACTCTAATTGTCATCTGACGGCCGACGCTATGTGGCCATATCTAAGCGACTCTTCCTAATCTTATCTACCACCTGAGCTACTAACTTTTTCCCGAGCATACTATTTTTGCATTCTATCTCTAAGAGTAAAGCCACTCATCCACTGAGCATCCTCATCTCAATACTTAACTTTCTTATGCTTCTTTTATTGGCCAACATTTTGCACCATAAGTCATCAGGTCTTACCACCATCTTATAAAATTTTCCTTAAGTTTAACTTTTCTATCACATAATAGCCGATGCATTCCTCCACTTCAACCATCCAACTTGAATTCTACTAATAACATCTCCATCTATTTCACCATCATTTTGAACAATAACCTAAATATCAATCGCTTCACTCTTATTAATGACTTGATCACCAAAAGTCACAACACTACTACTAAAACTTCTACAACTAAAATTACACTCTATATATTCGCTTTAGATCTACTTAAACGAAAACCTTAGACTCTAAAGTTGACCTCCATAATTCAAGTTTGGACTCCCTCTGCCTTATCAACAAGAAGAATGTCATCCAAAAGCATACACCAAGGTACATCTTCTTGTAAATGTCAACCTAATTAACCTAAAATAAAATGCCTCTTATTTTGTGGGAAATCTAAAGTACTTTGAAAGAGCTCTAAAATAATTTAAGAAAATATATCAATATTTGAGTTGATATATTTGATCTTGGTTTTAACATGTAACATTGATTTCATCTGTATAAAAAATTTAAAGATGTCTCGTGTAATGAGAATTTTCACTAAATTTTTTTTCATCTTGAGTAAGTATATTTAGTGATCTGATGAAGCACGATGTCGACTACATATATATACTAAAATGCCCCACGCAGGGAATTTCTATTATATCTCGAGAATGTATTTATCATCTATAATATTTTTCGTGCATCGACCATTAGTGTCATCGGTCTTTCGTATTTATATTAATGAGTCAGACGCTCCTCGACACATTTTCGACAAAAGGGTTTTCCCAATTAGGTTCAAATTTGTCATCAATTCTTCGATTAGAATAACGGTCTTCAAAGACCAAGACCAATTGTCCTTTTCGAATATTCATCATCAAAAGCCCTAGACATCTTTGCTCGATAAAGTTCGAAATTTTGATGAGCATGCAATCTAACTTCATCAAGCGTGTCGAGTTCCTCCATTCTCAAACGAGCATTTTGATCTTCAGTTAGATTATAATGAATGGCTACTCGAAGTGATGGTAACTCAACTGCGAAGAACCACAGCCCAAATACTAATGAATGGAGTGACTTTGATCTTGTAGTAGTTCGACACATAATGTCTCTTATCGCTTTGGTAAGTCATTCTCTTTTATTTTAGTAAGGATCTTCTTGACCAATGTTTTGTCAAGGCTTCGCCAAACCATTTGCCCTTGGATTATATATATCAAAGAATATCAAATCATTGGTCAATCATTAATCAGAATCTTTGTATTTTTGAAAGTCGTGCCATTATTATAAATTATTCTAATTCTCCAAATCTATAATTACACATGCGTAAAGAAGTTAATCACTGATCAACAAGAACTTTTAAATGGGGTAACTTTAGCCCATTTAGAAAAATAATCGGCCGCTAAGATGAAGCGTGTCAAATGCATATGACGGATCAATTGGTCCAATTACATCCGTACCCTAGCATTCGAATGAAGTGTAGTGGATTTGAAGGTTGATGGATTATATTCCCATATACTTAACATTCATGACACTTTCAGCATGATTACGCTCTCACCATGATGCACCGCAATAACTCCATCTTTTGATCTTACCGCCATCTTGACCGGCCTGAGTAAAATTCACAAAGTCCTTCATGAACTTCAACCATCATTTTGCTATTTTACTCAAGATGGCATCGTGAGCCACATTTGTTCAAAAGATCTATGATATAAAGTATCGATGAAAGCATATCGTAACATTCTCTCTCGATTTGAGTCGCCGTGATTTATTACTGGTAATTTGTCTTCTTTAAAGTAATGATGCTTTCAATCATGTATTCTTCTACTATAAAGGCTTCCCATTGCTTTTTTGAAGCAATGTCATGCTTACTTTTCTTGGTATAACTCTTTGTTGATTTTGAGGAGTGTGAGGAGCAACCTAAGTCACATCCGTGTCAATTTGATAACCCCTCTACCATGGATTGATACTTTTGGCTCTTGAACTCGCCGAGTAAACATCCCGATTATGACATAATCATCATTCATACTTGTCATCTCCTTTGCTAATTTTGCTAAGAAATCTACTTTGCTATTCTGATCTAGAGACTTCAGAAGGTGACATTTAGTATTTACTTCATAAGCCTAAGAACTCGCTTTGTGGTAAAAGCTAACGCAAGCTTGTTGATTTTAGATGTACTTGATTTATATTAAGCTGAGAATCGCCGAAAACATGCAAGTTTTGAATGCTTATGAAAATAGCTTCTTCAAGACCTGCTACCAAATGCTTCATATTCAGATTCATTATTAGTTCTCGGCTCGGTTAACCCATATGATTGTCTCATTATCCCTCCTTCTGGTGTTATGAAGACGATGCCGATTCCTGCTCTTGTCGTTGGGAAATTTAAAGGTTGGACTTGTTTGATCGATGAGGCTCTATCAAAGTACATTTTCAAATTTATGATTTTCCTCTTTATGAATGAGTATAATTTGCTCATCGCAAATCGTCGTTAAGAGAAGAGTCCGAGGATGAGATATGTAGAAGAAAACCTCTAAGATTTTCCCATTTACTGCTCTCTATGGAACGTATGTGATATTAAATTGTAAAAGCAATACTACTCATCTTGCCACCCAAAGTTGGTCTCATTATCAAGTACTTCAGGATCGATCAGATGAGAGAGTAATCTTGTGAGATAACATATAATGACGGAGCTTTTGGACTGCAAAGATTAATGCCAAACAGTGCTTCTCTATCGGAGATTATCTCATTTTTGCTCTTATAAATCTCCGACTGATATAATAAAGAGCATTTTTTTTGCTTTATTCATTGTGTTGTGCCAATAATGCTTCAAGGGACTCTTCTAATACTGCTGTGTATAGAATGAGGGGCTTTCGTGAATAAAGGAACGATGTGATATTAAATTGTAAAAGCAATACTACTCATCTTGCCGAAGCCAACGCTATCTTATCATCAAGTTTCAGGGATCGATCCTTGTGATGAGGGTAATCTTGTGAGATAACATATAATGACGGAACTTTTGGACCGCAAAGATTAATGCCAAATAGTGCTTTTCTATCGGAGACTATCTCATTTCTGCTCCTATAAATCTCTGACTGATATAATAAAGAGCATTTTTTTTGCTTTATTCATTGTGTTGTGCCAATAATGCTCTAAGGGACTCTTCTAATGCTGATGTGTATAGAATGAGGGGTTTTCCAGGAGTAGATGCTGCAAGGATTGGTAGATTTAACATGTAGCTTTTAATGCTATTGAAGGCTTCTTGACACTCCTTGTCCTATTTGAATGAAACATCCTTTTTCATCAACTTTGCAAATGGTTGATAGTGTTCTGATAGGTTTGATATAAATCGACGGATGAATGCAAGCTATCATTGTAAAGAACGGAGCTGACGCAAACTCTTCGGTGGAGGCATCTCTACAATTGCTTTGATTTTAGCAGGATCAATTTCAATTCTTCTGTAACGTACAATGTACATCAAGGAATTTTCCGGAGGATACCCGAATGCACATTTTAGAGGATTCATCTTGATATCATATTTTCTGATTCTCACCAATACAATTCTCAAGTTTTTAAAGTGATTTTCACGATTTAAGCTCTACCACCAAATCGTCAACATGACATTCAACCTTTTGGTGAATCAACTCATCAAAAATACGCGTCATGGCCCTTTGATAGGTAGCTCCAGTATTTTTCAATCTGAAGGACATGACTGTGTAGAAGTATATACTAATTTGTGTCCTAAATAATGTGTGTTTCTCATCTTCAGGAGCCATCTTGATTTGATTGTATCCCGATAATCTATCCATGAATGAGAACATGTCGTAGTTGGAAGTATTGTCCATTAGTATTTCTGATATTGGAAGCAGAAAGTCATCTTTTGGGCATGTCTTATTTAGGTCCCGGAAGTCCATGTAGACACGGATTTAGCCGTTCTTCTTCCTAATTGGGATAATGTTTATCCAATCCGTGATACTTCTCCTCCTGAAGCGCTCAATCGCCTTCTTAGTTTTGCAATTACCGTTCTTCAATCTCAATCTCATTCGCAGAGCTTGCTTAATGACATCATATCTTGTTTAATGACAAGTTTATCAACTGCTACATCAGGGGATAAGCCTGACATTCAGAATATATCCAGGCAAAGTAACTCTTGAATTCACAAAGTAGTAATTTTAGCTCTTCAACTTTCTCATCAGGTATAAGGGCACTGACAAAAGTTGGACAGGAATCATCCTCAGCTCCTAGGTTGATTTCTGAGTTCATCCATAGTAATTGTTTGCCCACCATCTTCGAGTTCTTCAGGTGCAGGCTTCGCTTCTACTTCATCATTTGTAAGAAGAATTTCATGGAGATCATCTTTTTCGTTACCATTAGTTTCGATCTCAGCTTTATTATATTATAACAAACTTTATTTTGATGGGATTTGTGGATGAACCCAAGACTTTTAGTGATAAACTTATCACTTTTTCGTGATGTTTGAGGACTTATTTGGCTCCATATCCTGCTAAAGACTTGAGCTCTCTGCTTAGTAATTCCAATATGAATTCCAAGCTTATACATCATTTTTCGCAATTTTTGTGGATAGTATGTTGGTATTCTTGTTGGCACTATCTCATTAGAATTTTCATGTTGAGTGACCGATCAAAATTGTGAGGCTGAGATTCTTCAAATGTATAAAATAGAGTTCCTGTTCCGCCACTCTTACTCAACGACGACATGTAGAATATTATCAATTCTTCAATGTTATGGATCTCCAGTGGGGTGATTTCTTTGAAGTACTGCTGAGAGATGGGTATAATTTTGAGGAAGTCATCTAACTCTATCAAGTGAGCTATCCTCCTTGATGACTTTTGAACCCTATTTTCATAAGTAGATTCAAAGTCATAGTCTGAATTAGAATCACTTATCTCATACTTTGCCTTTTTTGAAAGCTTATAAGTTGTCTTTGGTTTGACAGAAATATTTTCTTTATTCTTGTGTGTCACTTCCCAAATGAGGAATTGATATTCTTGATTTAGGTGTAGAATCAAGTGCTTTAGAGAGAGTCGGCATTGTCTTCTTTCTTCCTCTTTGCTTCTGCTCTCTCACCTTATGAAGTTTTTTAGTTCTTGAAGTGGATGTTACCGCTTCAAGAGGTTATGTTGGTTCAGGCTCTTTAGGGATGAAATATTTTGCATCTTCATAAATATTTGCTTCATGGACGCAGAATGATTATAGGTTGTCAGTAATTCTATACTCTTCTCCATCTTTTAGGTGCTTTATACACTGATGCATAGTTGATGGGACCATGTCATGCTCATGCAGCCGCAGCAGACCCAAGAGAGCTCTAAACGATGTATCAGTGTTAATTACATGAAACTTGGCTTATGTATATAAATCTCGAAACTTGAGTGGGAGAATAAAAGAACCCAGGGTTTTCTGTCCATTCTCATTGAAACCATGAACCATTAACTTATCTCTCTCAAGATGTTGGATATCAAGCGATAATCCTCTTAATGCTTTTAGACTCATAAGATTGATAGAAGAATCTGGATCAATCAATATTCGCTTATTAAGATGTCACTTTCTCGTAAAGAATATAGAGGACGCCAGACTGTTATTCCCAACATAAGATCTTCAGAAAATGTGATTACTGAGAGATCTTGAGTTTGCAATGATTCAGTCATATATTTTTTGGTAAAGTAAGCTCCATAACTCTTCGGATCTTTGAGAGCCTGTATCAAAGTTTTTCGGAGATCTTTTGATATTAAAGGAGCCTCATACACACTTAATTATGCGAGGATTTTTTTCAGATGTGATAGAATATTATAATCTATCTTTTCGCTTGATTTAGACTTTATTTTAAGATTTTTGGGAATGATATCTTCGTTGACTTCAATTTGTTTGCCTTTGTCTTTATTTGTATTTCCTTTTTTGATGATGGTGGTAAACTTTATCACTTCTCAATTGAACTTGATTCACTTTTGCTCAATTTCCTTTAAAGAAGTAGTTTCTTTAAATTCACTTCTTATTCAAGGATTGATCAAAAGGGCTTTTACTTTTCAACTTCATACATTTCATACATAATGATATCAATGAGTCTGACTCTTCTCCGTCGGGAAAACATAAGTTTTCATCTGAAGTGTTATCTTTTTGTTGAGTCATTAGACAAAATTCAGATGTTAACTCCTCAGGTTTTTCTTGTTTTTCCGATAAGAATTTTGATGGGTTGGTCGAGTCTGTCGGACTATCCTTGTCATTTTGGAGTAACTGATGTTGAAGAATATCTGATATCACATAAATAATTCGGCATGCTTCTACTGGACAAAATTTACTATTATCTTCTTCATCAAATTCAATAATACGGAGTTTAGGCATAAAATCTGTAAGCCTAAATGGTTGTCTCGTTAGATGGTGATATTCCTCTAAGTTATTAATAATCTTTTGAGTTATAGTCTTCTTCTTGCTCTTATTTTTCTTAGCTGACTTCTTTGACTTATGAGGCCTACGTTTAGTAGACTGCTCCTCGTGATGTGATGAAGTAGTCTTATCAAAATGCCATTGAGAAACCCAAATACTTGGTTCAAGCATCTCTTTTAAGTCCAATATAGGTTGAAGTGATGATTTCCACTTAACACTAGGGACATTTTTTAGCTGCTTAAACATTTTCACGGTCTTCTTAGAGACTACTGTTTCCCATTCTTCAGTCTGCATTGATTTTTCTTTCTTTTTGTATTTAATGGATAATACGGAAGAGGACGTAATCATCCTTGTAGACTTTCTTTTCGGGTTGACTAGGACACTATCAGATAATGTAAATTCAGCTCATTGATACAAAAATCTGCAAGCTTAAATGATTGTCTCGTTGGATGGTGATACTCCTCTAAGTTATTAATAATCTTTTGAGTTATAGTCTTCTTCTTGCTCTTCTTGTTCTTAGTTGACTTCTTTGACTTATGAGGCCTATGTTTAGTAGACTGCTCCTCGTGATGTGATGAAATAGCCTTATCAAAATGCTGCTGAGAAGCCCAAATACTTGGTTCAGGCATCTCTTTTAAGTCCAATATAGGTTGAAATGATGATTTCCACTTAACACAGACATTTTTAGTCGCTTAAACATTTTCACGGTCTTCTTAGAGACTATTATTTCCCATTCTTCAGTCTGCATTGATTTTTCTTTCTTTTTGTATTTAATGGATAATACAGAAAAGGACGTAATCATCCTTGTAGACTCTCTTTTCGGGTTGACTAGGACACTATCAGATAATGTAAATTCAGCTCATTGATACTTCCTCTCTAACCAATCTTTGAAGATATAACAATCTTCAATAGATGATCATCATCCGATAGGATGAATTTGGATTATTGACTTGATCAGCTTCTTTAGGACTTTTAATTTTCGATAATTGTAGACCAGCTTTGATTGTTTGTCGAAACAATTTATCCACACTGTCTCTTCTAAAAGAATATTCTTTATTCATCTTTTCCTTAAGAGATGTCGCATTCGCTCATCATTTCTTGTTTCTTGTTTTGGACGCTCTCCACCACCTGAAAAAGTCCGAGGTTTATCATTGCCTCCCAATTCTAATTTTGGCTGTGGATTAGAATGGATAGGTTTCTTTTCCTTATCATTATTGTACATTGATTGTTTTCCTTTATCCACATTATAGATTACTCGTTTTTCACCACTTGAGCTATAGGAAGCGGTATGAGTTTCGTTTCTTCTTTAGTTTGAAGGCTTATTTCTCTTTGATTTATCTGTATAAATTTAGACTTCGGGCGATTTAACGTTTCAAATTTGGCCACCTATCAAGCAAGTCCTAGAATGTTGTAATTAATGTCATACATAAAAATGGTGTTATTTTATCATCCATATTATTCATTAACAGTTAGATCGCATGTTCTTCCTTCAATTGTTGTTCACATTTCATGCTTATAGGTTACGCCAACGAGTTACGAATTTTGTCACTGACTTATCTTATATTTTTTTTAGCAATGCAATGTCACCGATCATTATCTTCTCGGTTGCACTGATGAATCTTTTCACGAACATTGTCTCTAACTCAGCGAAGGTTTTGACCGAATCATTCGGTAGTTCTACGTACCACTTGAAAGTAGTTGAAATCAAGCTGTTGACAAACTGGTGGAAGAGTAGCGCATCATTCCCTCCAGTGTTACCACAAGTAGCCTTGAATTGGGCTAGATGTTGTTTTGGATTACCATGCCCACTGAAAGTATTAAATTTTGGCACCGAGTAACCTTTCGGGTATGACATTTGATCATATTCAGCAAGTGGCATCCTTACCAAGTTTTCAGCTCGCACTATACCACTCAATTATAGTTGAAGAGTTGATTAACTTCACTCCTCCCTTTAGGCACAACGTGTACTGTAGGAGCTTGAGATATCAGAGCAACTGGTGGTATAGAGGTTGTATTATTAGCTATCTGTTGATTAGCAGACGAAACAGATGCTACATTTAATATGATATTCTTCTACAACATATCCATCATGATATTCATTTGTACCATCATGTCATTCATCTTGGTACCAAGCTGTGCAATTTTTTTATCTTTGACTTTCATTTGACGTTGCATTTGTCTTTGCTCTCTAGTTAGTGCCATGACGTCAATCAATACAGGCTCTTCTTCTTCCTCTATTTCTTGTTGTTGGCCTACTCTTTGTTCATCTTCAGCGGAAGAACTTGACTGTCCTTCTTCAGGCGTTTCGGACAATTACCGAACGACGCTGATTATAAAAGCGTGTACCAGGCTGATCATTTCCTAGTTCAACCATATAAACAGTTTCAACTCCCATGACCTCCTTTTAAGTTTGATCTTCTTCTTTTTTTTTCTTCAGCAGAGATTGAAGATCCATCTTCTACTCGCTTCTTTGAAGACTCTCCTTTATAAACATCGAATTCAGGTTCAGGTTCCCTGGATCCATGTTATTGCTAACGATGCTGAGCAGAAAGTTCATCTATATCTCTGACCATATAGATGTCTTCCACTTCCATAGTATCCTCTTCATCGTCTTCTTCTTGCACATGAACTTCTGATCGACGCTTCCAATGGATCTCTGGTTCATTGTGAGGAACATACATTTCTTCCATTGGGGGACTGTGATCATAATCAACTTTCTCGCCGGTGAATTGATTGATGATGGATCCCCTGAGGATTCTCCGTGTGTCACTCATATATTTTATCAATGATATTCCTTCTTCTAAGTATCCACTTCTGATGAGTTATTTTTGAGGTGAATTTCTGAATATGTGTATCAGATGTCACACATTTCTTTCTTTATAATTTTATCGTGGGGCCTTAGCCTCCATATTTGCCAAAATAATAGTGTAATAAAGATATATTCTATAGAATAATTCATTCGACATTGTCTCTCATATATTAGTAATTTGAATTTATTACACATTTAAATCACCATTTTTTTAATTTTCAAATATTTTGTTGCTACTATAGCATGTATATAACTAGCCAAAGATGGAAAGAAAATCCTGTCCCCAGCGGAGTCGCCAGAATTGTGCTCAAAATTTGCCACACCTCTCACATCAAGAGATGATTTTAAGTGTTAGTGTAATTTTCGTAAGACAGAAATAAATAGATAAGACACTACCCCGAGATTTCTCATTTGGTGAGGACTTTAGATCTGGTTCTGTTTTATAAAGCGTAAGCACCTATAGTTAATTACCCTCCCAATGTAAGAGGAACTTTCGATTAGCTACAGATAAATAATGAAAGATATAATAAAGATCATTTGGAGTTTTGATTTTGATTTATGAAATTTATCAATATTAAAAAGGGATGGTTGGGGAATGATGATGTCCATCTAGATCCCATGGTTCCTCATCCCGCGCATTTCCTACTACTTAATCAAAGGAGGTGACTTTAACCTCGACCAAGGATCCTTATCAACAACACACGCCGCCCAAGAAATTCTTGTATTCCTATGGTGTTTGGAGATGACTTAAGTTTACGCAATTTAGTTTTTTTGTTCTATTCTATGATTCACAACTCAAAGAGCGAGCCAGAGCATAACATGACGCGATCGTAATATAATGGTTACATTCGAACCACCCGACGATAATTTAACCAATCGATCATGTGGACCGGCCAAGCCACACGTAGAAACACGTCACGCCCCATCGTCATGAGATTGATTGAGAGTGAACATAGTAGAACACTTTATTTGACTTTGGCTCCTTTGTGAGCTGGAGTTTACTTAATTTGTCACATTCAACAAACTGTTGAATAATGTGGATTGAGTTTTAGCTTTAAGTTTTTAGAGATTGAATTTCATTTAAATATTTTTAGATTGATACTTAATTTGAGTTAATTTTATTTGAAATTAGAATCACATTTTGATGAAAGTATCCCCTCCAGTTGAAATCACCATTCAACACAGCCATCATTGGGATTGATGTATTGTTTGATCGTTTAATTTATTATTTCAGATTCTGTCGATTCTATTAATTTAATAATAGATCGATCTACCGTTATATAAATGTAATTAACTTCTATATTTTAATAATTTAAAAATTTTATAAGAATTTTTTAGGTTTTGTTATTTCTAATTCTGCCGTCAAACCAAAGAAACGCAAAGATCCTCCATTAAATTTAAACATTTAGCGTAGTGTCGGGACACATGCGAGTTTTTAATAATTCAAATAATTTTATGTTTAAATTATAAGATTAATTTTGTATTTTCATTTAATTCCAACTTAGTCTGCGCAGCCTCTTCAGACATTAAAATTTACACTTTAAATCTTTATGTCCGAGCACATGCAAAAATTTATATTTTAGATAATTTTATCTAATTAATGAAGTCATTAACTTTGAAAATCATAATTATGATGAAATTCTTTAATTTTTTGATTGAAGAAAGCCCTATAATTTTTGTAGAATTTAATATAGCATCGCCTTCTGTCTGTTTGTACGAAGAATTGCAGATCCGGTGGCGATGAAAGCGTTTTAAATTGTTCTAGTAGTTTATTAGATCCCTTAAAAATAATATTTAATTGCTTTCTTTTATTCAGAGTTGTCTAGTCTTTGGATCTTCAATAAACTCTCATTTATATCAATTGATGATCTTCAAACTCATTACTATCTCTGTTTATTTTCATTTTGATCCAATTTGAGCATTTAATAAGATGAATAATATGTTTCAAATATTTTTTAAGAATTCTTTGATTATGCATATCAACAAATCTTTTCATTAGGAATCTCATATGCATCTTTTAATTTTTTTTAATTTACTTGGAGTGAATTATATTTGAAGACTATATCTTAATTCCAAAGGGATCTCTTGTGCTTTGATTAGATATTCAATTAGAACATCTTTCACATTAATTGAAATGAGGTATTGAAGTGCTAAGCTTATGTTTATCATCAAAATATCCAACTCATTTCAATTACGTAATGATCGAGTATCTGAATATATCTCCAGATATTGCATAGTTCAATCTTAAAAATGATTGAAATTTTCTTTTGATTATCTCAACGTGAAATCCAAGATAGTTCAAATATTGAGTGAGAGATGTTTGTTCATTTGAGAGCGGTTAACTAATTTTTGATTTCAGTTGGATTCAAATTTTGATAATTTTGTTTATTTCAAAATTTAGCAAACTCAAATTAAATTTTAAAATTAGCTTAAAATTTTTAATTTAAACTAATTTATTTTAGTTTTTGTCAATGTAAAATCCGACAGAATTTCGGCAGTATTCTAGCGTCATCCCCACGTAGGGAGCTACATCGAAACTGTTTTGGCCTATCTGTCACGCCCTAATGAGCGCGATGGTTAGTGTTTTGAAGCACCTCAGCCGAATTTCAATTCTGTTACGTCCTAATGAGCATAACGAGGCATTCAATCATTTGTATAAAAATAAATATATATAATTTTCACTTATTTAAGCCTTTTCTCTTTTTTTTTAAGTCTCAGATTTAGTTAAATTTTGGTAGTATTTCAGCATAGGGGTAGTGACATCTAACAATTTTTGGCTTACTTGGTACGCCCTAATGAGCGTAGCGAGCGGTGTCTTGTGACACCACAACCGTCTCTTTACACTCACTACGCTCTAATGGGCATTAGCGGGTTCTTGAAATCTGCAAAAAAAAACATATATATGCATATAATTTTCACACTTCTTCACATTCTTGCATGACAATGGACCCTAGATCTATGATGCTTGGTAGCAGGATTAGAACAATAGGATTTAAGCAAGATTTAACCTAAATCTTGCCGAACAGCAAAAATACCAACATTGAATCATAAAAAGAAATTGAATCACATTTCTCCTCTGTTTTTCCTTAAATCCCTGATTTAGTAAATCCTCTTGGTGGGCGGATTTATGGGATTTTGACAAGCGGAAAAACGCTCGAAGAACGGTGGGGTTTGAGGAAAGACGAGGGCTACCTTCACAACGGCTCTCTTCTCTCTTATTCGGGTAGTAGCAGAGTGGAAGGGGCAAGGGAACGAGAAATTGAAATGGCCTCTTCGACTGAGAGGGTTTGGCTTGCGGCAGGGACAGATCATGACGGACGGGCGGAGAGCACTTGCTGGTTGAGAGAAAGAAAGAGAGAGAGAGAGAGAGAGCATGCTCTCAGTGCTATGCTCTGAAAGAGAGGGGACAGAGGAGATGGGAATGCCCTTTGGGTTCCTGCGGTTTTTTTTTTGAAGGAGCAAACGAGAGGAGGGAATAAGGATGGAAGGAAATGGAGGAGGAGGGGAACTTGCTCGTGGAGCTTTCTGGCCGGTAATGAACTAGAGGGATCCCAAAGGGGAAGACGGAATCGGCTGCTCTTACACTGTGTTTTTCTGCTCGGGTATGACAGGGTCAATAGTTTATCCTTTTTTTTATAGATGATATAGTTCTAATTGATGAAATGTTCACTGAAATCAGTGAAAATTGAGAACAAGTAAGATAGAGGCCTTAGAATTAATGAAGCAAAGATTTTAGTATATGATATTGTCAATTTAATGGGCATAATGTTAATAATTATTGCTTAATATTATTAGAAAAGTGGTACCTAGGTGTAATAAAATAATGTATATTGGATCTATCATGTGGAAGAATTGCAATAATGAGGATATAACTTCTAGAGTTAAGGTTGGATGGTTAAGATATTAAAGTGTCTCCTGACTTTTGTCTAATAAGTGGATATCATAAAGTCTTAAAGGTAAATTTTATAAAACCACCTTTGGGCCAATAATATTATATAGATCTGAATGTTAGGTTATAAAAAAATTCATTGATATCTGTGTGTGACGGAAATGAGAATGTTAAGATGGATGTATGATCAATTATAAGGGACAAATTAAGAAATGCTTATATTAGAGAAAATATTGGAGTGACTTATATCAAAAATAAAGTAACTAAAAAATAGACTTAAGTGGCTTAGATGTGATGCAAAAAAAAAAAATCTATTAGTCAAATTGATAAAATTTGTTAGATTAGGAAGAAAAATGATGGACCTAAAATTATGAGTAGAAATTGTTTTAAAAGATTTACAAAGAATAAGTTTAACACCTCAAATAACACTCAATTGGAACAAATGAAAAATGAGGAATCAAATCGTTGACTTCACATAGTTGTGATAAGTCTAATGATGAGAGTTTAATCTTATTTATGTAGATGGACTTGTTTTATATTCCGTGCATCAAATTTTTTTACTGAAGATATTTTGGATTAGGATCCTGTGGTTGGTGGGAGCTTACTGCTGACATATACCGTGGGATATGTTCCTCTTCTTCTTGCAGCCTCATTTGCTGGGGCACTACAGGTTTTTACCCCTTTTCATTAATATAAAATTTATACTATTTTTGATATACTGTTAGAAACCACTACAGCCGCTTAGGTCTGTTTTACTCTTTGCTATTTCAATGGGAACATTAACTTGATGCTGAAACCACATAAAATGTTTGAACGTAGCTAGACTTGCTTTTGAGCTATTCTTGCTTAAGAAAATGCTCTTGGTCACTTTCTAGATCCAAGTTACAGCCACGAATTAGGAGCAAATTTAATCTAGTTAGAATTTTTTTTTTTGCGACAATATCAGTTATTTTATTTTTTATTGGCAGGGTTTACTTTCACTCCGGAAGTTCTCATCATGGATAAACCCGGCCAGGTAAACTTCAAGGCTTTGTTTGGATTTTGAAGAAAAGTAAAAAAAAATAATTAAAATATTGGTTTGATTACGAATCTGCGGACATTGATACGAACTTTTCATTTTTTTTTAAATTTTTTCTTTCACTCAAATTCCAACCATCCAAGCACAGCCTAAGTGATAATATATGGTTTTATCATTAAGAAATTTAGAAATTAAAATTCGTAATTCACATTGTGGCAGGAATAAAAATCTTAAGAGTGCTTTCAGGATAGCTTATACACACTTTCACTAAAACTAAAATGTAGACATGGAAATCAAATTCACCTGCATTTACAACAAATAGAACAAAACGATTGTTGGCATCATTGGCATCAGAACCGGCTGTTTGTGCGGTTTTAGAATAGCTTAGTTGACAGTGTCAAAGAAACCTCATTACCAGCATATGAACAACTTCATCCCTGTCGTTGGAACAACCTTGTCGTTTCTGAGGAGTTTGTTAATTGGCATCAAACCTATTAGGGGTGTGCAATCCGTCGATTTGGGCGGATCGGTTTCCAATTTTCTAATCCAGAATTCGAAAATCGATTCGTTTAAAATTTTACATAAACCAAACTGATCCAATCCGAATTATTTTTCGGATTTTTGGTTTGGTTTAAAAAAATCAAAAATTTATATTAATATTAAAGAAGTGTAAATACTAAGGACAAGTTAAGCTCAATATTTTAACGGATGAATATCAATCAATTCAAAATCTTAAGCAAATGAGTAAGAGTTAATACTCAAGGAAAAAACTTTTTCAGATTTGTCACAATTTTAAATTTACTATTGAATTCTATAAATGCAAAAACTAATATTCAATCTCAAAAATATTAAATATAGTAGCACCTTTGAAGAAAATTGAAAAATCAATTAAAAAAAGAACTTATAGCTCCAAAAATGCATAAAGTAGTCATAAATGATTTACTATAAAATGTGAATGATAAAGTGTCATTTGTACTTAATTTAATGATTAAAAACAATCAAAGTAACTTAATCAAATATAATGGTTATGTGTTATAGGAAGTGAAAATTATATAAAAAAGAATGCAAATTCACCACTTGCATAATAATAACAATATTTTAATTGGACATTTCACTTAACATTAAAAATTCATGTTCTCATGATTGAACTTATCTCATACGAAGTGAAAAATTGAAGTCCAAGATGGTCCAAATTTGAATTAGTATGTTAATAATGAAATATGCAGTAATAATAAAATCTAGGAAACAATAGCATTAAAATATCTAGGAAATAATAAAAAGTGAATGTTATCTGCAAATTGTTGATAGAAAAAACATAATGCAATAAGAAAATGCATAACAAATATAAAATAAAAGTCACTAAGACCAAAATACAAAATATAGTTTACTCAAGATATATCCATAGACTCTCAACTTGCATATTGTAATATAAAAAGAAGAAATATTCTCAAATTTCTTCATTTTCGTTAAGTGCCAATACTTTATTGATATGCTGAATCATTTGCAATCTTCGATAGATCTAGCAAAGTAAACCGAGTAATTAGTTTAAGTAATAGCATATGTATAAAAAAATAAAGTTATGTAGTTGATCAAAAATAATACCTTTATCAAATTTATCAATATCATGAATATTCTTCTCAACATTAACTTGTTTACTTGTCCACTTTGTTCTCATCCAATCTTGAGCATAGATAAGAACTTGCACTATCTTTGGAGACAGAGCTTTTAAATGCATCAAGAACGACCACTGGTGCTAAAAGTCGACTCAGAGGCAATAGTTGATATTGGAATAACCAAAATATCTTGAGCCATGTGAGATAGGATAGGAAATCGAGGTGCATTAATCTTCCACCATGTTAAAATTTCAAAGTCATCTTGCATAACTTCAGACTCTTCAATTAAATATTTATCTAAATCTATTTTAATTTCAAAGACATCTCAACCCAATTATGTTAAACTTCTCAACCATTATATACGTTCTGCCACCATCCCTTGAATCACTATGACATTCAACAATGTTATGCTTTAGCTCATTAGTGGTTTCCTCCTTTTACTTTTATCAACTATCTTCATCTTATCATCACAAAACATATCATAACAAGTAGACCTTATGGCTTGTGCCAAATCAATCCCCTCAGAGCTTGGATACATATTCTTATCAAATTTTAATTTCATCTTTTTAGCCATGGTACTAACTTCAGGGTCATTATGAGATTCCCAACTCTAAAGCACACATTGGACCTCTGCAATTTCACGAAAAAATGTATTTGATGTGACATATAAAGAAACCAAAATACATAGAGTAAGCTCATAAAATCTTTCTAGGAAAGCAACAAGTCTTCTTGCATTCTCTCAATCAACATCACATGGAACTCCACCTTGAATTGCATCTTCTTCCTTTTCCAGTTCAACATTAAATTGTAGATCAACCTCTTCATATCTCTCAAAAGCTCTTTGAAACTGAAGCACTAAGCTCAACATCAAATATGTGAAATTCCACCTAGTTGGCATATCCAAACTCAATAATCCATTGCTTTGAATTTTTTTTCAATTTCAATGCATTCATTGAACTTTTTAAGTCTTGATGGTGATTGTCTAATGTACCTCACTGCTGCTCTAACACGATGTACAGATTTACCAACTTCCTTAATTTCATCTTGCACAATTAAGTTTATGATGTGTGCAACACATCTCATATATAAGAACTTATAGTCAAGAATACTTTCCTCTCGTTTTGAAAATTTCTAATATAAATGTTTGATAATACCATTATTTGATGACGTTATCAATCAGAATCGTAAATATTGCATTAATATCCCATTCAATTAAACATTTCTTCATTTCTTGTCCAACAATCTCACATCTATGACTATATATTGGACAAAAATTAATGACTATTTTTTTCAATTTTCAATTTTCATCAATGTAGTACAAGAATACACATATAATTAATTCTTTGAATTGATGTCCATATATCGCTTGTCGCAAACCCTTCTAGTTGAATCTAAATATTGTTTCAAAGTAGCTTTCTCATCTAAATAAAATTGAAAGCATAATGAGTGTCTTTGAGAAAGTATTTTAAACATTGGATAATATTGAGACAAAATATTTGAATCCATATCCTTCAACTTGTTTAAATGGTTATTCATCTACAATTATCATAATTGGTAAAGATTTTTTAATAGTATTCTTGGTCAAACCTCCAAGCTTTAAGTCCTCTAGTATTTTCATCACCTTTAGCACTAGGCTGCAACACTATTTGAGTTTAATCTTTTTTTTTATATTATAAGAATTCTTCTTACATATAGAAAGATGTGTCCTTAAAGTTGTAGTACTATTAAGTTTTGTATCACTATGATAAGTCTTACAAGAATTACATCCGCCGCATCTTCTCTCCCTCGTAATTATTGAATTTGGTAAAATGATTCCAAACATCGATCTTGGTCGCATTGCCTTTTTTTTCGATTGATGATTTTCTACTTGAAGCACTTGCATCATAAGGACCATTAATTTAGTTTATATGCACTTGACTTTGGGAATACTTAATCATATTTAAACTCTCTCCATGATGAGACATCTAATCAAACTATAATCACCCAAATAAAAGAATAAATTATATGAGAATAAGTAATATATACATATAAAAAAGTTAAAGAAGATATTGAAATCAAAAGATAAAATACAATATGTTATAAGACATCTAAAAAAATAAGTAAAAACTTACAAATAATAATAATGTTATAGGGAACCCAAGAAGTTTAGAAATCTAAATTTTAATTAAGCTAGCACATGCTATTCTAATCTCCATTCATTAGAAGACAAAAGCTTATCTATTTTTAATTTTAAAACAAGTAAAAGACATTCAAGGAAGATATTGAAATCAACAAGAACACTAAAATCAATATAATTTCTGATATGAAATAGTTTTAGTACAACATAACAACAAGTGAAGGTGTAAAAAGTAGAAGTTTAAATTTATTTACTCTTTGATATATGTAACTTTAATTTTAAAAAAATGACTTATTTTATTAATTATATTAGTTTATATTTTAACCTAATATATGTAGTTTGTTGCATTATAATAGAGGTTTCCATCACTATATATATTTAGCGAGCAAATGCAAAAGATCCAAATAGAACAATATATGAATCATGCAAGTCTAGCATCAAGAAAATATATGAATTAGACAACTGAATCACTTTAACAACAAATCCATCAACAAAGAAAATCATATAAGAAGAAGGAGATGGTGAATCATATCCAAAGCAGACGAATGAATCAACGAAGTGTGATTTCCTAAAAAAAAGCCGATTTCTTCTTTAAAAAAAATCATAGGAAGAGATCCTAATCATAAAATCAAGAAGAGCAATACCGCTCATGAGACCGAGAAGGAAATCGTGAAGGCTTTAGCCTCTTTGCTCCAATGCCACTAACAAAAGAAAATCACGAAGGCTTCGGCCTCTTTGCCCTAATGCCACCGACAAAAGAAAACCTACCTCTCGATGCTCTCGTCTCCTTTCGGCTTTTGAGAAGGCTATGCGAGAGTCCAAGATAGGAATGTCGGGATTCCGAGAAGGCTATGCGATAGTCCAAGACGAGAACGTCGAGAAGGCTATGCGTCCGATCTCTCATCTCCTTTCGGCGTGTCGTTGATCCACTTGAATGCTGAATGAAAGTAAAAAATCGAGAAATAGTCTAATTGCCAAATAGGAGCACCGTTTTAGGAGATTTGATTTTGCCCAAAACTAATTACCGAATTAGGCAATAGTAGCAACTAGCAAATCAGGCGAGAGGTGAGCCACGAGGCCCATGACTTGTTAGGCTGAAATGAAATTGAAAAATCATTATTTCTGTTTTATTAGTTTATAAAAAATATAAAATCAATTCATAATCCGAGAACCAAAAATTGATAAATCTAAAACCGAAATCCAAATAAAAAATATAAAACCGATCCAAATTAAAATATTCGGTTCGATTTGGTCTAAATTTTCAATTTTAACTGAATAATGCACACCCCTAGAACCTATTACTATGCCATGATGAACTACCTATTACTATGCCAAAATGGGACCTTCCATTGCCAATGACTTGGTGGTTCTGATGTCGCTAATGAGGCTTCTCCCACAGTAGTGTTCAAGTTATTCTAGCTTCAGTAATGACTGTTCTGAAGCCATCAACAAGGCTTGTCTGTCACCGGTAAATGCAGTTAAATTTTAATTCCATGTTTGTTGTTATTTTGTAGAGCCTGGTTTTATCTTTGAGCCCTGTCCTTCACATCAATCGAGTTGAAGGCAAATTAAAGTTGTCTCAATCGGAATATGTTGAAAAAGATTCAACATGATGGAGGCAAATCTAGTGAGCACCCCTTTGGCTAGTCACTTTAGACTATTCAAGGAACAATCGCTTAAGATCGAAGCGGAACAAAAACAAATGAGGAGAACCCTGTATGCTTCAGCTATGGGAATTTTGATGTACGCTATGATATGTACTAGACTAGATATTTCACATGCAGTGGGAGTGGTCAGTAGATATATGAGTAATTTAGACATGCACCATTAAGAGGTGGTGAAATGAATTCTCAAATATCTGAGAGGAATAATCAACATGACACTTAGTTTTAGAGGGGGGATCAAACTATAGAGATGTAGATTGTGATCACATGAGATATTAATGGTAGGAGTACAACAGACTATATCTTTACATTAGGAAGCACAGTGGTAAGTTAGGTTTCCAAGTTGCATAAGATTATTGCACTCTCAACCACAGAAACTGAGTATGTTGTTATGACTGAGGCTAGTAAGGAGATGATCTACCTACAAAGCTTTTTGGCAGAGTTGGGTATAAGGCAAGAAAATGATAAGCTTCATAATGACAATATGAGTATCATTTATCTAGCCAGGAATGTCACTTTTCTTGTCAAGACAACACATATAGTTAAGGTATTATTTTATCCATCACTTCTAGACAATGGTTAGTTATCTTTGAAGAAGATATATATATATATATATTTGGAAATCTACGAATATGTTGACAACGGTAGTTGCAGTTGAGAAATTGAAGCTATGTTTGACTTTAGTGGTGTTCAAGAAAGTTAAAGTAGAGCCACAACTTAAACTATTATAGATGTAGTGGATCTAGAGGAAGAACAAGATTGATTGCAATCAATCCAAGTGGGAGATTATTATTTTGTGGAGCCTGATTTTATGGCTGAAGAAGCGTTGGTGCTAGGGAGATCTTGGCTTTAAAGATAGAGGCATGCCACCAAAGGATAGTGTCATCGCTGATTTTCACCTAGGAGATAGAGGATAGCATGTTGGCGCTGGAAGAGCAGCGCAACAACACTAGGATCAAGGCACTAGGGAAGAATGACAGAGAGACCAACTCTTTGACGCTACAGGTGCAGCACCGCAATGCTCAAACTCGTGTAGAAAAGTCTAGAGGACAGAGGTGACAACGCCTAAGTGCTAAGGTTCGGCGTCGCGGTGCTACTAGTTGGGAGATTTTATTTTTAAGTAGTTTTTCAGAATCTTTTCACAAATTCTCTTACGTGTGAGAGTGAAGTGAGTGCCTTAGAGTAACGGAAGTGTGAAGAGGCTCCAGATAAGTGTAATCTGTACTATTCTCCCTGATTTTTTTTTATAGTAGATTTCTTTATGGTGTAACTATAGTTTTTTCTCATTCTCGAGTTTTTCCATGTTAAATTTGGTGCCTTTGACATCTTTTGTTCTGAGTATGCTCCGAAACACTCGAACTGATTTTCCACGCATATTTTGTGATCCCCCAACAATCTACATGTCAATTTTATCGGAGTGTGTTTGTCCTATTCCATGCTCTCAAGATTATATTCCATCAGCGATTAGTAACCTCATCTTTTAAAACCTCAAGCGCCATACATACCACAGCTAGGAATTTAGAGAGCATTCTTTAATGCAATGGAGGAAAACAACCCTGCAGCAATTCAAACGTATCGAATACATTTTTTAATCTTCTTGTTGGTTGGTTCTGCACTTTTCACTCACTTTATAACCAAAAAGAGCTTGATATCCTATTTATGTACTTTGATTGGACTTAGTTTTCTTAAAGTTGAAATTGAATTGCATATCCTGACACATTATCAGTATAATAAGGTAAAATGTTCATGATTATGAGAGATGCTCAAAATTAAAAGACATTTAAACACAAAAAATCTCACCATGGATTATTAAGTGGCTTCTAATTCTGAACGTTTGTCTTATCAACCTGCACAAATTGCATCTAAATATTTTGATAGTATTTTAATTCATTGATATTTAACCAGAAATAAAATGTGGTAAGCACTAGATTTTATTTTTGAATGATTTTACACTTGTTTTACTTGATGCAATTCTTGTTTTGTCTCCGGTCATCCATTGTTTTGAAGGTTGAGTCGTAATTCCTTTTGCAGCGGAGCACTTCTTTTGGGTGGGGGTATTTACACCCTACTGGATAGGCTGTTTCCAGTATCAATGGCCATGTAGCTGATGATGTGAGTATACTTCTGCTTCAATAATTCAACAATTTATTAAACAACTTAATATTGTAATGTAAATATAACACAAACAAAGCAGGAAGGTGAATGAATATAATAGCTTATATTGAAAAGAATTTGATTGAGATTATTATTTATCCAATTATTTTCAATGCAATGTCTAGCTTTATGATTTCTGTTGATTTAGCTTTTTTTTATTATTTTTTAATTTTTTTTAATTTTTTTAATTCAAGCTAAGATTCAAACAGTTGATATTTTACTCCAAATGCTGCATTGTTTATAGGCGTCACGATATGCAATCTGTAAAGTAATACTTCCTCATTGTCTTATGATAAATCTAGATTCTGTGGTTTTGAATTAAAATGTTGAAACGTTGCTAAGATTTCTAAATCGCGCTAGTTATTATGATTTACATGTTCTCATTGATTGTTTGATTTTTTTTATTTAACATTATAATTTTTTTTAGGTCGCCACATGATAAGGATTGTAGGGATTGAAATTCTCTATTCAATCAAGTATAATTTATAGTGTAACATTTTAACACCAGCATTTAAAGTAGATTAAATTATAATTAATCTCATTTGAAATGTATTGCTAAAAGTTCAAAAAAAGTTAGATTTTGTGAATGGCAAGTCCTAAAATAAGTTGAATAAGAAGATCAGGATTTGCCAGAGCTAGAAAAACTTTTCTTATCATGTACAATGCACCAAAGCTATGACTAAAATCATTTATGCTTATTATTATGTTGTTCATTTGATATGTATTTGACTTTTCTGAATTTCTCTGAATAAGGCTCTCAAGAAAATAATTTTTTTATAAAAAGACTTATGACATATCATTGTTGTGTTCCACTGTCCTGTTGAGAATCTTCTTAAAATTTTTGATGATCTAGATATTGGAATTTTGATTGTTGTTGAAATCCCGATGCTAAGTTATTAAAGGCATATTCTATTCACTTATTGGAAATCATTTATTATGGTTGTTGGGTTGCTATGATTGACTTATTATTGCGGCACTTAGGCCAAGTTCAAAATAAAAAAAAAATGCTTGTTGACCACTTTTTATTTTAAGATGATACAATTTGGTCTAATTTTTGTTGAAGGATATTTCAAGAGATGAAATCTCTCTTAAAATCTATTCATATATTCTAGTTGTGCTTATTTGTAATATTTTATACTATTGAATCATAGAAGAATTTCTTAACTTTAGTTGTTACGGATGTTCTTGTTGATTGTCGCCTAGCTTGCATCTCTAAGAAAAGAATAAATGTAGTCACCTTTGATTATGTCCATGACCTTCTGATTCCCTTAATTGGTACCTTTAGATCTTATGACTTTAGAGAGCCCTTATCATTTTAATGTGAATATAAGGCTGCCTCCTTTATTCTCAAAAGGACTCATTGACCGTCCTCAATCCTTCATGCCACCTTTAACTCAAGTTGGAGTACTTAATTGATTATCATCACTAGCATCCACGACCATCCTACATTGCTTCCTCTTTCTCCTCTAGTGGTATTTCCTTCATCTCTAAAGGAGCATTGACTAGGCCATCATCGCTTTACTTGGTGCCTTATCGGCCTTCATGTGTTGCTTCATTCATCTTTAGGTTGGGGAGCATTCTCATCATTTTCAATAGCTTGCATGATTGTTCTATATTGCTTTAACCACTAGCTCAAGTCATGTCATCTTCACCTCTATGAGAAGGATTAACATAGTAATCCATAGCATTCACGATCTTTTTTACCTCTCGATCAACATTTTCAAGTTGTGCCATATTCATCCCTAAAAGAAGGATCGATTAAACCATCATCAATAACATTCATTCATTACTTTCTCTGTCACTTTTAGATCATATTGCTTTTATTTTTATAAGTAGGATCGTCTTAACAAACCTTAGTGGCCTCCTATGTCTTTTAAAATGGCATAGCCTTTTATCTCATAATAGTATCTCCTTTGCCTTCAAGATGATTGTTTGAATCTCAGTCGACATATTACCCTTTAGTATCCATTTAAAACCTTTCAGTCTAACTGCATGTTTGATTTTATTTATAGTGTGCCCGAGCAGAGAGAAATCTAAATTAAAGATGTGTTGATTCCTTTCCATCCAAATATAGAAGGCATTAATTGAAATTGCAAGAAGGTAAAACTTTTTAGTCACTTTGTAGTTAATAACATCAGCATGAAGAAGCAATTGAATCAAAGTACCTCCCATAAGAAAGAAATTCCCCAAAGGTATACTGGCTTGAAGAACCGCCAAAGAGTAAGGGCAGTCAAAGAAGATGTGAGAGTGTTTCTCATTATAGCTATTGCAAAGCACACATAGAGGTTCCACATTGATACCCCTATGTATAAGGTTATCTTTAGTTTTTAGACCTTCCCAAATAGCCTTCCAAAGCAAAGCAGCATATCTAATAGAATAACCTTTGAACCAAACAAATTTAACCCAATTTGGTTTAGGAAGATCTCTAAAAAGAAATAAATGAGCTGCTTTATGGCTGAAGTGATCCATACCCAACCATAGGCAATTATTATGAGTATCCATAATAGCAGTGTTTAAGATCAAATGCAAGCAGTCATCAGGGTGGAAGAGGTAATAGGCAGGTTCCAAACATTATTTAAAATAACATCACTGACTAATGTATGCTTTGGACAGTTAAACTAAGAGAAGATACAATGCCCAAATCTTTCAAATAAAGATAAACCATTTAACCAAGGGTCAAAGAAGAAAGAGAGATGACAATTCCCAACAATCTGAAAGTTAAAGTAGCTCCTAAATATGACAGCAAAACATTTCATATCTTTATAAAGAGGAGAGGAGAACGAGCCTTGGTTGCACCACAAGGAAAAGAATTTCCTTAAAAACCAGTCAGAGAGTAAAGAATGAGAGTTATAGATCCTCCAAATCAGCTTAGCTTTGCACATAGAATTAAAAGAATCCATATTGGGCCAACCTAAACGGCCAACACAAATAGGTTTACAGATTGTATCCTAAGAAATGATATATAATTTTTTCTCACTACCATGGTTGTGAAGAAAGGAATTGATTAAACTACTAATCCTTTTCTTAATGCATTTAGGCAATGAGATAGCTCTAAACCAATAATGGAAATAGCTCCAACAGGTGTATCTAACTAGCTGTAGCCTACCAGCAAAAGAGAGTAAACTCCTTTTCCATCCATTAAACCAGTCTCCATGATCTTAGAGTAATCAGAAGGTTTAAGCTTAGATGAAGATATAGTAAGACCAAGATAATCCCAAGGAAGATCCTTAAGTTGGAAACCCATAGAATTCTTTAAATGCTCTTTTTGGTTAGCATCCATAGCCTTGGAGAAACATTATACAGATTTATCCGCATTGAGCAGAGATTAGATTCACCATGAAACAATTTAAGCAAGGAGTTAAGGCATTGAATATTATGGGAATCAGCTTTGCCAAAGACCAACAAGTCATTTACATAAATGAGATGAGAAATCTTACAATCTTTCCTAACAATCGGCTTGTAGTAAGCTTTGTGACATTGGTCTTCTAAAAGTCTGGAAAAAGCATCCATTGTGATGGTGAAAAGGTAAGGGGATAGGGGACAACCTTGTCTAAGCCCAGAAGTGGAGCTGAAATACCCCTTCAATTCACCATTAACAATAACAAAAAAAGGAACCTGCTCAATACATGCTTCAATCCACTTGATAAAGTATAAAGGGAATTCAAGAAGACGCATTCGTTGAATTAGGAACTATCGGTTAACATGATCAAAAGCTTTCTTAAGATCATTTTTAGCACAAAAGCTCAGAGGGTATGTTTTCTGATTGAAACCATTCAGAATTTCATTTGCCAAGATGATATTATCAGCTATGTCACGACCTTTGATAAAAGCAGCCTGGGCCGGGTGGATTAAATTTGGAAGCAGATTTTTCAGCCTGTCAGCAAGTAGCTTAGAAATAACTTTGTAGAGAATATTGCATAATGAGATAGGCTTGTAATCCATAATAGATTTAACATATGTGCTTTTAGGGATTAGAGTGATGGCTGAATGTTTAACCCTGTTGGGTAACACCGCATTTTTGAAGAAATGAAGAACTGTTTCAATCTATGAAGGGCCAGTAATATTTCAAGTATCTTTAAAAAATTTAGAGGTAAAACCATCCAGACCAGGAGTCTTATTCGATCCAATGGAAAAAATGGCCAATTTGATATCTTTAGAAGTAAAAGGAGAAGTGAGCATTAGGCTATCTTGAGTAGTGACTTGAGGTTCAGTAGGGATTTTTGAATTGTTGGAAAGCTGAGTGGAGCTAGGCTGATTAAGAAGGTTAGTAATGTAGGACACAACCTCATTGGCCACCTCCTTATGTGAAGTGAGCTCATCACCATGTGTTTTTAGGCTGTTGATATAATTTTTGCTTCTTCTTAATTTAATTTTATTATATAGAAAATTGATATCATCCACCCCTTTAGATAGCCAGCCGCATTTGGCTCTTTGAATAATCCATTTGTTCTCACATTCCATAGCAATACCGAGACATTTTTGGGCATCCATAGCTTCTTGAAGAAGATCTCACATTCCATTTGTTCTCACATTCCATAGCTTCCAAATTCATATCTATCTCATTGAGTTTGGTCTTCAATTCTACTATTCGATTGTTGATATAGTTGTAGGAGCTCCATTTAAGAAAGTAAAGCTTTTTTTACGTTACTAAGACGGTTGCAAAAGGCAAAAATAGGATCTCCAATCATATGCTTCCTCTAAGCCGAGAGAATTAATATCCTGAAAATCAGGACACAGACTAATAATTTTTATATATGAATCTATGCCTATGATTATCCCTATAACCCAAGGAGGTGATGATAGGGGAGTGATTCGACGTAAGAGGGGACATAACCTTCCAAGAAGAAAAAGAAAAATAGTTCAGCCATTGAACATTACACATAGTCCTATCCAACAAGCTTCTAATAGGATTTTCAGTTTGATGGTTAAACCAACTGTAAGATAAGCCCATATTCTTTAATTCAATGAGACCAAAAGTGAGAATACAATCATTGAAGTCCTGAAGTTTGCTAGGAAAAGGAGGTCGACCCCCATTTTTTTTCATTATTACTGCGAATATAGTTGAAATCACCCATAATAATCCATGGGTCAGCTATAGAAGAAGCTAAAGTGATGATAGATTGTCACAAATCCTTTTTTCCCAAATTACTGTTATCAGCATAGACAAAAGTGATCAGAAAGTGAGTGGAGGAGTTGACTGTTATATGACTGTGAATAAATTGAGGATGAGATTTTAAAGCAGTGAAAGAAATCACATCCGAATTCCATGTAATCTATATATGACCGTTGGGGGAATCTGAGAAGTTATTAAAGCTATCTTCATTTCTGAAAACTCTAAATTGTTTGGAGTTGAGGGGGTTAGAAATAATCTGAGTGGAGAGTTTGGTTTCCATCAGACAAACAATATCAATTCTATTACTTTTCACAAAATCTCTACAATCTGTGACTCTAGAGCTACTATGGAAGCCTCTCACATTCAAAGAGGCAATTTTTAAAGGAATCATAAAATTATTTTTGAATGGAGGTAATACCTCATTTTGGCCTGCCCTTTCTACCTTTGGTGGCTGTAGTGAGGGTTACCATCTTTGAAGATGAAGCTTTAGAATGAGCGATGGCCATAGATTTTTCCATCAGATTATCCATATTGGAATTGGATAAAGAGGCAAACAAGTGTTGAACTATTCCTGGAGAAGCAATAAAAGGTGGTTGAGCTAAGGTATCTATATTATTTTCTATTGGTTCATCCTCCGCACTGAAGTTAGAATCATCAGCTGTTGAGTTCACACTATTACTAGTGTTGTTTATAAGAAGGTTGAGATATGGGGACGGTGAGTTAGAGGGAGGGATTGTCGCCAAGGAATAGTCAGTTCTTTCAGGAATAGGTCCCTTAGGTTGGGAACACTAGAGCCAATAAAATATTTATGCTTAAATAAACTGAAACATCCAATTCCAAACTTAAAATAATATCTAGCTGTATCGAGTTTAGATAATGAAACTAATTTCTAGAAATAGATGGAGCATAAAAAGTTTGAAAAAGATCTAAATGATGTCCAAAATCTAAAATTAAGCGATATGTTTGTTGATCTCATTTTTAGAATGAGCTCTCAATACCTCCATCTTAGGCATAGGACTTCCCTTAGACTTTAAGAGTTTCTTAGTCTTTAGACACTTCTAGTGATTAGGTGGACACTCTCCCCTAGCCCTAGAAGACTTAGAAGAGTTAGCCATAGGAATAGGTCATGTCTTAGGGGTGTTAGGAAAATCTCCTACCCTTTAGCTTAAACCATTCCTCACTTCTTTTCTTTCAAGTCAAACTCCAAATCAATTCTATTTGATTTTCTCAAACTCTAAATCAATTCCATGATTCAAATCCATAATTGAAATCCATGATTGAAGTCCAGTCAAATTTTCCTAACTCCTTAACCCTTTCTTAAGGACTTAGCCGAAACTATGATTCTAAACCTATTCAAATCTTTGAGATATTTTCATGAGCCATTTATCTTCTCATTTATATTCACATTTTATAAATGAAATATCAATTCAAATCAATCAAATCAAATTCAAAATTCCAAAATAATTCATGAAAGTTTCAAATTCCTTTAATTTTTCATTAAAGGACTTGGCCAAAATCAACTCCAAATCTTGATCAAGCTTATTCATATCCTTGAGATTTTCTCAAAATCAATTTATATCCTCATTTATATTCTCATATATAAATGAAATATAAATATAACTCAATTCAATCAAACCCAAAAAATTAAATTCCGAATTAAAAATGCTTAAAAATCTCTTAAATTCTTTAATTTTTCATTAATGAATTTAACCTAAACTTTGATCAAACCACTTCAAACTCATGAGATTTCCTTAAAATTTATTTGTATTCTCATTTATTTTCTCATATATAAATAAAATATAAATATAAAATAATCAAATCCAACTCAAAAATTAAATTTCAAATTAAAAATTCAATTAAATCCATTAAATTCCCTTTAATGGATTTAACCCTAAATCATGATTAAACTCCTTCAAACCCTTGAAATTTTCTCATGATCAATTTATATTCTCATTTATATTCACACATATAAATGAAATAAAAATTCAAACAATCAAAACCAATTTCAAAAATCAAACTCAAATCAAATCAAAATCAAATCTAAGTCTTTCAAGTCAAAATCTTGAACTTAGCCAAAATCAATTCAAATCAAGCCAAACTCTTGATTTTCTCTCATGGTTCAATTAAACCTACAATCATGAGCTCATATATAAATCCAAATCCCAATCCATCAATCAAAACCCAAATCAAAAACTAAACTCAAAACTCCTTCATATTCTTCCTTTGAATATGAGATTGTCAAATGGATCAAAATCCATTTGACATCAAACCTTTCGTAACTAGATTTATATTTTAATCATAAGTCCATATACAAGATCAATCAACTTCAAATCAAGCTTTGATCAAGCCATTTGACCTACTTAGGCTCACTTGACCCAAAGTGACCTAAAGTACCCTTATGAGCCAACTTTTGATCCTAACCAAATTGGATTGAACTAACCTCATATTTGCCTCTCATCATGATCAACAATCATCATGGGATGATCAATCAATCAAATTGGGTCAAACCAAGTCAAATCTAAGAGTTGACCAAATCAACACTTAACCCAAAATGAAACCTAACATGACTAAAATCCACTATAGGCCAAATTGATTGAAACCATTGATCTAAGTTCACTCATGACCTATGTTTTAACTTGTCCAAGTCAACCTTTGAGCCTAACCTAGCCCAATTGGCCCACTTGACCCAAGTTTCCCCATTTTGACCTAAAGGGCCAAAATGTGTCAAAACTTGATCTAAGATAAATTGATTGAAACCAATGGGTCAAGTCCATCCCAAATCACTTGTGGAATTTGACCAAAGCCTCCATTGGCCAACTACACCCAACCTAGCCTAATTGACCGTAGACCCAACATGACCTAAAGGGGTCATGTTGAGCCAAAATTGAACATAACTCAAATTGATTGGAAACAAAGATACCAATCCACTCCATATGACCAACCAAACCTACCCTTGACCTAACCCAAATAGGTCAAATGGGTCAAATGGGTCAAATGGGTCAGCTTGACCCATTTGACCTAAATGAGTCATATGAGCAAAAAACCAAACCTAATCCAAATTTAACCAAATCAAAGGCACCAAATTATTTCAAATGGCCATATGAACTTGACCAAAGTTGACCCATTTTGACCTAAATGGGTCAACATGAACCAAACCCTATCAAATCGATTCTAAATCCATTGAAACTTGGCTCAACCTATTTTCTGAACATACCAAACATATCCAAATTGAAAAATAGCAAAATGACCATTATACCACTAGGCCATAGAACAAATTTTGGCCTAGCTCATGGGTATTATGGTCATGCACTCATCACAAACACTTGAGGCTCTTATAATACCTCAAGGGAACCTAGAGATTAGTGGTGCACCCAACACAATAGGTTTGCGTCAACTCATTTGGCCTATGGACCAAACCCGACTCATATGCATGAAATTGAAATTTCAAACTCCCCCCAAACCTCAATTAGATGCACATGGGAGTTAGGCTCCACTCCTTTGGCCAAACCTACCTTGTGCACACCTCTAACCACTCAAAAAATCCATCATATTATGTTAATTGGATCAAAATGGAAAGCTTGTGCTCGATCCCGATTTCCTTTGGGGGAGATATACTCCCCCTAATTCACTGAAATCACACTTCACTCTTACTCAATTGAGGTCTAGGAAGCTTTTGCAACATCAAAGAGCTTTCCCAAGGCCTTTAGGAGAGATTTGAAATTCATCTTTCTCGATTTTCAAATAGTGAAAATAGAGGAGCTCACCTTGATTTCCAACTTCTTCCACACTTGATCTTAGCCCAATTCCTTTTGCAAGCACACTTAGGTGACCGAGTCGAGCTCACCTAAGTTGATTCCCAAGTTCTAAAGGCAAGGGAAGATTGAATTGGATCAAAGCCGAGCTTAAGCTAAGGACGAGGTGATCCATAGGAAGATCCACTCCATCTTAAGCGCTCCAAACTTCAGCAATGCTTCGTCTCAACCAGACGAAGCTTCTCCAAGGGAATCGAAAGCTGGTGATCACCTCCGATGAGGTTAGTGAATTTTCGACCACTTAGGCTAAGGGGTGTTGGTCTTTTGTGAAGTGGATTTTAATTTCATAGGATCTTAGCCGTTAGATTGGCCGCTTTGGTCCCTTAGATGGTGTGGTTTGAGTCTTGATTGAATCCATGAAGGATCGAGCTTAGATCTTCCCTTGGATTGTGAACGACTCACATTCCTCCTTAGGGAAGAACTCAGCCCATCTCATCCGTCCATCCGCACATTTGTAGATGGACAATTGAGATTATTTCCCACGTTTTAGAATTTAATCCCTCTTTTAAAACCAGGGGTGTATCCTTAGCCGCCCCGATCTGATCGGACAACTAAAAACACGAGTCATTTCCGATGTGACAACTTAAGTAATGGCTCACATGGACACGTAAAGCTCGCCGACCAGCCACACGCTGCAGAATGGGTAGGGTATTAAATGGGGATTAGTTATTTAACTAATTCATTCCTGATTAATCCCTATAGCTTCTAAAAATCATAACTCCTCATAGAAAAATTAGAAAATTAAAAGGAAAAATACCTTGGATAGATAATTTCACCTAGAATATATTAAAATTGTTTTAACTACATTTTGATTTCCCTTTTTCTCTGAATTAGGGTTTCTTTGAGAATGTTAATTAGCTAATTACTTTCTAATTAAGTCATCAATGGATCTCAAATTTTTAGGGTTCATTTTAGGGAATGACCGCTACCTAATTACCCCCTTCATATATTTTAGGATTCACTAATGGATAATTTTCCTAATTTTCTTGAGATTTATTGAGGCATTGATTAGGAAAATTGCTAGCTCATTCCCTAATTACCCCTTCATATAATTAAGGGTAATTAAAATGTAATTAGTGGATTTTCCCTATGTTTAAGTTGGATTAAGGTTAGATATAGTGAATATGGGTTTTATGAAATAATTTTTGGGTATTTCCCCCAAGCTATTCCCTAAACGCCTTTTTTCTTTCCTTAAGCCCCTTCTTAATTTAGGGTTAATCCATTAATTACCCATTTAAATAATATTAAAAATTTTAAAAATCTCTAGAACTTAATTAATCTACCTTGGGTAGATTCTTAGGTGTTCAATAGCCTAAGTCTAATTAAGAAAATTAAACCCCCTTTCATAAGTTTGAAAGGGTGTTTTAAAAGTACTTAAGCTAAAACCCTTTAGCTTAATTAACTTTTAATTGTGAGCCAAAATTGTATTAGGCTTTTTCATTACTAAGTGCATTATAAATTTACATACCTTGTGGATTTTATGTCATCTCATTGGCTCATAATTACTTAGTTAATTTTTCTAAGGTGTTGTAGTTAAGGGTTAATTAAGCCACTTAATGCATACCTTAACCTAATCAACACTTAAAAATAATTTTAATTATCTAAAAATTAAATTAAAATATGAAACACATGCGGGAATGGGTTATGAACAACAAACGCATTTTACTTTTATTAAATTAAATCAAACTTCAAACAAACAAAAATCATTTTGAAACTCACTTTGATTTATTCTAAGTTTTCTTATTCTTTGAGAATGTCATTAGGAATTAAGTGAAGTGAGTTTGTTCATGTGATTACATTGCTTTAGATTTTTTCCCAACATGTTAAATTGTATGCCATGTGACTTATGCATCCATGATTTTATGTTTTCAAAGTTTTTAAATGAATTGTTTACTTTATGTCAAATGTGCATGTGTTGGCTAAAGTAAAATATAAATGACTATTATCACTACTAAATCTAAAGTATTTTCAAAATCTATAAATGAAATAATAAATCTGAAAGTGTGTTATTCTTATAATTTAATTATAAGCTTGCATGTGGTAGATTATAAAGTCATGTGTAGTGCAGCCTTTCTTTCCTTCCTTATGTTAGCATGGCTTTGAATATGGGTTGGTAAGATGTAGGGTTCATTTGAAAAGAACCCAACACTTATAAAATTCCAAACCCTATTCATCCCTTTGCTCTCACTTAAGAAAGATTTCTTACACTTGCATGAATAAATTGCATTAAACAAAAATAAAACCATTAAGTAAACTTTTGCATATTCCTTCTCCATGTCATTTCTTTTATATGCATATTAGTACTTAAGGAAAGCGATATATTAGTCTAGACAATCCTGAGGTTGCGAGGCTTTAAGTAGCCCTAAGTAGGTCTTATACCTTACATCTCTGGTTAACAATGGCGTTGTACTCACTTATTCCTTTCTTACTTTCATGCATGTATGTGAAATTTTGGAAAAAGAAAACCCTTTTCTACTTAAGAAAATTCATGCATCTAAATCTTCTAAATTTTTTTAAATAAATTATTTAGCATACATCATAAAGTGTGTTAACTATCTTCATTTGCATGTATAGATATGCTTAGGGTCCATCCATATCCATGTTATATATATGTTGGGAAAGATTGAAGTAATATATGTTATGTGAATTTTGATTCATTTTTCTTAGTCTTAAAATGCCTTTCTTTTTGAATAAGTTTGTTTAGAATTGATCTAAACTTAGGATTAATTAAAATATTTAATCAAAATATTCACCTAAATAAAAATAAAATGTGAACTTACCTTAGAAATTATTTAAGGATTAGGGAAGGAAAGAGAAATTCTCTTCTCTTTTTTTCTCTCTCTCTCTATAACTTTGTAATTAATTATAGGTTTCATTTAAATCAAACTAAAACATAAAATAAAAATAACCCAAAGTCACTAAACAACTTAAATGAAACCCTCATCTAAGTTGACCATGTCTTTCACACTTAAAAAATTCAAACTTAAAGTCCTAAACTAAGCATCACACACAAACCTTCAAAACACACACACTAGTCTAAGTCATCACTTCTATCTTTAGGTTAGGTCGGTGCATGGTTTGATGTTATGTTTTATTTTATGATGAATGTTTTAGATGTTGTGGATGTATGCTAAGAATGGTATGATGTGCTTAGTCTAACTATTCTTTTCTGCATGTGCTAAAGGGGCGCTATCATAAATAAAAATATAAATGCTTCTTGCTTGCAGGTGCTTATACCCCTTTGCATAATCCATAGGCCATGTGGACTTAGTCACCCATGTGTGGGGTCATAAGTCCAATATACATGTTTGGAACTTGTGTGGTGTGATTTGACTAACCGTTATTTTGCAGGTGTTTGCTAGATTTTCCTTTTCCTTTTCATGTAAAAATTTGTATATTTAGGATTTGGAATGATTTGTTATGGGGGGATTAGGATGAGTATTGGTCATAAGATCACATCTTATGTACCATGCGAAGCCTTGGAGCATCTACCATTCAACCATCTAAAGGAAGATCCAAAGAAAGAAAAGAAGAAAAGAAAAGAAAGAAGGAAGAAATAAGAAAGAAGAATGAAGCTTGAAGACCTCCATAACAATGAATTCCTTTTTGCTTAATTGTAATTCAATTCATTTGTAATGGTTATATGGGTAGAGCCATACAATTTGATATTTTTTGGGTGGTACCACAAACCTTTTATTCTTTTTGCGCCAGTTTTATAAATTGGTTGATATTTTTTTAACTTGTGCATTAAGTGACATGCTTTTCCTAATTTCTTCCTTACTTTATGTACAGCCTGGATGCGGATTATGCTCATTAGAAAAAAAAATAAATCTTTTACCCAATTTAAAAATTCAAACTAAAACTAAATAACTCATAACCTCACCTAAAACTTAGGATTAAAATCAAGATAAAAGAATTAGAAACCCCTTAGCTAGATGGGTTCTTTTCTTTATAATATCATGCACAATAACATCTTATTTCACTCTTGATTGGAGGCTCTTGCCGAGAATGGCTTGACCTAAGGGTGATGGAAACTCACCTCTTAAACTTCTTGCTGATTTTGGCCAACAATCTACTTTCTCATGTATTAGTCATAAAAAATCATATTAGCAAAGTCAAATTGATTGTCTAAAAATGATAATAAAATGAAATTTGAAATGCATCAGATTTAGGTCATTTGAAGTATGTCCCTTTACATGATCTAGTCTCTTTAGGAAGTGGGTTCAAGGACTTAGTCTCTTTCTAAATAAAAATAGCCTAGCTATCTTTCATAAGCATAAAGACTTACCTACATGCATTTAAAATTGTAGGAGGAGTTAGTTGGCGGCCATCCCGAGGTGGTTGTAAGTCCAAGCTATCGGGTGGTTTGTCCTCTCTTGTGGAGGCAAATCAATTACCCATTTTTACCTTAGATTTAGGTTGTGTCACCTCATAAGCACCATATAAATTTAGGTTAGATTGCTTCAACCCTTGGGTCATAAGCATAATTCCTCACCTCCAGGCATTTCCTTAATCTGTGTTAAGGAATTTTAAGTCCTAAAATTCTAATGAAAGATACAACTCAAGCTAAATCAATTTCTAAAATGTAAAGCCCAATTTTAGGATAGTTTGAGATGCTCGCTAGGTTTCTAAAGTGAGCGCCTTTTTATTTCCATTTTATTTCAATAATAGCTCACTCTTTTGATCAATCCCGTTTGATCTTCAAATATAAACTAATCGATTGATAGTCTTGCCTATTGAAATCTTCAAAGACAACGATCATTTATCTTAATCGAGAGTTTTCCTAAAGGATCCTATTCTTTAGGATGTAATTAACTATGGGGGCTTTCCCCTCTAGGGAACTTAACGAACCCAATTTAAAATAAATATTGTTTTATTTTTTCATGTAAAGTAGGAGAAGAATCTCTTGTACATATGCAGACCTATCGTTCTTAGGAGTCCTTATTGAGGTAATTTGTTCCATTAAAGGGTAGTGACTTTTATCTTTCGAGATATACCTGATGACTTATCCGATCACCTGAATAAGTACATCTGTGGATTTGCGTGACATTTTACCAAGATGAATTTCCACATATATAGTTTTACCTTTCCTTTCACCAATAGATTTGAAGGCGACTCTAATATGTGTGTGGGAATTTTTCTTCACAACGTTCCAATGGCTTCAACTGGAACTTTGACTCGATAACCCATGAAGACAAACTTTTCATTTGACTTTATGGTTTGGATCATAAGGACTCCTTGCATCACATTTGAAATATGTGTGGTACAATCAGAATTAATCCACCATGTATTATAAGGAATTTCTGTCAAATTTTATTCGAAACATACAAAAGCACTTGGCTTACCTTTCTTTTCAAACCAAGCTTTACGTTTCTAGCAATCTTTCTCATAGTGTCCATGCTTGTAATAGAAATGACATCTATCATATTTATGCACCTTCTTTTGAATTTGAGCAGATGACACATTAGCCTTCAAGTGTCCTTTATTTCCCTTAGCATTCTTCTTAATTAATTTTCTTTTAATTTCTGGTTGTCCCATGAGATTAATTGAGTGAATTCCTTGTTTCTTAAGCCTTGGTTCCTCTTGAATAAACATACTTTGTAATTCAGCCACATTCCATTTATCTTTAATAGTATTATAGTTTATTTAGAATGGACCATATTCAAGAGGCAAGGAATTAACAATAAAATGTACAAGAAAACTTTCACTCATATTCATTTCCATGGTGTTTAATCTTGTTGCAATATTTGCCATTTCGGTGATGTGCTCATGCATGGTACGTGAACCATCAAAGTCCATGGTGGTCAACATACCCATTAATGTCCCAACACGTGACTTATTAGCGGACTCAGATTGAGATAAATCTTTCATATACTTCATAAAGTCCTTTACATTATCTGTTTTGAGAATTGTTGGCTTAATGATATATGTTACGATCATTCACATAAACATTAAGCTAAGTCTATTTGATCTTTCCCAAGCATCATAGAAAGACTTTTGTTCATTGCTGCTAGTAGCAATAATAGCAGGGGGTTTATCATTAAGAAGTGCTAAATCAAGATCCAATACACCTAAATGGAACAGAATTTGTTCACTCCATTCATTAAAATTAAGCCTATTAAACTTTATAATAGATGAAGCTTGCGAATGAAGAGTAATAAAAGTAGATGCTGCAAAATATTAAATGCTCACATATTAATGTTTGAGTTATAAACAGAAACACATAAAAATAGATTCAGATAACATTCATATAATCACAAAATGCATATTGAAGTTCTTCTTTGGGTGATACTATAATATACAATAATAAACATAATTGATGCTTAATAGTAATTTCACATAATTGGCAATTATATATACTTTAATTAAATATGTTTGCTATCTTTGGATATGCTAAACATATCTAGCCAAGTATATAAATTAACCACAATTATGTTCATGACAAATCGACTAATCAACCTTTGGGAGATCCTTAAATAATTTATAATCATTGAACTTTAATTACTCATGATAAAATTATAAAAGTTCATTATGTCATTTCATTATTAGCATCACATGCTCATGAGTAATTAAATAAATTTAATTTGACATTTGCAAAAACTTTCTAATTTGATCACTTTGGTGATTAACAAATTATGTTTGATGTAAATATCAAATTAAATAATGATAACAATAAAAATTTCAATTGAATGAAACAAAAACAAAGTGTTATAATTAGTTTAAATTTAATTTATCATTTTTTGTTATATATATTTGGACTATTATGCATGCGAATGTAAGAATTATTTTGTTGTAAGATTTAAATTATGCTTACATACAATTTTCTATTTAAATTATGCTTACATGCAATCCATGCGAATGCAAGATTTAAGTCCCATGCATGCGAAATAATTTATCCTTTTCTAGCTTAATATCTTAAAATTGTTACATAATGCATGCATAATTTCTTAAATCAGAATTAATAACAGAAACTTTAATGGCTTTACATTTTCCAGATTTCATTTTCATATATATAAATTGATTTTGGCTATTGATGGGTTCTTTTGAAACAGTAAACACAAATAATTTACATATTTATTATGTGTATCCCAAAATATAAATTTACAATAGCAATTAATGTGAAAGCGAAACTTAATTCATCAATTGGAAAGCTAAGTTAATTAATGCACTGAAAAACATACATTTGATGACGATATAATAAAGTGTTATGCATGAGAAATTAAAATTGACGGAAAATCATAAGTTTTCAGACCGTGCTCTGATATCATTTATAAGAAATTTTTATATTCATTAAAATTTCTTTTTCTTAATCATACGAATAATATAATCGTACAAACTCATAAACCTAAAATCTTGAACAAAATGACTTTAACAAAACTTCACTTAATAAATAAATCATATACCCTGATTTGTCATGAGTTCTTTTGAATTTGTAAAACTAGGGTTTCTCTTCCTTCACCCAAATGTTCTTTATGTAATCATCTTAATGGAGAGACATTACACATTAAAGGATTGGAAGATGACCGGTAGTTTCTCTATGAAGAGATTCTTTATTTGATCAAATGATCCATAAACGATCGATCAAACTCTCTCTTGGCCAATGAGATTTAAGTACATAATTAATTATTAAATAATAAACTAAATAATAATTAATGTGGGCCATACTTCAGAATTAATTACATAATTCTTACACAATCACCTATAGTTAATTACCCCTCTCAATGCTGAGCGAGAACTTTTGATTAAGGCTAGTCTTTAGGTCGCTAATTGCGTAGCATATAGTAGTAGCATACAAAGTTTAAAATTTGAGATTTAGAGTTTATGAAATTTATCATTATTTAACTTAAAGTAGATGGCTGAGGTAACGATGACGCGCCCAATCAAGATCCCATGGTTCCATCATCCCTAGCTGTCGTAGTCTCTAGTTTAAATAATTAGAAGAGGTAGTCGACCCAACTTAATAAAAAGATCCTTATCAACAACCGTTGGTTGCGTCATCCAAGAAATCCTTGTAGACCTAGGGTGATGTTTATCTAAGGAGACAAGTTTAATTCTACCTTAGCTGACAGAGAGCTTTTTGTCCTATCTGGTGCACCTTATGGTTCACAACTCAATGTTTAAAGCCATTGAGGAGCATGCAGGCTACAATTATGACCGTAATATAATGGTGTCATTTGGTGGTAACCACCCGGTCAGAGGACTATAGTCGTAACTGCATCATATGTGGAGCCTACTGACCAAGCCACACAATCAAAGGATACAGGTCACGTCCTTATTGACATGAGATTGATTGAGAATGAACATAATTGTGTACTTGAATTGACATTGGCTCCTTTGTGAGCTAGAATTTTCTTGATTTGTCACCTTCAATAAACGATTGCGGAAGGTGGATGTATTATTTTGCTTTAAGATTTTTTAGGTTGATGACTTGCATTTAGTCATTTAAGTTAAGCTTTTTTTTATAATTTTTTATATTTGCATGAAATTTGAATTTATCTGATTTGATATTGAATCTTGAATATAACTTGATGGAAGTATTCCCTCCAGTTGAAATCTCTATTAAATACAGCTATCATCGGGGTAGACTTTGTCAACTTTGCTCATTTGCTAACAAAGGATCAGGTCCATGACTTGTATTCATTAATTTGGATTTGAGATGTTTTAACATAAATACTTTAAAATTTTAAATAATAATAACCCCCTCTGGTTAGATTCTACAATCAATACATCCATCATTGGGGACTGAATGATTCTTCATTTTGTTATTCCAAATCATATCGACTTTATTAATTTAATAATAGAGGATCAGATCTAGATTTATATTTTGAGAATTTTGAATTTGAGGATATTAAATATAAATATCTTAGATATTTTTGATAATAATGACCCCTCCGGTTGATATCTTCGATCAACTCAGCCATCATTGAGATATATAAGTATAAAATTTATCTGTTTAGACCTTTGATGGTCATATGCAAATGCATAAATCAAATTCTCTTATTGGTGATTGAGCATTTCATTTAGAATCAAACCTGTCGACTCCTATTTTGCAAGGATGATTGGATTAATTAAGTGGGACTTACGACTTCACCATATAGATAAAGCGGCCCAAGTAAGTTTATTTTTAATTATATTGAATTTCATCACCTTATATAATTTGTACATTTTATGAGGCAATTGAAACTAAGCTCAAGGTGCTTCTCGTAAAATATGTAAATTGCTTTAAAGTACTTGCACACTTTTTTGAAATACCATATTTGAATTTATTTCTTGCTCAATGATGTGCATGTTCGATTAGTTTGCAATGCTAAGTTGCTTGTAATAATTTGAGTATTAGATTACATCGTAATGCATGCAAGTATCAATCTTTTCAAATTATTTGTATGTGTCCATCATGAAAAGCATAAACATGAGATAGCTTCGTTGCATATGTATGGTTCAAACTTTTCGTGATTCTCAATAACACACCATTACCTGTATTTGTTTCTCAACTCGTAGAATTCTTCATTCTTGATAGATTTTTTTTGTGGTCATTGATAAGCTTTTAAGTCCACTGAGTATGATCATCTTTTCTTGTAAGCCTTATTTGAATTTTATTCTTGCTCAAAAGTGAACTTTCAAGTCCATCATCGATCCCCTTTTAGGTCAATTCTATATTTACTTAGGATCTTTTTGCTTCCTCTTATCATTAGACGCAATGATTCAAGCTAATTATTTGGTTTAATTCTCACTCATCAATGGGCTATTTTATCTTGCTTTAGCATACAACTTCGCTATGAAGTCTTCTAAGCATTGTATTTAAATTATTTGATATAATTTTTATTTTAACTTTCAAATATTTATTTAATAATTAGAATTGCAATTTATCCTTATTTTGTACCACATTTATGTTCAAATTTACATCTTAATTGTGTCAATTCTAATTTCATTGTAAATCAAATTTTTGAAAATTTCGTCGATATTTTAGAAAAATTTCAGCAGTACCTCCTCTAGTCGGAGGGATTTTTATTGAAATAATTAGGTCTGTTCACTCATCTAAAAAGATGCGTATGGGTGGTGTTTTGCAATACTGCAGCCATATAAGCTCTAACATACTCGTGTATAAAGACGTGCATAAGCTCTTCGAATATCTGCATAAAATCAAACACAATATATATTGCACATCCACACATATTTTATGCATTTACAATCAATACGAGATAATATGAAATTTCTACTTTCTTATCTCACATATTTTTTTTCTTTTTGATTTTTTTAAATGAGAGAGAGAGAGAGAGAGAGAGAGAGAGAGAGAGAGAGACTGGTTGAAGAGGAACAGTGAATGTTTGGGTTGCTTGTTGCTTGAGGTGTGCTGCCAGCTCACGTGAAATGAAGAATAGAAAATAGCTGAGCTCGGCACATGACATGATTCGACAGGGAGGAGGAATGGATTTGGAGATTCACGTGGAGATGAAATGGATGGCTTGAAATGCTGGAGTTCGGTGGCTGGCTAGTTGACATGGAGAGTATGGGTGAAAAAAAAATGGAAATGCGAGAGATGGAGCAGTTGTTTGATCTCGGCTTAGCTACTAGGATGAAGCAGGAGTGGCTATATCATCCACTGTGCTAACTGGGTTTACAGTTGAAGACAGCCCAAGATAAATGGAGTTGTGAGAAGAGAAGGTGGTGGAAGGGCTGGAGCTCAGGTTGATGACGAGCATCAAGAAGAGAGAGGGAGCTGTTGTCTTCTTAAGGCGATTGAGCTTTCTGGATTGAGGAGAGAGTGATTGCTTTCTTTAGCATGAGAAAGGAGTTCGGTGGTAGAGACTTGCTCATAGAGAGTGTGGGGGTTGGTGGGTTGACCGATTAAAGACAAGGAGCTCGGTGGAAATATAAGAGCCGAAGAGAGGGAGCAGTGAAAATTGGGAGAGAATTGTGCAGGAAGACGGAACTGAAAATCCGGAGGAGATATGTTGGGTAGTGCTTCTAGTTCTCACTTTTTAATTACTTTTTTTATTTTTTTTATTTTGACGAGAAAAAGATGTGACGGATGATGGAAGGTACGACGCAAAAAGGCGGAGCAGTGTGTGAAATCTCTGAAAATCAGGATCACGTGAATGAGCCGGTTCATTTATGGGATAAGATATTTAATTGAGTTTCACGCATGATTAATAAATGTATTTCAGTTAAAAGGCCATGAAAATCTCATGGCCCAATAAATTCAAAAGCCCATTGCATCTTATCAATCTTAGATTTTTGTTTTACATTCAAGGATATATAGATTCAAAACAGATTTAATTAAACTAATGGTTGCCACTTCAACTTTTTTATGACAAATATGAATTTAATCTAATTCAATTCTTATAATGTATATAATAACTGATAACTTAAACATGCGTATTAATTTTAATTTTAATTTAGTACAACTTAATTTGATTTTCATGAATAATATATATATATATATATATATATATATATATATATATATATATATATATATATATATATATATATATATATATATATATATATAATGATAATACTTGTATTAAATATTTAACATAAATTAACTTTAACTTTAGCTTTAATTCGATTTAGTGTCTTTAATTTTATTATTTTTTTCATATGATCATTATTCTTCCTTTTTTTTTTTTTGTAAAGTTCATCGTTCTTCATGCATCTCAAATTTTATGCCATAACTTGACATACTTAGATAATTATCCATTTCACATTAGTGTGTTATCGTATGCAAAAGGGATGTCTAGTCTAAGTAATTTTTTCTTTATATTTCGGATATATCGGAGTATCTCGTTTTGCGAAGGGACATCGTTTAAATATTTCAAGGTCAAATTGAGAGAATTTCAGTTCGAATAGTACAATAATGCATCTATTTGTTTGTCACTCACATAAAATCATTCAAATTGATCGCGATCATTCTCATTTGATAGGTTGATGTTTCGACGATGTTGACATGATAAACATGAACATAGGTTGTTTGAATATTGTTGAAGCCTCCAAACTCTAATATGCATGAGTTGAGATTCATCTTCTCCATCGATCGACCGTCAAATATCACAAAAAATATATATATTGATCGATTTCGATGTTCTCGCCACATCGGTGAAGTTGTTTTACGATTTGGAGGTCATTTCGATTGATTTTGGTGATGCATTGTGTATTTCAACTTTGATTCGCACATTATTGTATTAGTCCATCAAATTTATCTTGTGTGCTCGACTCAACTTATGACGCATGCATAGAGGTCAACGATGCCCCCAACAAATGTGATTCGCGCATGAAGTCAGTAATGTTTGTTGAAAACTGGTTGACCATTTGGGCTGTTCATGGACTTCAGTTTCAATTTCAATGGGTTGGCTAAAGAGCTTCTTTTGCCATCTACTCTATGCTTCAATGGGTTTGCAAAAGATCTCTTTCTTTTGTGTTACTAAATATTTGAATTCCCTCCTACCTTTGCTTCATGTTTGACCGAGTTTGATGTAGGAATTAATTTATTTGCTTTGAGACTTGAAACTTCTTCTATCCTAGCTTTAAGCTTGACGGACTTAATGAAGGATTGACCTGATTTGTCAATATTGACTTATCTGGAAGTGTATGTACTTCATGTGCTTGCTGCTTTGACAGACTCATTGAAGGGTGCATAGAGATGACCCAGCCTTCTGACTTATATTAGATCTATAATATTGAGTTATCAGTTTAATAATGAGTGCTTTAACAAACTGAATAATCATGAATTTTTTTGAGTTTGGCCATCAGCTTTGTATGAATTATGAAATTGCTTCCTCAATCCTGTGCTTTCTGCTTTGATGGACTTGATGAGAAAATCGGTTTTAATCTGTGCTTTGTACTCGATTAGACTGCTTGAAAAGAGTTTAAAATATCACTTTACAGGCAACATATATATTGATTTGAGGCTGCTTTGAATTGAGAGTTTTCTTCTTAGATTGTCTTTGTCCATTGATCAAGTAGAAAGATCTTTTGGATTCTGGTTGCTTATAGTCACTGAGCTGGATCTGGTTTGAGATTGAACAGCTATCATTATTGAACTGATGAGCAGGGGCTCTTTCATTGCGGCCTATTTTTATGACTTATTGAGTGGGAAAGCGTCAACAACTCAGTCATTTGTGGGCTTATTGAGTCTGACTTATAAAACCTACTTGAGTCTTCGACTTAAGCTGTGATGGCGATGATCTTGTCATCAGACTAACGAACGGGGGCTCTTTCACTACGGCATTTTCTTGCGACTTGTTGAGTGAGGAGAGTATCAGCAACTCAACCATTTATGGGCTTGTTGAGTTTGACCTTTAGAACTCATATGTGTTTTAGACTTGAAGATGTAGAGGTTGATGCGTTTCTAACTTAGCTGATTAAAGCTTCTGAAATTGGGAGTTCTTCTGACTTGATCTTCAAAATGTGATGAATCTTGTAGACAAACTTTTGATATTTAGGGCTATCTTTTCATGCTTGTAGTTGTTTCTTTTTATTCTTGTAAAAGCCTACAACTTTGACCATAACAGTTATAGATATATTCAAGGATCTCGACATAAAGCTTGATGTCAACTTGAATATATACACAAGAAAGCCTCTTGTTTCATAGGAGAGGGTTAAACAACTTTGACCATAAAAAAAAGCACCTGTCTAACAGGGGGATTACAGATTAGTTCAAAAATATGTTACAAGGTTTGATTTCCTTTACTACAAAATAGACATGATATATTTTTTCAATCATAATATGTATCAATCTAAGGATCTCAGCTTAAAGCATGATGTTGACTTAGATAAATATATAAAAAAATGGCACCTCTCTAATAGAGGGGTTTTCACAATAACTGTTCAGAGAATTTAGAATGTCTTTGGTCCTATGCTTTGTGCTTTCAGACTTGTTGAAAACTTCATCTTGAGAGTCTGAAATTTATATTTTTCTCCTGTCCAGGCTTTATGTCTTGGTGCACTTAATGGAGTTGATGATTTGTTGGTAAGGTGAGAACATCTTCGGTCCTATGCTTGGTGCTGGACGGACTTGCTGAAGATTCAATCTTGAAATTAAAATTTGTATGTTCCTCCTATTCTGACTTCATGCCTTAGAGGACTTAATGGAGTTGATGATTTGTTGGCGAGATGAGAGCATCTTCAGTCCTATGCATGATGCTTTGACGGACTTGTTGAAGACTTCATCTCGGGGATTCGTATCTTATATTTCCTTCTATCATGACTTTGTGCCTTGATAGATTTATGGAGGAAAATCCTGAATTATCTTGAAGACTTGTCAGGTGATACAAACTTACCTTCTGCCCAAACTTTCTACTTTCGTGGGCTTATAGAAGGATGTTTGCCGATGACTTAGCCCTCAGAGCTTATATTGGGACAATGGTGAAGAATCATCAGTCCTATATTTTGTGCGTAACGGACATGTTGATGACATAACTCGCTCAATTTAGCCTTTGGCTTTGTATGAACATTGTGATGATTTCTTCAATTTCTTTCTTTTTTGCTTGATTGTACTTGCTAAAGAAAAGTTTCCTTCAATTTTTTCTTTCTACATAACATACTTGTTGAAGGAGTTGAGATTTCACATTTGATATTGATACCAAACTCAACTTAGTGTCTTCTTGAGTGAGGATATTTTTCTTGTTAGATTTTAGAAAATGACATTACGACCGTTAGGGATGATCTCCCAGTCTAGGCCACTTGAACTCACCAATTTGGAAGGATTTGGAGATTTAGATGCTCTTATCTTTGAGCCAACGAAGTAGGAGGATCTCTTACTATATTCTTTGTTGCATGTTGAGTAAGTAGACCTGTCAGCTGACTTGACCATATTTAGGGTTGGTGAATCCGACCTTATGCACTCATTTGAGTATTGGACTTAAGCAATTTATGAAGGATTTCATCATCAGGCTAACAAGATGGGGGGACTCTTACCGCGACCTTTGTAGCGTGTTGAGTAAGAATATCTAACAGTAACTTGGCCATATTTAGGCGTATTGAGTCCCACCCTATGCACCAATTTGAGCTTTAGATTAAATGTATGGATGGAAGATATGTCCCCAACTTGATTTGTTTTAATTTGTAGACTTAAAAATTTTTTTTTTTGTCAGTAAGACTTTGAGACTTGTGAACTTTGAATACATAATTTGAATACGTATATGGGGATCTTGGCCTTTTTATGTGATGTCAATCCAAATACAATAGAAAGTCCCCATTATCTCACAGGGAAAGCCTGACATTTGCTATAAAATTTTTTAAAAAATACTCCCTATATAACAGGGGGATTTTTGCTTCATTTCAAAAATGCATTCTTGTGTTACAACAAAATTTTCAAGCGAAACTTACACATATAATGACGGTGAGGAATAATTGATATTATCAGCACTATGACCAATTCTCCTTCTTGAAAAGTTTGATAGATTTACTATATGATCGAAAGCTTTGGACATCCTCGCTCGGTAGACTTCTAGATTTTGCTGAGCTTAGAGCCTAACTTTGTCAAGTGCATCAAGCTCTTCCATTTGTAGATGGGCATTCTCATCTTGAGTAAGATCATGTTGAATGGCAACTCAGGCTTCCATCTTTTCCAGAGAACCCTAAACCCTAAACATGATATTATAAGAAAAAAAACTCATCGAGCTAAGGAGTTTCTAATTCTGTTATCTTGATTTTAATCCTAAGCTTTAGGTGATGTTATGAGTTATTTAGTTTTAGTTTGAATTGATAAGTTGGGTAAAAGATTTAATTTTTTCTAAAGAGCCTAATCCATATCCAGGCCATACATAAAATAAGCAAGAAACTAAGAAAAACATGGCACTTAATGCACAAGTTAAACAAACATCAATCAATATATAAAACTAGCGAAAAAAGAATAAATTGTCATTTGTGGTCGGGCACCACCACACAAATTCGAAAATATCAAATGTGGGTAGTCGAGCTCTACCCTTATACAACCCAGATTATAAATGAATTAAATTATAATTTTAGCAAGGAAATTCATTATTATGGGGGTCTTTAAGCTTTATTCTTCTTTCTTCTTTCTTCTTTCTTTCTTTCTTTTCTTTTCTTCTTTCTTTCTTCTTTGGATCTTCCTTTGGATGGTTGAATGGTAGATGCTCTAAGGCTTCACATGGTGCATAAGATGAGATCTTATGACCAATGCTCATCCTAATCTCCCATTACAAATCATTCCAAACTCCTAAATATAAAAATTTTTACATGAAAAGGAAAAGCATAAATCTAACTAACACCTGCAAAATAAAGGTTAGTCAAATCACACTATACAAATTCCAAGCATGCATATTAGACTTATCACCCCACACATGAGTGACTAAGTCCACCTGGCCTATGGATTATGCTAAGGGGTATAAGCACCTGCAAGCAAAAAGCATTTATATTTTTATTTATGATAACGCCCCTTTAGCACAATTTCTTACAGAAAAGAATAGTTAGACTAAGCACATCCTACCATTCATTCTACGAGCATACACCCTAACATCTAGTCTAAAATATTTATCACAAAATATAACATAACATCAAACCATGCACCAACCTAACCTAAAGCTAGAAGTAGTGACTTAGGCTAATGTGTGTGCTTTCAAGGTTTCTATCAAATCATGCTAACTCTTATGAGCAGGTATGTTTAGAAACTTCAGATCACCAAATTAGCTTGAAGTTAAAGAGGTACTATCAGAGTTCAAAGAAGAGATCAGATTAACCATCAACGAGCACATAGAGATCAACTTGGGAATCAAAGATAAACCATGTCTGACATACATCAGTTCCTTGTTGAATGAAGAAGAAACCAATAACTTAGTTAGGCTATTAGTTGAGTTTAAGGACTGCTTCACATGGAGTTATGAAAAAATGCCCGATTTATCTTCCAACATAGCAGTCCACAAACTAGTAATAGAACCTAATGCTAACCCTATCAAGCAAGCTCCTAGACGCATGCGATTAGACATTAAATAACATGTCACTTGTGAAATTAAAAAAACTGATCAATACTGGCTTTATTAGGGAAGAAAAATATCCTACCTGGTTAGTTAATGTCGTCCTAGTAAGAAAACGAATGACCAAATTCTCATGTGCATTAATTTTAGGGATCTAAATAAGCATGTCCAAAGGATAAATTTCCACTTCTTATACCAGAATTAATGGTGGACATTGCCTCATCTCATGCAGTATTCTCCTTTATGAATGGGTCATATGGCTTTAACCAAATCAAGATGGCCCTCGAGGATGACAGAAATACTGCTTTTTGAACCCCCATCAGAATCTGTTGTTATAAGTTCATGCCTTTCGGCCTTAAAAATGTCGGTGGTACATACCAGCGGGCCATGACACAAATCTCCAATGAACTCACTCATCATCAAGTTGAATGCTATGTTGATGATCTGGTAGTCAAAAGCAAGAAAAGGAAGACCATCTCTTCGACTTGAGAGTAGTTTTTGAATGGTTAAGATAATTTAACCTCAAAATGAATTCCTTGAAGTGTGCATTCATAGTAGCTTCATGGTAATTCCTTAAGTTTTTTATCCAACACCAAGGAATAGAGATTGATCTAGAGAAGATCAAGGCTATCTTAGAAATGCCAACCCCTAAAAGTCTAACTCAACTTAAATCATTCCAAGGGTGGTTGACATATCTAAGATGCTTCATATCTAACCTATCAGGAAGTTTCCAACCATTCTTAGTGCTTGTCAAAAAGGATTCCAAGTTCAAGTGGGATGACAAGTGCCAGCATGCCTTTGAAGATATCAAGCACTACCTGATGATGCCACCAGTTCTAGCAGCCCTTATCCTAGGCAAGCTGTTGATACTATACACCGCTGCATCAGATGACTCCCTTGGTACTTTGTTGGCTCAAACAAATGATAAAGGGAAAGAAAATGCTCTCTATTACCTCAATCATCATCTAATTCCTACTGATGCAAACTACTCACCTATTGAAAAGTACTGCCTAGCTTTAATATTTGCATCCCAAAAGCTACGACACTACATGCTTTCTCATAAGGTGAATCTAATCTCCAGGATTAATCCACTATAATATCTCATGACACGATCGATGCTATCTAGACGATTAGCACGTTGGTCCATAATTTTGTTATAGTTTGACATCACATTCATACCCCTCCGTGTGGTGAAAGGATAAGTACTAGTGAATTTCTTAGCAACACATCCACTTCCTGTTGATTCCCCGCTTAGTGATGACCTCCTCGATGAATAAATCATGAACTTAGGGGACACTAGCATTCACCACTAGGAAATGTATTTTGATGGTGCAGCTTCCTTTCAAAAAGGAGAAGAACCATAATTTACTCTTCCAAGAAAAGAAGGGGTAAGAATAGTTCTCCTAACTCTGGACCATAATGTGATAAAATTCTCATATCATCTGTCCAATCCATGCACCAATAATGAAGCCAAATATGAGGCTCTGATTGTCGGTCTAGAGTTAGCCATCACACTATGCATCCAAAATATCAACATCTTTGGGGATTCTCAGCTCATCATCAATAAAATTGCTAGGTCCTACAAAGTTCTAAAGCCTAAGATCCATCATTATCATAAGTACACTATGGAGTTGTTGGCCAAAATCCAAGAGGTTACCATCTACAAGATTCCTCGAGGATAAAATGCAGTAGCATATGCATTATCCAAGCTTGCCAAAGAGTTCTATTCCAGTAAGGGTCCAAAATAGACAAGTTTTATCCCTTGTTGAAGCTGAACTGTTCAAGAGATTCTCTCTTGAAAGGGAGGTTGCCATTGCCAAAATGGATGAGGAGTCAGATTGGAGGCAACCATTCATGGATTATTTAAATATAGGCAAACTAACTCAAGAGAAGTCACTAGCACATCAAGTGAAGTAGAGAGCCCTTTTCTATGCTCTTATAGGCAGCACCTTATACTGGTGGTCATTCGATCATATGTGGTTACATTGTTTGGACAAAAATGAAGCCTGTATGATCGTGATTGAGGTACACTCAGGTTTATGTAGAGTGTATCAATCTGGTCTAAATATGCAAGCCAAGATTAAGAGACTTGGATACTACTGGCTTTGATGATCACAAGCTATAAGGATATAGCTAGGAGATGCCACCAATGTCAAGTACATAGTGTGGTCCTACATCAACCACCCAACATTCTACATCCTATATTGGCCTTATGGCCATTTGAGTGTTAGGGTATCAGCATAGTGGGTCTGATTGATCCACCTTCTTCCAAAGGTCACTAGTTCATTCTAGCTGCCACCGACTACTTTTCCAAGTGGGCGAAGGCAACCCAACTTAGAGAGGTCACAGCTCAGCATGTGCTATAGTTTTTCTAGAACTATATCGTATATAGGTTTGGGGTACCTCAATGAATTATATCCGATAATGGTACTGCATTCAAGTGCACTAAAATCAATAGCTCTGCCCAGAGATATAACATAGATTAAAGATATTCTACCATCTACTATCCAAGGGAAAATGGTCTAGCAGAAGCATTCAACAAAACCCTCATCCAAATATTGAAGAAGACACTCGATGACAACAAGCAACAATGTCATGAGTAGTTAGTTGAAGCCTTGCGGGCTTACCACACCACATAGAGAACTCTAACTCAATCTACCTCTTTCTCCTTAGTGTATGGGTCCAAAGACATTTTACCATTAGAAGTCTAACTCCCATCATTAAGGATAGCCATGTGTAGTAATATCACAACAGAGTAGAATGCCAAGTTATAGTTGGAAGTGCTCGAAGGTTTGGAAGAGAGACGCCTTCGGGCATGCCAGAACTCAAGTTGTACAAAGTCAAAATGATTCAAGCTCACAACAAGTTGGTCCATCCTAGAGCTTTTTAAGTAGGTGAGCTTTTTTTAGTTCTAAGGATACCAATTGTTGCCTGTAGAAAGATGGGAGGCAAGTTTGAACGCACTTGGGAAGACCCTTTACCATAGAGAAGACCTACCAAGGAGGACCTTATCAACTTATAAATTGTAAGGGAGAGTGCCTGATGCTTCTAATCAATGAGCTCTACTTAAAGAAATACTATCCATAAATCATGTTTAAAAATAATCATCAATAAACTTCTTTCCATATAAAATTCCATCTCTTATGTGTTAGAAATATCTTTCACGTGCGAATCTGCCACAACATGTTTAAGATAGGTGTTAGAGAACCCGAGCGGCATCCTATCCCTCCCCGACACAAACATAAACTACAAATAATCTTCTAGTGCTACTAGGCTAGGTGTAAGAGAACCCAAGCGACATCTTTTCTTGGTGGAGTCACAATGTCCCCCTGCGATGCCATTTCATCCATATTTCTGCGTGTTTAGGGTAGGTATAAGAGAACCCAAGTGGTATCCTATTCCCTCTTTCGTAACACAAATGAACACATATCTTTTATCTTGATCTATTTTGATGTGGGAGCAAGCCCCTCGTGGCACTCACTCATTAGCTACTTTAGGTTAGGCTGATATGCCACCTTATTAGTGTGTCACCCTAGTCGTCACTTGTCTGATGGATGTGAGTCCCCACGCTTTTTCCGATTTGACCATTGCAAATTAAGGAGCACCTTCTCAGTTTGATAAGCCTTACAAGATAGCAAGTAAGCTACCCCATGTTGACTTCATTTAAGAAGATGTAAGCCTACACGCTTTCTTCTTGAATGTACTATCATGCATTGACTAGGTCAAGTGTATTTGAGGTTTAGGATAAGTCGTCCAGTGGCTCCTCTCCTCTTGACTACTTCAAGCTTAGGTTTAGTCCTTACACAGGACTCCTCGCTTAGTAGTCACCTTAGATCGGATAGCTCCTGTCGATTTGAAGACAGACTATCTCGGTGATTAGTTCTACTTTAGAGAGATGAAAGTCTACAGCCCTTTTTTCTAGGCTGATTGTCATACACCAATGGGCACCTTAGGTTGGTTGGTTATCGCCATGCTGACGGTGACCCACCCGGTGGATACACACTCTTGGTAGATGTGAGTCCCTGCACTTTCTCCTTAAGTTGGCCGTCGAATACCTACAAGCTTTCTTTTACAGAGTTCTGGATAATGCCCCTAGTGACACCTCCCCTGTGGGCACTCTGTTTGGATCACGTCCATAGCGACCCTATTTAGACACTACCTTAGTTACTCTTAGATTGGATAGTTTCCCATTCCTACTAGCTACCCTTGTGGTTGGAGAGTTTATCTTGCGGATATGCAGATTCTTTCTTGGTCCAGTAAGTCTGAGATAAGACTGGGCTATATGAACTCCTTTATAGTGTGGTCCCTTGCAAACTAACACGATCCACAATAACATGACAAACAAAATAAAATATATCTTTGCTTGTGGATTAAGAATTCAAGCTCTCAGTGGCCCCTTTCCCAAGAACGCATCCTATCTTTAGGGCAGAGTCAGCAAAACTCCCTATATGAATTGCCTGACTACTTTAAGTTAAGATAAGTCCCTGGGTTGGCACTCTCTCAGTAGTCGCCCTTAGATCAGATTCAACTTATCGTGCCACCAATGAGTCACCTTGGCGGTCATATTTGCTTTGAAAGATATAAGTCTATTACGTATTCTTTTCAGCACGATCATTGCACACCGACATGCAGCCTTAGGTCAGGTTCAATTTGTTGCGCAAGAAGCCGATCACTCCAGAGGTTCCTTGTGTAGGAGGATCTGAGTCCCCATGCCTTCTTCCTAACTTGACCATTGTACACTGAAAGACACCCCTCAGGTTGGTAAGCTCTACCCTATGGTGATAGACTATTTCTTTGGATTTGTAAATCTAATACAAGTCTAGGCTGATATTAGCCCCTTTTGAGTGGATCCATCGCACAATAACGAGATCCATCAAATTAAAATAAATGAAATTAAAACAAATGTAATTAAATCAAATGACATTATCTTCTCTACTTTTGAGTCGATATAAGTCCCCTAGCGGCATTCACTCAGTAGTCGCCTTAGGTCAGGTTTGATTTGTTGCATCCAACATATCACCCCAGCGATTATCCCTTGCTTTTGGGGATATAAGTCTGCTACGCTTTCTCCCTAGCACAACCATTGTACACCGAAAGGAAACCTCTTAGGTCAGATAGTTCTACAGGGTCCATCTCAAAATTTAAACTTAAAATAAATAATCAACCAACTTCTCCCTAGCGAGACATCAATCATCCCAACCTCCCTAGTGGAGCAATTAAATCCATTTCAAACCTGCATTCCCCAGTGAGTGCACCTTCAAAAGAAATCTCATCGAATTCTTATCCCTAGTGGATAACCTAAACCTGCTTCCATAGTGGAAGGTTTATGCATCTATCCATGGTGGGTTATACATTCTAATCCCCAACAGATACTCTACTCAAATCATATCTTGCATTCGAATCCAAACCCCTTATCCCTAATGGATAACCCAAACCTATAAAAATAACTTCTTCAAGACCTGCTACCAATGCTTCATACTTAGCTTCATTATTAGTTCTTGGCTCAATTAACCCATATGATCATCTCATTATCCCTCTTTTTGGTGTTATGAAGACAATGATGATGCCTGCTCTTGCCCATGGGAGATTTGGAGGTTGGACATGTTTAATTGATGAGGTCCCATTAAAGTACATTTCCTAAATTTGTGATTTTTCTCTTTGATGAATGAGCTTAATTTGCTCGTTAGGCAAATCATCGTTAAGAGGTGAGTCTGCAGGAATGTGGTGTGCAGCAAGAAAATCTGCTAAAATTTATCCCTTCATTACTTTCCGTGGAACGAATGTGATATCAAATTGTAAAAGCAATATTGCCCATTCTGTTGAACGACTTGTCAATGCTGGTCTTATGATCAAGTACTTTAGTGGATCGATCATTGAGGTGAGAGTAATTTTATGATATAACATATAATATGTTGCATTCTGCTAAATAATCATGGTATCTCATTTCTCAACCTCAACCGAATAGAGCATTCTCTTTTCTCTCTTCATTGTGTTGAGCCAATAATGCTTCAAGGGATTCTTCTAATGCAGCTGTGTATAAAATGAGGGGATTCCCCAGAGTTGGCATTGCAAGGATTGGTGGATTTAGCAGATATATTTTAATGCTATTGAAGGCTTCTTGGCACTCATTGTCCCATTTGAATGGAGCACTCTTTTTCATCAATTTTGCAAATGATTGACAGCATCCTGATAGTTTTGATATAAATCATCGGATGAATACAAGATGTCCTTGTAACAAATAGAGCTGATGCAAACTCTTCAGTGAGGCATCTCTATAATTACCTTGATTTTAGCAGGATCGATCTCAATTTCTTTATGACATACGATGTACCCGAGAAATTTTTTAGAGGACACCCCAAATGCATTTTTTAGGGGATTTATCTTGAGATCATATTTTCTGATTCTTTCAAACTCAATTCTTAAGTCTTCAAAGTGATTTTCATGTTTTAAGATCTTCACTACCAAATCATCAGCATAACATTCCACCTTATGGTGAATTAATTCATCAAAAACATGCCTCATGGCTCTTTGGTATGTAGCTCCAACATTTTTCAAACCAAAGGCATGAATGCATAGCAACAAATGCTAATAGGTGTTATGAACGATGTATGCTTTTCATCTTCAGGTTCCATCTTGATTTGATTATATTCTGATGATCCATCCATAAAAGAAAATATATCATAGTTGGATGTATTATCAACCAATAATTCTAATATAGGAAGCGGGAAGTCATTTTTTTGGGCAAGCTTTATTAAGATCCTGGAAGTCGATACAGATATAAATCAAACCATTTTTCTTCTTCACAAGAACTATATTAGCTATCCAATCAAGATACTTTTCTTCGCATATGAATCCTAGTTCAATTATTTTTTTAGTTTCAATGATCACCTATTCTTTAATTTCTAATCTCATTTACCTCGGGGCTTGTTTAACAAGTGTTGTCCCTGGCTTGATTGACAATTTATGAACTACCACATCAGAGTACAAGCGTGGCATTTTTGCATATGTCCAAGTAAAGCAATCACTGAATTCATAAAGTAGCACTTTTAGCTCTTCAACTTTCTCGTGTAGAAGGGCAGCTAAAATAATCCTCAACTTCTAGGTTGATTTCTTTGAGTTCATCCATAGTAGCTGTTTGTCCACCATCTTCTAGTTCTTCAGGTGCAGGCTTGGCTTCTACTTCTTCATCATTTGTAAAAAAAATTTAATAGAGATCATCTTCTTCATCACTATTAGTTTCGATCTTAACTTCTATAATATTATAACAAACTTTATTTTGATGAGAATCGTGGATGAACCCAAGGCCTTTAGTGACAAACTTATTACTTCTTCGTGATGTTTGAGGGCTTCTTTGGCTCCACATCCTGTTAAAGATTTGATTTTATGTTTAGTAGTTTTAATATGAATTCCAAGCTTATGCATCATTCTTCACTATGTTGGTTGATAATATATTGGTAATCTTGTTGGCACTATCTCATTAAAATATTTGTGTTAAATAGGCCGATCAAAACTATGAGGCTGAGACTCTTCATATTTATAAAATGAAGTTCCAATTCTTTCACTCTCACTTAATGGTGACACATAGAATGTTATCAATTCTTTAATACTATGAATCTCTAGTGGTGTGATTTCTTTGAAGTACTGCTGATGGATGGGTATAATTTTGAAGGTGTCATCTGACATTGTCAAGTGAGCTATTCTTCTTGATGAGACCCTATGACCCTATTTTCATAAGAAGATTCAAGGTCATAGTCTGAGTCAGAATCACTTATTTCATACTTTTCCATTCTTGAAAGCTTATAAGTTCCCATAGGTTTGAGAGGAATATTTTCTTCTTCTTGTGTGTCACTTCCCAAATGAGGAACTAATCTTCTTAATTTAGGTGTAGAGTCAAGTGTATTAGGGAGAGTCGGCATTGCTTTCTTTCTTTCTTTTTGCTTCTGCTCTTTCACCTTATAAAGTTGCTTTTCAGTTCCTGAAGTGGATGCTACCACCTCAAGAGGCTCTATTAGCTTAGGCTCTTTAGGGATGAAATATTTTGCATCTTTATAAAGCTTTGCATCATGGACAAAGAATGGTTGTAGACTGCCAAGAATTATGAACTATTCTCCATCTCTTAAGTACTTCATACACTCATACATAGTTGATGGGATCATGCCATACTGTTGCAACCATGACCAACACAAAAGAGCTCTAAATGATGCATCAGCATCAATTACATGAAACTTGGCGTCTGTATGTAAATCCTAAAATTTAATTGGGAGTATAAAAGAACCCAGGGTTTTCTGTCCTTTCTCATTGAAACCATGAAACATCAACTTATTCCTCCCAAGATGTTGGATATCAAGTGATAATACTCTTAATGTTTTTAGACTCATAAGATTGATAGAAGAACCTAGATCAATCAGTATTCAGTTCATCAAGATGCCATCACTCTCTGCGGTAATATACAGAGGACGGTTGTGATCTACTCTTCCCAACATAAGTTCTTCAGAAAATGTGATTACTGGAAAATCTTGAGTTTGCAATGATTCAGTCATATATTTTTTTGGCAAAGTAAGCTTCATAACCCTCAAGAATTTTGGGAGTATGTATCAAAGTTTCTCAGAGATCTTTTAACATTAGAGAGCCTCATACACAATTAATTATGCAGGGATCTTTCTCAGATGTAATAGAATATTATAATCTATCATTTCGCTTGATCTAGGTATCTTTCTAGGATCTTTGGGAATGATATCTTAGTTGATTTTAATTTTTTTTCTTTATCGTTATTTGAATTCTTCTTCTTTGGTGATCGTGGTAATACTTTACTACTTCTCAACTGAACTTGAATTACCTTGTCTTGCTTGGCTTCTTCTGAAGAGATAATTTTTTCAAATTCACTTCTTATCATGGAGGATTGACCAAAAGGGCTAGACTCACTTCTCAACTTCATATGTTTCATATGTGATGTTGTTGATGAGTCTGACTCTTCTTTGTCTGGAAAAAAATAAATCTTCTTTTGAACTATTATCCTTTTGTTGAGTCATTAGACAAAATTCAGATGTTAACTTTTCTTTCTTTTCTAATAAGAATTTTGATGGGTTGATTGTGTCTGTCTAACTACCATTATCATTTTGGAGTAACTGATGCTGAAGAACATCTAATATCACATAAATAATCTGGCATGTCTCTAATAGGAAAAATTCACCATTATCTTCTTCATCCAATTCAATAATATGTAGTTTAGGCATAAAGTTTGCAAGCCTAATTGGCTGCTTAGTTGGCTGATGATACTCCTCTAAATTGTTAATAATCTTTTAAATTTTGGTATTCCTCTTCTTTTTCATTATTTTATTTGGTTTGATCAGCTTCTTTGAGAGATCTGGTAAAATTTGTGTCAGTTGCTTTTCTCTTTGGAAGGAGTTAGAAGTGTTGTGGCGCTTCTGAATCGATGACGTGAAGGTTGACACATAAAATCTCGGCACTGCTTTCAGATAAATCACTGGTTCAAGTGGTCATTTCCAGATGACACCATGAACTCCTTCAAGTTGCTTCAGCATCTTCATAGTCTTTTTAGAAACTTTCATTTCCCATTTTTCAATCTGAACTAATTTTTCTTTCCTTTTGCCTTTAATGGATGATACAGAAGAGAACTGTTGACCTCACTTTTGGAGTGAGCTCTCAAATTCCTTATCATAGATCTATGACTCTTATAGATATTAAGAGTTCCTTAGTTTTAAGACACTTCTAGTGATTAGGTGAACACTTAACCTAAGTCTAAAGACTTAGAAGAGTTAGCCATAGGAATAAATTGTGCCATGGGATTTAGGAGGAGTTGCCTACCTTATAGCCTAAACCCAATCCTTGCTTCCTTCTTTCAAACCAAACCTCAAATTGAAATCCAAATTCCAAATCAATTCAAAGTTCAATGATTTAAACCCATGATTAAATTCAAACTCTAAATACCTTCCTAAGCCTTTCGATTTTATCTTTTGGACCTAGCTTTAAACAAATTCAAATCAACCACAATCCAATTAATTTTTCTCAATTATCAAATTCTAAATCATAAATCAAATCCAAATGACTAAAACCCAAATCAAATCAATTCCCAAGTCAAGCCCTTTTAACCTACATCCCTAGATTTGGTCAAATTTACTTCCAAATCACTCCAAACTCAAGTGATTTTCTCATAACCCATTTATATCTTCATTTATATTCACAAATATAAATGAAATCTAAATTTGAAAGGCCAAAACCAAATCCAAATCAAATTAAATTTCTCATTTCAGCCCTTTTAGCCAAATTCTTAAACTTAGCTAAATAATACCCAAATCAACTCAAAACCCTTCAATCATTGTTCCAAATATAAACATAAACTATAATTATCAAACCAAATCCAAGTCAACTCAGGTCAAACCCAACCTAGTCCATTTAACTTAAAAAATTCAAATGAGCCAAAACTCATTTGAACCTAACCAATTGCAATTGATTTTATATGTCAATCTCAAATCCATATATAAACTCAACTAAAAAATTAAGCCAACTAAGCCCAATTGGCTCACTTAACCCAAAGTGGACAATTTGACCTACATGAACTAAAATTCAATTCAATTTAAATCAAAGTGAATTAAGCCAATCCGAACTTCATGTCATGATTGTTGATCATCCTAGGTTAATCAATTGTCATGAATTAGGTCAAGCCAAGTCAACCTAGCCTATTGATCAAGTCAACCCTTCAGCCCATATGAACCCAAACTAGCCAAATTGTAACCTAAACCATTTTGATTGCAACCAATGGCTCAAGTTCACTCCAAATTGATTATTGAACTAAACCAATGCCTCAACTGAGTCCAATTTAAACAATTGGTCAACCAAACCTAACATAGCACAATTTGACCTTAAGGGTCAAAATAACCTAAAACTTAATCAAATCCAAATTGAAGTTAACCAAAGCCTACAATATATTTCAAATGATCAACCAAAAGCCAAACCAAGCCATGATTCAAGCCAGTTTGGTCAATTGAAACAAATTGGTCATCTTAGCCTAAATTGACCTGAAGGATCGAATTGGCCAAAATTCAAATTAAACCAAATTGATTGAAACTGATTGAACCAACATACTCTAAATGATCATTTAAACTTGCCCCAATCCTTGGTTTGACCCAATTTGATGGTCAACCTAACCCATTTTTACCCAATTTGACCCAAATGGGTAAAATTGACCCAAATTAAACTAAATGAACTCCAAATGACATAAAATTTTGTCTAACTCAGTTTTGACTCATTTTGAATATGCTCAAATCAAATTCAATTTCAAATGACCACTTTACCTTGGATCAAGGGTATCTCATGAGAAAAGACACTTGCCTAATTGGTCATTTATCTTCTTTGGCCATTTGGAACTCATCTATTGGTCTACATAGGCACCAAAAACACTAATTATCTGACCCAAAAGGTAGTTGAGATAGCCATGACTCATGGGGAGGTGAATTCATCTCACCTCTCCCATTAGAACACTTGGCATGAAGGACTCCCACCTCGCCTTTCTAGGCCACCCATTTGTCCTTCATGACAACCACTTTTCATGCCTTAGCCAACCAAAATAAGCCACCCAGGATGATCCCCTTCCATTCACAACCACCCCAAGCCAAGTGACAATATTTTGGAGCCAAAAATCAAACAAAAAGAAGGATTTTCAGTCAAAATCAAACACAAGGCATTAGAGGCTGAATAACTCCTCCTCTCACTCTCTTTTCCATTCCTTAGAGCTCCCAAAACAATTAGCAATCATTCCCACTTGATTTTAGGGTAAAAAATACCAAAAAATAAGTGGATTTCGGCAAGAAAGTAGCGGTGATTGGAAAAGATGTCATTCCGAAGAAAGGAAAGAGTTCTAGGCTAATTCAAGGCTTCTTCCCCCCACTCAAAAGTGTGCTCAGATCATCACCCCCATCGAAAATCATTCCCGGTGAGGTAATCTTCAAAAAAACCCGTAGTCAGGCTTAGGATTTCTCATTTTTGTGATGTCTTTCAAGCGATTTTAGGATTTTTCCTTAGAAATTCCTCTCATTCTTTATTTTATATGATCCCAATATGAAATAGATTTTTTTTGGAGATGATCAATGAGAAAATGAACCTAATCGAACCTCATTTCGCATTTGTTTGTGATTTTTTCATTGATTTCGTAGATTGGAGAACATTAGCCATCCGATCCCATGTTCAAAGGATTGGATAGCTCAAATCGCATCGGACCCATGTCCTTTCGATCCCTAGATCACGCAATCCACCTTCAAATCTCGCGGATCGGATCTGCACTGTCTGATCTACTATCGGACGGCCTAGATCGATTCAAGCATCGCCCTTTCCCCCCGGTTTTCGCTGCCGACACACACACAATCAATATAAGACCGGCTGGCACTATACATGCCACGCTGAACCACACATCCACTGTGCAGCGTCGCGCGCAATTCTAAATGGGTTAAGTGGGAAAATCCAGATTTTTTGATTTTAAACATTATTTAAACACCCAAAACTTCAAAAATTCTTAGAAAATAAAGTACTTAATGAAAAATTACAAATTACATTAATTAAACTAAAAATAGGTTTGATTCGTCTTTCCGAGAGGTATTCAATAAACCCAAAATCCCCAAATTTTGCTAGATAGTTTGAGCTTAATTTAAGTTTTGATAAAAATCAAATTATATTAATTAAACAAAAAATACACTTCCGCTTAAGTTGAAATTTTTAGGGATTCAAATTGAAGTTAAAATCTACCTACCATAATAATTTTAAATCAAAATCACTTATAGAATAAAAGATATTGAAATTTGTAGTTTAAATGATTTATGTTACTAAAATAAATTAATAAACTTCATTAAAATTATCTTAATCAACTAAAACTTTGAAAATCATAACTAATTATAAAAAAATCTAAAAAATACAAATAAATACTCATTTTAATGGTATTTCATAGGAGAATAACTTAAAATTAATTCTAGTTAATTTTAAATAATAATTAAGGTTTAATTTAGGTTTAACTAAAAACTTAATTAGCTTAATTACTCCTTAATTACCCAATTAATTAATCCCAAACTTTATGAGTTCTATTAATGGGATGACGTCTACCTCCCATAATTTTTTTGAGATTTATTGCTTAGTTAATTAGGAAAATTGCTTATCTTAGACTTAATTACTCTCTTAATTAATTAGGTGATTAATTAAAATTATAAATAGTCTTAAGATGTCTTTCTTATTAATCTTAAGATGTCTTTCTTATTGAATAATGTCATTTAGAGTGAATCTAAACTTAGGATTAATTAAAACACATAATAAGTCATTCATTAAAGGAAATTAATTAATTAACTTATTTTAGAAGTAAGGTAGGGATGAAAGAGAGTTTCCGTCTCTTTCTTCTCTTTATAACACTTCGTTGTTAAGTGTAGACCATATGAAACAAAAGAAAATATTAAGTAAAATCTCAAAATCAATTAAATCACTTAAAGAGAAATCAACCCTTTATAAATTAAATCCCTCACACTTAGTAAATTACAACTCTAAAGCCTAGTTAGGATATACCACACAAACTTTAATGCACACACATTAGACTAATTCACCATTTCTAGCTTTATGTTAGGGAGGTGCATGGTTTGATATATGTTTAATTTTGTGATGTATTATTTTAGACTGGATATTAAGGTGTATTTATATGAATCATGAATTAATCATCTTTCTAAGGATTATGCTTATGGGTACATAATAAAATATAAATGCTTTTGTAGATTTCTTTCTAAGCATAACCCAAGTTAGGTGGGCTTGATTACCCATGGGTTTGCTAACCCTTTCACATATAATATGGTGTGTTTAGCTAACATTTATTTTGTGGGTATAGGTAGATTTACTTTCCTTCTTTTAATGTAATTTTGCATTAGGATTAGGATGAATGTTATAGGGGATTAGGATGAGCATTGGTTATAAGATTAAGTCTTATGTACCATGTGATGCCTTTGGAGTAAGCATATCTAAATCAAGCCAACAGGAAGAAATCAAATGAAGAAATGAAAGATGCAGAAATGAAGAATGAAGACCCCCATAGCATTCATTATTCTTAATTGTAATTATTTTCTTGTAATCTAAGTTATATAAGGGAAGAGCTCGGCTACCCACATTTCTTTTCGGGTTGACGGCGGCACCCGATCTCATCGGTCTTTTATTCTTTTGTGATAGCTTTATAAGATTACTTGATATTTTGTTTAACTTAGGCATTAGAAATGGCATGCTTTTTTTATAATTTCTTTATGGTTAATGATTATTGTATGGCCTGAATGCGATTAAGCTCTTAGGATAAAAATAAATTTTTTATCCCATTAATAACTCATAACTAAACTTTTAAAATAACTCACAATCTCATAAAAAAACTTAGGCATTAAATCAAGATAATAAAATTTATAGCAACTCCTTAGATGGATATTGTATGTTTAATATCATGTATAACCATCTTGTTTCACTCTTATTAAGAGAAGGCTTCCATCTTTACCAGATAGAACAGGCTTAACCTTTAAGAGCCTATGATGGAAGAACACCTCTTTCCAAGTGGATCCCGCTCTAATAGCTCCGAATAAATTCAATACATGCATTAAGATACGAAGGCTTCTTCTTCCACAACAATGAAAGCACTTTTTCATTCTTTCATATACTAGGAGATTTCACTTAGAAAAGAAGATGTTGCATACTAATAGATTCAGGTCCATAACTATGGGTTCTAATGCGTAAGATCTTGTAGCACTTAACAATTAGGCCCTATCAATTAGTATTACATAGAAGAAATTCATTATAAAAACTAATACAATTAGATCAGCTATTCATAGAAAAACTTAGGATTCGATCCCAGATAAGATTGGTTTAGGATCATGGGATCCTTTTCTATTAGATAGGAAAGGCTGTTACACAAAATGTACATCTAAGTAATTGCCCCATAGATCTTATATCTATATATATGAAGAAGAAATCATGTAAGGTAGGGATTCTTATTTGTACAAATTGTACTTCGAACTTGGAACGAGCAAGAAAAAAATCAAGATACTTCTTTATCTTCTGAGTTGTTCTGCTAGATCCGTCACTCAAGATCTTTGGTCTTCATCCAGACTTGATGAAAAAATTGGATCACTTCTTATGGATTCATTGAGAATGATTCTGATCTAGTTCATGGCCTATTACTATTATTACTATTAGAAGTAGAAGGCGCTCTGGCTTTGGCGAGATCCTCACAGGCAGAAAAATATTGCAATCAATTTAATAATAATCGAGTGACATTATTTCTTCAGTCTGAACCAAGGAATCAGTTAAAATATGATGCAAAATGGATCTTATTCTATCGTTGATCAGGGATTTTATATGAAAAATATGAATCGGAGTTTGAAGAAGGGGAAGGGGCCCTCAATCCACAACAGATAGAGAAAGATTTATTCAATCACATAGTTTGGGCTCCTAGAATATGGCGCCTTTGTGGCAATCTATTTGATTGTATCAAAAGGTCCACTGAATTGGGATTTCCCTATTGGACTAGTTCTTTTTAGGGAAAATGGATCATTTATCATAAAGAGGATGAGCTTCAAGAGAATGATTTAGAGTTCTTGTAGAGTGGAACCATGTAATACCAGACACGAGATAGATCTTCCAAAAAATAAGGCTTTTTTTCGACCAAGCCAATTCATTTGGGACCCTACGGATCCATTCTTTTCCCTATTCAAAGATCAACCCTATGTCTCTATTTCACATCGAGAATTCTTTACAAATGAAGAGATGTCAAAGGGGCTTATTGCTTCCCAAACAAATCCTCCTACATCTATATATAAATGATGGTTCATCAAGAATACGCAAGAAAAGCACTTCGAATTGTTGATTTATCGCCAGAGATGATTTAGAACCAATAGTTCATTATCTAATGGATATTTTCATTTTAATACTTTATCTGAGAGTTATCAGTATTTATCAAATCTGTTCCAATCTAACAGAATGCTATTGGATCAAATGACAAAGACATTATTGAGAAAGAGTTGGATTTTCTTAGATGAAATGAAATATTTGATTCATTTAATAGGTGAAAGATTCCCTATCCCTTAGCCGTAAAGATATGTGCCCATGAAAAGGGGATTAAGTGTAACAGAATTGGCCAGATGGTAGAGTCATGGAAACACTTGTTTTTTCCATCTTTTTGGCCTTAGCTCCATGGAAGAATTGAAATCTTAGATCATTATGTGTGGATGATATGAACTGCCTAAAAAAGAATTCTTGAATGGCAAAAGAGCCTATTACTCACTACATCAAAAATTTTTACTAATGAAATCATGTAAATACATCAAAAAATATGCATGTCCGCTAAAATGCTTGTTGCTATATGCTCCAATAATGAATCATTGGTTTCATTCAATAACTAAAGAAGATAGATAGACCTTTCTCTTCATCTTAGGTCGATGGATCTTCTCAATTGGAAGATCTCCCATATAGATAATACACATTCCAGTTGACCGAGCCTAATTCCAATTACTTTGTTCCCAAGCAAAGATATCCACGAGGTTGGGTTCATCCTATTCATATATTCACGACCAAGAGGCTTCCATCTTTGCTAGATAGAACAGGCTTAACCTTTGAGAGCCTATGATGGAAGAACACCTCTTTCTCATTTGATTTGACCCATAATCAACTTCTTATGCATTTAGGCATACAAAATCCCATATCCTGTGTCAAAATAAAGAGTCTCAAATTAAATAAAATTTAACAAAAATTTGCATTAGATTTAAGCAATTATTCATACACATCATACTCTAGTCTCTTAGAGAGTGGGTTTAAGGACTTAGTTTCTTTTCTAAATAATAATAGCCTAGCCATCTTGCAAAAGCTTATGACTTGCCTACATGGATTTAAGGCATATGAGGAGTTAGTTGGCTACCACTCTAGGCGGTAATAAGTCCAGCAGTTGATTAGTTTACTCTCTCTTATGGAGGTAAATCATATACCGACTTTCACCTTAGATTTAGGCTGTGCTTTGGCCCTCTCCAAAGCTCCCTAGATTAAGGATCTAAGGTTATTGTTTCCCTTTGTGGGCTGTGAGCATAAATCCTCACCTCTTAGGTATTTTTACAATATTGTATTGTGAAATTATAAGTCCTAGATCTCTAATAAAATTTCAAATCAAATAAATAAATCTCCTCAATTTTAAATATTTAAATCCCAACCATATGATAGATTGGAGTGCTCACTAGATCTCCTAGTATCATGAGCACTCCCTACTCATCTTCTTTGGTTTTGATAATAACTCTTCACTTTTGATCAATCTCACTTGATCTTCTAAAATAAAATCAATTTATTGATAATCCTATCTTTGAATTCTTTAGAGATAATAATCGTTTACTTTAATTGAGAGTATTCTTAGGGGATTCATTTTTTTCTTAAGATGTAATTAACTATGGGGGCTTGCCCCCATAAAGAACTTTAGAACCCTATCTAAATAAACCCTACTTTATTCATCCATGTAAAGTAGGATAAACATCTCTAGTATATTCGAAGACCCATCATGTCTTATGAGTCTTTATTAGGTGATTAGGTCCATTGTAGGGTAGTGACTTATATCTTTCAAGATAGTATAATTTTCTTCAATGTCATACCCAATCACCTCAATAAGACCCTCTCATGAGTGTCCCTATACCAATTTTGGTTATGGATTAGGATGAACAAGATTTCCCTTATCATCATTGTACATTGGCTATTTTCCTTTATCTATATTATAGATTACTCATTTTTCACCACTTGAGCTATAGGAAGTGTCATGCATCGTCAAGTTCATGAGTGAGGCAAGAAAGTCTCTTGGTATAGTGAATACAATCACCTCGAGCTTTTACTCCTTTTAGATTCCATTCGATATTGTCGGAGAATGCCAAGGCCTTTGCTTTTGCTTTGCCCTATCAAAGTGCCCACCTCGCTTACTGCCTCACCATCATTGTGGAGATCTGCTGAAGATTCAATGTCCTCCAAGGCCTGAGGGTGGATTGAATCCAATCCCATCCAGCATAGGCGGGTAGAGTTCACTGACGTGAGTTTCATTTCTTCTTGAGTCTGAAAGCTTATTTTTCTTTGATTTATCTATATAAATTTCAAACTTAGGCGATTTAGCTTTTCAAATTTGGCCACCCAATCAAGCAAGTCTTGGAATGTTGTAATTGATGTCATACGTAAAAATGGTGTCATTTTATTCTCCATATTGCCCATTAACAATTGGATCGCAAGTTCATCCTCCAATTGTTGTTCACATTTTATGCTTAGGTTATACCAATGAGTTACGAATTGCCATTGACTCATCTTTTCTCTTTTTCAGCAAGGCAAGGTAGGCGATCGTTATCTTCTCAGTTGCATTGGTGAACCTTTTCACAAACATTGTCTCTAGCTTAGTGAAGGTTTTGACTGAATCATTCGATAGTTCTGCGTACCACTTGAAAGCAGTTGAGGTCAGACTACTGATGAACTGGCAGAAAAGTAGTGCATCATTTTCTCCTGTGTTACCACAAGTATCCTTGAATTGGGCTAGATGTTGCTTTGGATTACCATGCCCACTAAAAATATTAAATTTTGGTACTAAGTACCTTTAAGGTATGACACTTTATCAAATTCATTGGCAGGCGACCCTTACTCACCGCCTTTTCACTCTGAAGCTATAACTATCTTTATCTTTTCATTAATTATTATTTCGTTGTTACATCGCTCTCGATGTATTGGCCAACGTCTGAATCATCAATTGAAAAGCTAACTAGTTAATCTCACTTCTTCCTTCAGGTGTAGCATGTACTACAGGAGTCTGAGGTATTAGAGTGACTGGTGGTATAGAGGTTATATTATTAGCTACCAGTTGGTTAGCAGAAGAAACATGTGCTACATTTGATGTGGTATTCTTTTCCAACATATCCATCATGATATTCATTTGTGAAATTATTAAAATCTCTTATGAATTCTTTGATTTTCTCTAATTTCTTTGGAGTGAATTACGATTTGAAAGCTATATTCCAATTAAGAAGATCTTATTTCTCATTGGATATTCAATCAGATCATCTTCTAAATCAATTGAAATGAGATATTGAAGTGCTAAATTTATATTTATTGCCAAAATATTGAGTTCACTTCAAGTTCATAAATCTATTTTAGTTCAAACCATCTTTTTTTATTTGAAATATAATCTTTAAAATTCATTTCAAATTCATTCTTATTTATAATTCAAAATTCAATTCATTATCAATTTGTTTTATTAGGCATCGCTATTTGTTTAGCTTGAATTTATTTGCAGAATTTTGGACAAAATTTTGGTAAGATTTCACGATTCGCATCATCCCGGAAGGCTAGATCAACTATTTTCATCCGTCATGCGATGAGGACGGTTATTTAAGCACCTCACCAATTTCAATCGCGATAAGCATAATGGGGCCTTCAATCACCTGCATAAAAGAAAATATATATACAACTTCTACACATTCAAATTTTTTTTAGATTATTTATTTTTGATGTGATTGATTTCTTTTTAAATGAATCTTGATTCTTTATCCCCCCCCTCCCCTTTCTTTCTAATTACAAAATTTAGTCAAACTTTTAGCAACATTTTGGCATAGGGGGCTACATCTAACAATTATTTTTGGGCCTACCTGTCACACCCTGATGAGCGTTACGGTTGGTGTTTTGAAATACCTTGGCCGATTTTCATCTCGTCATGCCCTGATGAGCATGATGAGGTCTTCAAACAGGTGTAATGGAGCTCAACAAGCAAGTGCATGTAGTAAAAACTTTTGGCTTCACGTGGAAGGTAGATGAGCTTGATAGAAACAATGATCTCGTGTGAGTTGGCTGGGCTAGCAATGAGGAGAGGATGAGATCAGGGTTGCTCAAGTTGCGTCTGCGAGCAACGACGAGGAAGAGGTTGGTTTAGCGAGTGAATCTGGCGAAGAGGGGAAAAGACGAAGTGGGAGGAGGCTTGTTTGGTGCTTATGAGTTGTAGGAAATGAGAAGTGAGGGAGCGTGCATGCAGCTTTAGGAGGACGAACCAAGAGTGGGATCGTGTGGAAGAGCGGGGGATCGTGCTTGCGATTCCTTGCGTTTTGAAGGAGACGTGACAAATGATAGGGTGAAGAGAGGAATCAGGATTGATTTATTGCGTGATAAAGAGGATTGGGGCTTTCAACTGACAACAAACCGAGAGGGAACCGGTGAGGATCGTGTGTGAGCAGTGCCCATTTTTTCATTTTTTTATTTTTTTATTCGAATAAATGAAATAATATTAAGGGTCAACAGTTTGCTTGCCTTTGCATTGCATCTGTTAAGATGGAAAATTTATGTATTGAGGCTTTCTCATCAAAAAAATTATTTGCAATTGTGATTAAGATTGCACATTTAGTTGCTTCCTTCCTTGCATCTGTGTTAAGAGGGAGACAAGTTGAAGAAGCCATATCATAATAGCAGTATGACGTCTTCTCCCTCACAAATCCTACGGTGGATAGGCCAGTATCATTAGACCACCTTTATAAACAAATTAAGAGATATTTAAAAAAAATAGAGAGGGAAATTTAAGAAAAGACACATTTATGTTTCCTTTGAATTATAATAAAGTACCTATGTAGTCATTAAGCTCTTTTCTATATACCAATTGTTTCGTCATACAATTATCAATGGCAAGTTAGAGTAATACTTCATTTTGTAAGATTCTGCATTTTATTCAATCATTAAAAATTAATAATGAGTCAATAAAATTAAATATGTCATATTCCTATAATATTTACCTATAAGGAGCATTCTTCCTATCCAAAAAAATAGATCCCTCCTCTTTCAATGTATAATCTATGTCCCAAATGATCCATTTGAGCTAGCCATCTAAGCCCTAACTCATGCTCAATCGATAAGACGCTTGGTTTCAAACCAATTAGTGTAAAATATACACATATATAAATTGATTCACCTCTTGTTCAAATTTAGTTGTAGCTGAAATATTGATTTCATTTTGAGATTTCATGCCCAAAAGTCCCATTTGCAAAAATTTGTTGAGCGAATACTCCTGCCTTGTCTAATTCATGATTAGCTAGAAATGCAATATTTGATGCTTTGTAAATACTAAGCATAGGCCTCAAAAGAAGGCATAATTATGTTTCATATGTGATAGCATGTCTTCATCATTAATGAACCAACAAAACCTCCCTGTACAAGGCCATATAGATTAGTTGCTTCACCAATATAGTACATTTACTAGGATAATAAAATTATATTACGTAAATATGTTATAGATTAATTAAAATTCATTTCTTAACTACTTACGTGGACAAACTTCATAGCCAGGCATTCTTAAAAGTGCAAAGGCTAAGGAGTCTTTGTAGATTTCGAATGGAGCATCATATTTTTTTTGAGAATTCTGATTCCTCTCACATTAATTTTCTATGAATAAATATAAATATTTAAATTAATCTCATAGATGTTATCAATGAAATTGCATATAAATATGATGAGACATGTAAAATATAAAAAATATATATTTATGCATTGAATTTTAACAATTTTTCTAATAAATTAATTCAATTTTATTAAACAAGAAAATAAATTTGCTTTTTCCAAAAAAAAAAAAGATAGATTTGCAAGGACATGTAAAAATTATCATAAATGTGTATCCTCCCTCAATGTCCATATTTTATGAGGATTTACATATTTGAGTAATATATATATATATATATATATATATATATATATATATATATATATATATATATATATATATATATATATATAATATTATAGCAAATATTAATGAAGGATTAATTGCATATTTAAAGTTAAAAAGCTAATAAACTTTGGTATTATAATGAACATTTAGATCAAATTTCTATTAAAATATTTCTAAAAAATAAAAATATACCCATATTGGTGATCCATCACATTTCAAATCTTCTCAGTGAATTACTCTGCACAACTAAGTCTCTCCAAGTGATTAATCATACAAAGCATTATGACATTTTTGTCCACTATATTGGAGGAACTGTAAAAAAAGTATACAAATATAATTAAATTAGTTTTTAGATATAATTAAAAATTAATATTTATTTATAATTATATTTCTATTTACAAGAAATAAAATGAATCATGCAAAATATATATATATATATATATATATATATATATATATATATATATATATATATATATATATTAAGGTTAAACTTTTATTATTAAATAGAAGGATAAAATTTGGAGTCATTGTGAGTTCCAAAATCATTTAATTCATTTTGAGATGATTGTTGTTGCTGAAAACACAAGGAAGAAAAAAATTTACCTAGATTTGTCTGAGTCCAAAACACACGGAGATGTTTGAAGAATTAATAATAAAACTCCAAAATTTTTACGTGAAAAAATCTCGAAAAGAGGGAAAAAACTACGGGGCCTAGCCCAGTAAAAATCTTCTACTATGCATCTATTTTATAGTACAAAATTTTTCCCATACGGGATTACAGGATTATATGAGAAAGTGACAATGGAATCGAATCGAACAACAACTATAATGCCGCGCCAGATACTACAAATGAGATACGATGAGCAGTGATCGGCCGATGATGCGCCGATAATGATTTGGATCAATGGCGAATCGGATCCGGTGGCGGCGGCCAGCGGTGGTTGAAAACCAGAGGAGGTGGTCGACCACCATCGCAGTGATTAATTATGTTCGTTGCCGATCCGATTGAATAAGAATTGATTAGCTTTCTGAAATTGATTAGCTTAGTAGTAGGATTTAAGTGCCATATCAATTGTAATAAAAGTTTTTGTATAATAAAATCATCTTAAATTAAATTCATTAATAATTTTTAAGTTCATCCTTATAAAAAAAATAAATAAAATTTTTCCATGAAAAATATTTTAATCAACTAAGTGCTTTTTTATATTGAACTAAGAAATTGGTAATGCTAATGAAACGATTATCAGATAATATGATCAAGAGAGAACAGTAATTCATTCAACTAATAAATAGTTAAAAGCATATTTAATAATTAAAGACTACGAACATAAAAGTATTTTGATATATTTTATATCGGGATAGAATAACTTTACGTTATGTATTATCATTTTATATGTTATATATTATAACTAGATTATTACATGATCTTATTGAACTATTCATTAAATATAGCTAAATCATTAGATAATAAAATTAAATTATTTTACATTCATAAATTTTATAATTTAAATTTGAATATCTAATATTTTAACTATATTTTTTTCCGATATATATATATATATATATATATATATATATATATATATATATGTCAAATAAATTAGTTATATTATTTCATAATTTACTTATATTGAAAAATAATACATAATGTATGAGCTAAGAACAAATGTCACACAAAAATCACCCATTCTAATAAAAATATATAAATATGAAATATATTGTAATTTTTTTCACAATTATTTCCCTAGAGCATAGACCACATATACATACCACCATCCTGGCAATTGGTTGCCAAGTGTTGAAGAAAAGTTTTATAGGGTTCGTCTCTTGTAATTATGAAAGCACATGCAGTCGACGAAGGTGATCGAAAATGTTCTGAAATGTTGCAGTTTTCAAATGCGATCTCTCTTAAGATAACTCTCTCCATTATCACATCTTCTTCACTTTTAAACTGTATTCCATTCAATTTAAATTCAATTGGCACATGATCGTCAAACCAAAAGGCCTAGAGCGTTTGGCTGTGAAGGATCCAATCCAAATACTCAGGAAACATCGGACTGGTCGGGTCATCTGGGTCAGGTATCATGGCCACCCAGGCTGTCTCATTTGCAGATACCGGCAGGAGGGCGAAAAAGTCGGCAGTTGGAGAGAAGAGCTCCTTTTTCATCATCTCGACAGCCTCGACAAACCACAGTGACTGCTCCATTAGTATGTATAATGTATGTAATTATCCCGACGGCTTCACTACCACTGAATAAATTATTTGCAAAGAAGATTGCATGTTTCCCTTTGTAATTATAGAAGCGTTGTAGAACATGTGATACACGCAAGTAAAACTTCCTTAAGGCCATTGAGAGAGACAGTTTAATTATACTATGCTGGAGATTAAGTCTTTTGTAAATAAAAAATTATGATTCTATTTCATTTTGATGTTATGTTTTGTAGCTGCATGTAGGAAAATTATAATTTCTATTTCATTCTGGTGCTTGCGATTAAATCATTGTTTTTTCAATGTATTGAGGGATAAAAGGGAGCCCATTCATTCAAAGAACCTCAATCATGGATGGGAAGAGTTGAGAAGGCATTTCTGGCCACATTAGTCGTCCCATCCTTGCACACTGGAAACCAAGCTGTTCATATCACTGGCCAAATAAATTTTGAGTGGTTAGGTCTCCGTCTTTGTTGCTGCAATTATTACATCTGAAGTCCAATGCAACTTTACGGGGGCACTTCAATAATATTGTATTATATGACTAGTATATAAGATGTACACATAATAGACACACAATCAAGATTATATATGCATATTATATATTCATCATGTAGCAGAATATTATTGACGTCTAAATATAAAATTACATCCTCACTTAATAGTTTCTCTAATTTTGTATGGAGGAAGAAAATATGAATTCAACTACGGGACCATCCAACAAGGAAATATGACGTTTTGGTAGCTCAAGGAAAGCTCTTTAATGAGTGCCAAGGAATCTTTGAACTACCTATCTTTTCATAAAACTAACGGACTCTAGTCGCTCGCAAAGAAAATTACAATTTCTATGAGTAAATGTCAGTGCTCTGATGTGCCCCACATATGACTAAGAAAGAGGATTCAGGGAGGAGCTTCTTCTGATTTTTAGTTGGGAGTTTTGGACACGATCTGTTGCTAATATTTTCATTATCTCCAAATTCTTTCTTCATTATGTGGTGGCCAACGACCTAAACCTCAATATTTTATCTCTATATGTTGCCTTGATGAAATAATGATTCATGTCAAATTAAATTTGAGGTAGCTCTTTTGATCTTTAGTTTTAGATTAATGATTCAAAATTTATAATCATTTGTATCTGTTTCTCATATTTTTAACAAAAAAAAAATTATTGTGACTTTATATTGATATTGAAATTGATAGGCATTATTTTGTATATATATATATATATATATATATATATATATATATATATATATATATATATATATATATATATATATATATATATATATATATATATATATATATTGGTGGTGGGTCTCGATGTGTCTGTTTTTTGACATTAAACCTTAGCATAGAATAGTGTTAGGATAATGTGTGTGTGTGTGTGAGAGAGAGAGAGAGAGAGAGAGAGAGAGAGAGAAAATAAGTATGAGGTATAATTAATCTTTGGTATGCAACTGATAATAAGAAGTTCAATCATGACTCATGTATAATAAATACATCTAAAAATTTATGAATTAGTAAATGTACAAGAGAAAAAATTCTATATAGACCTTATACCTTTTATTTATAAAGTTAGGAAGCTAGATAATTAAGAGGCTAGAAAAAACTCATAAAATAATAAAGAAAAAAAATATAAGCTCTATGGTCCATTGTAATACAAACATTTATATGGTAATTTAGTGTAGCAATGATGTGACCTTTATTCTCTCATTAGTGCACGACGGTCATTATTATATTCTCTTATATGCTTAAGTCTTTTAATTACTTTTCGGTGAACCTCAACTTATGCCAAATACTTGGGTCTTTGCAGGGGTATTCACTTATGTTAGCAAGTTGAGGCATATATATGAGACATTGGGTAGTTGCCTTAGGTGCAACTCTCCTTACATTAGATTTTTTTTATCTTCATGGGGTAACAGGTAAACTCCCCAATAAAGAGAGACTCATGCTATAGCTATTCATTATGGTGTTTTGTCACTAAGAGGAGAGTCATCTAGCTACACCTATAACCGTCTCCTTAGGTGCACCTCACATTTTTGCCAAACACTTGGGCATTTATAGGATAAATTTGGTGACTAAAAGGGCAAATTTGATGACTAGAAGAGAATCACGAGAAAGTAATTATAAAGCTTCATGACAAAATGGGGAGCCAATTCATTAGGGATTGACTATATTCCTTATCTTTCTCCTTCGATGACTAGAAGAGAATCATGAGAAAGTCATTATAAAGCTTCATGACAAAATGGGGAGCCAATTCATTAGGGATTGACTATATTCCTTATCTTTCTCCTTTCTCTCACTCTCTCTTAAACTATTTGAGTAGAATATTTTGACCATTAAGATAGTTGCTCATTTTTTTTGTTGTCAGTGATTTGATTATAGTTGGTAATTCGGAGTGAGTACTGCCATATGTTAGGATGATTGTGCTGGGTGGGGTCTTTCTTCCAAGGAGATTTGGCTAACTTAACAATTTTTTTGCCTAGGATCCTCAATGCTTTTATAGTGAGTAGTCTCATCACATTTTAGCATCTTAAGGCACGATTCTTGGCCACCTCAAGATTTTTTACTTGATAAAACTGTCATGACTATTTACGGGCACAGAAAGCAAGAAACATTTGATATTAACTGAATCATCTAATTTAAGCTTAATATATATAATCATTTGTTTCTTTTCTTTTTAATGAGTACCATAAATCAATAATAATATCATAAACTATTTCTAAACTATTTCCATTACAGCAGACGCTGATGATATATAATATGATGGCACATGAAATTAGTGCTCATTGATAACAATCTGAAAATCAATTTCTAGTGATAATCTCTTCTAATTATAAAAAATATATAACCACATCATTAGTTTCTTACATGCTGCTCTAATTATCAATAAAATAACCGTATTAACGAGAAAATAAATAAATAATGTTGAAAACTCAGCTATTAAAAACAATCAGTGCACTTGAAAGAAAGAAAAACATATATCAGATCAGTCAATTCCTAGAAAGCAAGATACAAAACTAATAAACAGAAATAATTATCGGTACTCTAGTATGATACTTCAAAAAAAGAAAAAAAAAAGACTGTTGATGGAACACTTATAATATCTGAGCTTCTTTTATTTAGAATAAGCGTACAATCACGGTACCATCCAGCAAGGAAATAATTGTCAGTGCTCCGCTTATAATACTTCCAAAAAAATAGTGCCCCCATATGACTGGTCGAGAATTTCTAAAAAAATAATTACTCGGAGAAAATTCGGGTAAGTATATTTTGATTTATATTTAATTATAATAAATTGTAATGATTATTTACAATTTTATAAAGCACTATTATCTTTTACAAATCAAATTGTTTAACAAGTACACAATTACAATTTCCACATGGATGCATGCATATATATATATATATATATATATATATATATATATATATATATGTTACTCCATTTCAATATTATATTATGTTTAGTTTTATAAATTGAAATAAATTTTTAATGGCATTATTTGCGTGATACTATCTAAAGTTGACTGCAAGAATAAGATTTATTTATTTGCTGTCTATAACCTGTAATCATGTGATCAATAGTTTTAGTGTTATAATCTTTTTACTACATATCTTTAACAAAAGATGAGAAGAATGTTGCTTTAAAGAATAAAGTCTATTTGACAAACCTTGTAGCTCTCAAAGTCATTCAACAAACTACAATAAATCATAAGAGATTTGATAATTATACTATAGCTTAAGTCTCAATAACATGCTGCAAGAATCATCACGTCCACCGCAATCAACGTCATGGCAATTTCAATATATTGATCAATTAAAGGATAATGACAAGTTTTGCTCCACCTTTCCTATAGCAATGATTTGAATAATTCATTCCACTTCATAACATACAAATAAAGTTATAAAGGTATTGATTAGCTTCTTAAATGTATATTATAGTCAAATTAACATTGTGAACCTTTTATGTGAAACTCAACATATTGAAAAATTTTCTTTACATCATGGTCATGCATTTTGAAGGATTTCAAAGAGTAATCATTAAGTTAATGTGGGCGATAAAAATAAATAACTTTGCTATGGCTTGTTAGACATTCTCCTTCCCACATATGACTGAAGTAGTTAGTAGAAAAAGGCGATCAAAATTATATTAATAAATAATACTATTAAGGATAAATGTTCATAAAAAAATCATTTGTATATAAACATTTTAATTTTTATTTCATTTTTTTGATGTCATGTCATGCAGCAACATGTAGGAAAGTTTAAAATTTTTTTTTCATCATATTTTAAGGAAAAAAGAGAGCCGGTCATTCAAAGATGAACCTCACTCAGTGATGGGAGGACTAATGAAGCCATTTCTAGTCACATATGAGTCATTCCCATTCACACTTCCAAAGACCTAGAAAACAATATGCTGCACAATTTTGTGTGGAGTAGAAAGAAATATCCAGTAAAGCAATATGACATCTTTGTTGCTTTATGAAAGCTCTTTAATGAGTGTCAAGGAACCTTTGAACTACCTACATACCTTTTTATAAAACTACCTCAAAAAGACAATTTGGACAATATGATTAGGTCGACTAACTGACTCTACTCGTGAAGAAAAATTACAATTTCTGTAAGTAAATGTCAACACTCCGATGTACCCCACATATGACTAGGAAAGAGAATTCATAAACGAGCATCATCTGATTTTCGATTGAGAGTATTGGACACATATCTAAATATTATTATTCTCTCCAAATTCTTTCTTCATTATATGGTGGCCAACGACCTAAACCTCAATATTTGATCTCTACTTGTTGCCTTGATGAAATAATGATTCTTTTCAAATTTCTTGTGGTAGCTCTTTTTATCTTTAGTTTTAGATTAATGATTCAAAACATATAATCATTTGTATATGTTTCTCATATTTTAATAAAGGGATTGAGATAGATGTTAACTGCAAGTTGATTTAAGCTCAAACCACATTATAATGCACTATTCTTCTCCATGATTATTGTGGCTATATATTGATATTCATCATTGAAATTGACATATAGGCATTCTTTTGTATCTTATCTTTGTTTATTGCTATACCATGCAATGAATAAAATGAAGGAACACAATGTTGTGTTATTATTATTATTATTGTTGTGTGTTTATATTTTAATTTAGTATAGTTGAGGTGTGGCCTTTAGATAATATGCCCAATCACATAATTTTACTCATCTAAATTTGAATATATAGCCAGTTTGTTGTTTGGGTTCTAGCTAAGTTAATGTGTGGCCAAGTGACTAACAAGTTTTTCTATAGAAATGACATGTTTTGTAAGCTGGGTGTATCCATTTAGCCAACTTGGGATGTTACTTAAGTAGGCAACAATTATTGAATCATTAATCTAAAACTAAGACCAAAAGAGCTACCACAAGAAATTTGAAAAGAATCATTATTTCATCAAAGCAACAAGTAGAGATCAAATATAGAGGTTTAGGTCATTTGCCACCACATAATTTAGAAAGAATTTTGAGAGAATGAAAATATTACCAGATCACCCAAAATTCCCAATTGAAAATCAAGAAGCTCCTTCCTGAATCCTCTTATTTAGTCATATGTGGGGCATATTGGAGCACTGACATTTATTCATAGAAATTGTAATTTTTCTTTGCGAACTAGTAGAGTCCGTTAGTTCTATGAAAGGTAGGTAGTTCAAAGATTCCTCAACACTCATTAAAGAGCTTTCCTTGAGCTACCAAAATGTCATATTTCATTGGATGGTCCCATAGTTGAATTCATATTTCCACACAAAATTGGAGAAATTATTAGCTGAGGATGTAACTTTATATTTGAACTCCAATAATGTTGCATTACATGGAGAGTACATAATATGTGTACATAATCTTGATTGTGTGTGTATTATGTATACATGCTACATAAGATAACATCAAAATGAAATAGAGATTATAATTTTTTATTTACAAATGATTTAGTCTCTAGCATAGTATAAAAAACTATCTCTATCAATGGCCTTAAGGAAGTTTTACTTGCGCGTATCTCATGTCCTACAAAGCTTCTATAATTACAAAGGATGCATTCTTCTTTGAAAATAATTTATTCAGTGGTAGTGAAGTAGTATGGATAATTACATACATACTAATGGAGCAGTCACTGTGGTTTGCCGAGGCTGTCGAGATGATGAAAATGGAACTCTTCTCTCCAACGGCTGACCTTTTCACCCTTCTCTCTAACTTGGCATGTTACTTAAGATAGTTGCTCATATGTTAGGAGTATTGTGCTGGGTAGGGACTTTCTCCCTAGGAGATTTGGCTAACTAAAAATTTTTTTGCCTAGGATCCTGAGTGCTTTTAGGCTAAAATTTTAAAATAGATTTAATTAAATAATAATTAAACTAATTAGCTGCGTAAAAAAAATTAGTCTAAATCATGAACAATTACGGGTTTCTAGATTTATTACTTGACAAAAACTATCATGACCAATTACGGGCAAAGAATGCAAGAAATATTTGACCTTAACTGAATCATCTAATTTAGTCCAATATATATAATCATTTCTTCTTCTTCTTCTTTTTTTAATAATAGCACAAATCAATAATAATATCATATTCAACGGAGATGAACAGAAAAGAGCATTTAGAAAGCCAATTTTAAACTATTTCCATTATAGCAGACACTGATGATATATCATATGTTGGCACTTGAAATTAGAACTCATTGATAACAATATGAAAATCAATTTCTAGCAATAATCTATACTAATTAAAAAAAAATATAACCGCATGATTAGTTTCTTACATGCTACTCTAACTATCAATAAAGTAACCATATTAACGAGAAAATAAATAAATAATGTAGAAAACTCAGCTAAAAAAAGAATCAGTGCACTTGAAAGAAAGAAAACATATACAATATCAGTCAATTCTTAGAAAGCAAGATACGCAACTAATAAGCAAAATAAGCGTACAGCCACGGGATCATCCAACAAGGAAATAATTGCCGGTACTCCAGGTATGATACTTCAAAAAAAAAATGAAGACTAGTGATGGAACACTCATAATATCTGAGCTTCTTTTACTTGGAGAATTTTCGAAAAAAAAATTACTTGGAGAAAATTCGAGTAAGTATATTTTGATTTATATTTAATTATAATAAATTATAATAACTATTTATAATTTGATAAAGCACTATTATTTGGTACAAATCAAATTGCTTAACAATTACAATTTCCTTATATAATTTATTTATCTAAGCAAATGAAGTGTAACATTGTTTAAAACACTCCATTTCAATATTATTTTATTTTAGTTTTATAAATTGAAATAAATTTTTAATAGCATTATTTGCACGGTACTATGTAAAATTGAATGCAATAATAAGTTCTTTTATTTATTTGCTGTCTATAATCTGTAATCATGTGATCAATAGTTTTAATGTTACAACCTTTTTATTACATGTCCTTAACAAAAGATGAGAAGAATTTTGCTTTAAAGAATAATGTTTATTTGACAAACCTTGTAGCTTTCAAAGTCATTCAACAAACAACAAAAAATCATAAGAGATTTGATAATTATACTGTAGCTTAAGTCTCAATAACATGGAAGAATCATCACGTCCACTGCAACAATGTCATGGCAATTTCAATATATTGATCAATTGAAGGATAGTGAAAAGTTTGGCTCCACCCTTTTTCCAATAGCCATGATTTGAATATTTCATTCCACTTCATAACAAACAAATAAAGTTATAAAGGTATTGATTAGATTCTTAAATGTATATTATAGTCAAATTAACATTGTGAACATTTCATGTTATGGGATCCGAAAATTTGCCACCGACCTCTTGATTAAGAGAGTAGATTAAATGTCGGTCAAACTTTTAGAAGGTAGATGGAATAGTAGATAAGACACTACCGAGATTTTGCCCTCATTTTGTGAGGTTTTAGACTGGTTCTAGATTTCCTACTGCGCAAGCACCCATAGTTAATTACACCTCTCAATGTTGAGAGAACTTTCGATTAAGGCTAGTTGTTAGATCCCTTAATGCGTATATATAGTAGTAGTATGTGTAGTTTTAAAATTTAAATATATGAAATTCATCATTATTTAACTTAAAATGGATGGTTGGGGAACTATGACACACGATCAAGATCCCATGGTTACATCCAGTCGTCAAGAGATAGTCAACCCAACTTGATTGAAGGATCCTTGTCGTGAATCATGAGTTGTATCGCTCGAGAACTATGTATTGGTGGTGTTTGTCTAAGAAGACAGTTTAAGTCAATTTTAGCTGACAAATGGTTTTTTACCCTATCAAGTGCACCCTATAGTTCACAACTCAAAGGGGTAGATTCATTGTGGAACATATGGGCTACAGTCGTGATTGTAATATAATGGTGTCATTTAGCGACAGCCACTCGATCAGAGGACTCTAGTCATAACCACATCATATGTGAAGCTTATTGGCCAAACCGCATGAATAGAAGACACGGGTCACGTCCTTACCAGCATGAGATTGATTGAGAATGAACATAGTGAAGTACTTGATTTGACTTTGGCTCCTTTATGTGCTAGAGTTATCTTAATTTGCCAACCACAAAATAATTGTGGAAGGTCAATGAATTAGATTTTAGCTTTAAGTATTGAATTTCATTTAAGCACTTTACACTTAGTAATTTATTTGATTTTATATTTGTATTGATACTTAATTTTGATTAATTCGATTTGAGCTGGAAAGCACATTTTGATAGTAAGTATCCCTTCCGATTGAAATTTCTATTCAATACAGCCATCATCACGGTAGACATTGTCAACTATACTTGTTTGGTAGCAAAAGATCAGGTCTATGATTAGAACTTGTGATTGCATTTACCATCTTAAAATAGAGTCTACAATTTTAAATATGAAATTTCTCTATTAAAATTATTGATGATCGTATATAAATGTATAAATCAAATTCTTTTCTTAGTGATTGAGCATTTAATTTAGAATCAATCCTATCAACTCCTATTTTGCTAGGAGGATTTGATTGATTAACTTACTTCACCATATTGATAAAGTGGCTCATGGAACCCCTCCAATTGAAATCTACAATTAGCGCAATCATCATTGGAGTTGACCTTGTCAACTTTACTCGCTTGGTAGCAAAGGATCGAGTCAATAGTTAAAACTCGTGATTATATGTTTCATATCAAAGTAGAGCTTAGTATTTTAAATAATAAATTTCTCTATTAAGACCTTTGATGATTATATGCAAATGTTAAATAAAATTACTCTCATTGGTGATTAAGCATTTGATTTAGAATCAATCTCGCCAAGATTTTATAAAGAGGATTTGATTGATTAAGTGAGACTTATGACTTCACCATATAGATAAAATGACCCATGGAACCCCTCCAATTGAAATCTACAATTAGCACAATTATCCATAGACCTTGTTAACTTTTTTTCTTTTGTTAGCAGAGGATCGGATCTACAACTTGCATTTAAAAATTTGAACTTGAGAAACAATGATTTTAAAATCTGAACAATAATAATCCTCCGATTGAAATCACGCACATATCACTAGGAAGACCTCGTCAACTCTACTTATTTTCCATTATAGGATTGGGTATATGACTAAAATTTACAATCATATTTTTCATACCAAAATAGAGAATTTGGGATTTCAAATAATAAATTCTTCTATTAAGACCTTTGATGGCAGTATAAAATCCAAATTAAAATTACTCTCTTGATGATTGAACACTCAATTTATAATCAATCAACTCTTATCTCTACTAAGAGGATTGGATTGAGTATGTGAGACTTATGACTTCACCATATAGATAAAGCAGCCCAATCGAGTCCAATTTCAATTTCATTGAATTTTGTGTAGTCTATACAATTTGCATGCTTTATGAGGTAATTAAGGCTATGCCTACGACACTCCTCTTGAAATTTGTAAGTCAACTGAGAGTACTTGCACATTTCTTAAAGCATTTGAATTTATATCCTCTCATTATAAGCACAAATCATGAAGCAGTAAGTAGAAGTTTGACTACCTCGTAATGCATGTAAGGCTTATTTCTTTAGAATATTTGTGTGCATTTAAATACCACAAGTTAGGAAATGTATTGATCTTGTAATTGTGCAATATTCATTTTACTTGCATATTTTGACTATCAACACATATTTCAAGATAATGAGTTTTAGCATATACTCGAGATATATGCACAATGCAATTTTCAAGCCATTGGTATGCATTATAATAGACGCCTTTAAGTCGGACTACCTTCAAATGCATGTATAATTCATTTTATTTTGAGCATTTGCATGAATTTTTTTAAGCGATATAACAATCGAATATTCATTGGAAATCACATTTATGAAACCCTTTATTATCTACAAATAAATTATGAATTCTTGATTTTTCCGCCTTGCACATCGAATTCTTTTAATCATTTTAGTGCTTGATAGAGAATAACCCAAATATTCATTGAAGTGAATCAATTATGACCATTGGTGGGCAATTTATTCAAATATTACATTCTTTCAAGTAAACTTTATCTTAAATCTTTATGTTTCACATTTAATTTAATGTTAATTTCATTTTAATTTAGGATTTACGTGTCTTTTTATTATCTCATGTTGGTCCAAATTTTGACAAAATTTTGGCAGCACTTCTCCTAGTCGGGGATATTTCTACCAAAGCTAGGCCTGCCCACCCATCTAAAAAGACATGCATGGGTGGTGTTTTACAACACCGCGGCCATAAATTCTCCAACCTGCACATGTAAAAAGACGCGCATAGCTCTTTGAGTACTTGCATAAAAATTAAACACAATATTTTTCGCACATCCACACACATTTTTATTCATTTGTGAGCGATGTAGAGGTTTTTGTTGTGGTAGCTCGCCGGAGAGGGACGAACGAGAGAGAGAGAGGTTGGTTGGCCTCAGGAAGAATGTCGAGGGGCTTGTCACTTTGACGGGAGGTTTCCTTGGTTTCGGGGAAGGAAGGAATGGACCAAGAGGGACCTTCGTCACTGCACTGAGAGAGCTATTGACAAAAGGAAATTGCCCTAGAACATGAGTGGGGACCCTTTCGTTCAGCTGGGAGGGACGGAACAAGAGTAGGGTGGAGTTTTGTGCACTCGATTTGGATGGATTAACTTGGCTTGGAGGGATGAGTTCGTGCGGTTGGAGAACGGGAAGGGATTCACATCGTTCAACTGGGAGTTCGATCGGACGGACAAGAGTGGCCGAGAGAGTGTGGCTGACTCTTCATTCAGTTTGGAGCCGCGACGGACAGGCGAATAAGAGGGAATGCTTTGGCTTGGAGTTCAAACTATGAGGAGTGAGTGTATGACGTTCGAAATGGAGTTAGGGCTATGAATAGGAATTCCTAGGGTTAAGTATTAAGAGGGGTATATATAGGTAGGTTTTCCATTCTTATTTGAGATAAAATAAACTATAATTTTGAGTTTTTGCAATTGCATCACCACATAATTAAATTATATATCAATTCTAAGTTATTCTGATGTTTTGGACCCAACGACTGCTTTCATGATGGAGGCCATTTGGTTCAAGTCGAATTCAATTTTCACCAAAATTGTGTCGCCGACCCTCTCATTCATGAGTCATCCAAATTGAGCATAGATAGTCTCATTTGATAGGTTTTAATGTTTTGATGCTAATGGTTGATCAATTTCATGGATGGAGATCATTTGGGCATTATCACAGCTTCCTGACCTCGATATATGTGTAGGCACGTTGATGGACTATGAAATATGTATATTATGATCAATTTTGATGTTTTGAATGTGATGACAAAGTTTGTTCATTGATTGGAGGTTATTTTGACTAATTTCAGTGATGTCTAGTGCACTTCAAGTTTGATTTGCATGCTGTTGTACTCAAAGTCTGTCAAACTCAGCTCCCAAGCTCGAGACTTGATGGATGTATGGAGTGTTGACCTCGGTTTGCCTTCTAGAAAAACTTCTATAGCTCTTCGATCAGCACTTCTTCAATTTCAAGCAATCATTCCCTCTTCTCTCGTTGGTTTTTTTTAAAAAAAATTGAAACTTCCCACGCTAACGACTTCCCCCCTCTCGGCTTCATCTCCCTCACGGTTTCACCATCTGAGAACCCTTCGTAGATTCTCTGTTGTATGTTTCATCAAGGCGCATTTGTTCGGCTTAGCAATTGGTAGGAAAGATCTGGTACTAACACTATCGCTGATAGAGAAGCCCTCGACACAACTCATTATTTCTTTTCTTCCACCACGCACTATAGTATTTCTCTCTCTCTCTCTCTCTCTCTCTCTCTCTCTCTCTCTTTCAAGTTCACAGCAACAAGAAAAAATTGAAAAAGAGAAAAAAATATCAAAAAAAGAGAAAATAATGAAATATATTGCGTCATTGCATTGTCGATAAAAACAAAATTAAATATTTATATGTGTGAATGTTATATGCATATATATATGTACTTCTTTTTTCAGGTTTGAAGGTCTTGTCATGCTTATCAGGGTATGACGAGAAGAAAATCAACCTAGGTGTTTTAAAACATCGTTCGTCACGCTCATCAAGGCGTGATGGGTAAGCTTAAAATATGTTAGATGTGGCACCTCTATATCAAAATGTTGTCGATATTTTGACTAAATTTTGGACTTAGAAAAAAGGGGAGCGGAGGAGATTTGAATGTGTAGAACGCATATATATTTTCTTTATGTAGGTGATTGAATGCCTCGTTGTGCTCATCAAAGCATAATGCGATTGAAATTGAGGTGCTTCAAAACACTAATCGTCCTCCATCGTATAATGATATGCCAAAATAGTTTTGATGTATGCGGAAGAAGAATCGCCAAAATTCGCCAAATTTTATATTGACAAAACTCAAATAAATTAAAATTCTAAGCTAATTTTGAAATTTAATTTGAGTTTGCTAAATTTTCAAGTAAATAAAATTATCAAAATTTGAATCCAAATCAAGAATCAGTCAAGTGCTCTCAAATGAATAAACATTTCTCACTCAATATTTGAATTTTTGGATTTCACATTGAGATAATAATAAAAAAATTTCAATCATTTTAAAATTGAAACATGTTTTTGAAATATATTCGATATTCATGAAATAATTGAAATGAGTTGGATATTTTGGTGATAAACATAAGCTTTTACCTCATTTAAATTGAAGTGAAAGATGATCATATTAAATATCTAATCAAAGCATAAGAGATCCCTTTGGAATTAAGATGAAATTATCTAAGCAAAAATACCTAAATACATAGAAGTTTAGAGTACAAATTTTAATGTCTGAACTGTTGCATAGGCTAAGTTAGAATTAACTAAAAATATGAAATTAATCTTATGATTTAGAAATAAAATTAATTGAATTATTAAATACACACATGTGCCCCGTCACTACTCTGAATGCTTAAACTTAGTGTCTAAGGATGCTGCATGGGTTGCTTTTCAGTTTGGTCTTAGGACCAGGTTGAGGTTAACAAAGTCTAAAAATCCAATTATTATACTAATTGAAATATCTGAAAGCTAAATATGTCATATGATAGTAGATCTGATCTTCTATTATTAAACTAATAGAGTGATCCAAATAATAAATTAAATGATCAAACAATACATCCACCCTGACGATGGCTATATTGAATGGTGATTTCAACAGAAGGGGATAATTCCATCAAAATATGATTCTAATTTCAAATCAAATTAACTCAAATTAAGTATCAATCTAAAAATACTTAAATGAAATTCAATCTCTAAAAACTTAAAGTTAAAATGCAACCCACCTTCCACAATTATTTGTTAATGGTGACAAATTAAGAAAACTCAGCTCACGGAGCCAATGTCAAACCAAGTGTTCTATTTTATTCACTCTCAATCTCACTCTAGGATGTGACGTGTCCTCTAACTACGTGGCTTGACCAGTAGGCTCCACATATAATGTAGTTACAACCAGAGTCCTCTAATTGAGTGGTTGCCGCCAAATGGAATCATTATATTACGATCATGACTGTAGCCCATATGCTCCTTAATGACTCTGGATTTTGAGTTGTGAATCATAGGGTATACTCAATAGAAAAAAAAAGTTCTCTATTTGCTAAGGTAGACTTAAGCCTATCTCGTTAGACAAACACCACCCCAAGTCTACAAGGATTTCTTGGATGATGTAACCCATGTGTTGTTGACAAGGATCCTTCAATCAGGTTGGGTTTACTACTTTCTCTGACTAAGTAGACTAGGGACCACGATAGCCCAAGATGATGAAATAATGGGATCTAGATCGGGCACGTCATCATTCCCTCAACCATCCACTTTAAGTAAATTTAATGAATTTCATAAGATTGAAATTTAAACTCCATATTCTATATTATATACACATGCATTCAATGATCTAATGACTAATCGAAAGTTCTCTCTCAACATTAAGAGGGTAATTAACTATAGGTGCTTGAGCATAGAAACCTAGAACCAGATCTAAAGTCCTCACCAAAATGAGGAAAAATTCTCTAGGTAGTGTCTTATCTACTATTTCATTTGCCTTTTAAAAATTACACTAACACATAAATACTCTCTTCAATGTGAGGAGATTCGGTGGTAAATTTTTTGAAGCTACATTCGGCGACTCATTTGGGGAAAAGTTTCTCTTTCCATCTTTGGCTAGTCATATACATGCCATAGTAGCAATAAAGTATTTGAAAATTCAAAACAAAAAATAGTGATTTAGATGTGTAATAAATTTAAATTACTAATGTATGAGACTCTATGTTGAATAAATTATTATTCTTTTATTATACTATTATTCTATTTTGTATTACCTCTGTATTTTGAAAGTATGAGGTGAAATAATAATTAATGAGCAGTAATCCCATCTTTCACTTGCACAAAATGGATCTACAGAGCACTCTTTTCACTGTTCAACTAGGCATAACAACATCACCAGCTAATGTCATCATTAACATAGGAGATTCTAGAGCTACCATTTAATTTGGTAGCATGAATTTCCCTATATTATTAACTCAAGTACCACACTGGTGCACTCGTCCAAGGTCATGCCGAAAGGCCTCAGTTTACTAAAGCTCCTACTAGTCATCTTGTCAATTAACTCAGCAACCAACCACTATTAAGGAATTTTCCCAATAGAGAACTTCAGTTTTTGATTGACTGGGTCAATCTGAAGCCCTTATAATGAAGAGAAGCATTTATCCTTTGGACATCTTGTATCTTTAATGCCTCATGGTACAATAACTTGCCCTGAAATATTTGTACTTGGAAGACATGATTTTTAGGCTTCCTCATCAAGAAGCAAATTAACTATAAGGCAAAAAAGATGAAGAAATATTGAGCTGAGGGCTCAACATATCCTACGAGCGAGAACAAGCAATATTGTTTCCATAAATGAGTATTCCTACCCATAACAACTTTGATAATCTAAAATGGGTAAAAAGGAAAAGCTCCACTAGTGAGGTGAAGCAATCTTTCTAGACTCAACAACATCAAGCTCCACCATCGTAGAGATGACAACCTGAAACATTGTCTGCTAGAATACATAATGTCCTTAAAGTAATCAAGGAAAGAGGCTTAATGAAAAGAAAATTTTAGAGGCCTATGGTGATTGAAGATACTGAGATTCCACCAAGAAGGTTGCCATCTCTTATGGTAAATAGTCATCAAGCCAAGTATGCTTGTGTGGTGAGCATCATAATGTGACACTTGGACCGCGTGTCCAGTATCCACCAAAGGTTTGTGAAAGGTTAAGCGGTATGGAGGCCAAGGCCCCATGATGAAATTTTGAATAAAGAAAGAGGTGTGACATCTGATACACATATTTAGAAATCCACCTAAAAAATAAGTCATCAGGAGTGAATACCTAGAAGAAGTGATATCGATAAAAGTGATAGTAGGCACCAGATCCTCTCAGGGGATCTCATCATCCCATTACGGGCAAAAGTTGATTATGATCACAGTCCCCTAATGGAAGAAATATCTCTTCCTTACAATGAACCAGATCCCATTGGCACCGATCAAAAGTTCATGTGTAAAAAGAAGACGATGAAGAGGACACTATGGAAGTGGAAGTCATTTATATGGTTAAAGATATATATAAACTTTATGCTAAGAACCATCAGCAATAACATGGATTTAAGGAACTTAAACCTAAATTCAATGTTTATGAAAGAGAGTCTTCATAGAAGCAAGTAGAAGATGGATCTTCAATCTTTGCTAAAGAGGAAGAAGAAGAAGATTAAAATGAAAAAGGGGTCATGGGAGTTGAAGTTGTTTATATGGTTGAACTAGGAAATGATCAACCTAGTACGATTTTTATAATTATCATTCAACCCCGTAGAAACAATCTCCTACAAATTCTAAAGGAGAAGGAGGTCAAGTTCTTCCTCTGAAGATGAGCTGGGAGCATAACAACAATACGAAGTAGAGGAAGAAGAAGAGCCTGTACTTGTTGCACCATGGTGTTATCCAGAGAACAAAGATAAATGCAGCGTCAAATTGAAGTCAAAAATAAGGAAATTACACAGCATAGTACCAAGATGAATGGCATGATGGTACAAATGAATATCATAATGGATATGTTGCAGAAGATTATCACATGAAATGTAGCACTTATTTCATCGCTAATTAATAGGTAGCTAATAATATAATTTCTATACCACCATACTCGATACCATAAGCTCCCAATACATGCTATGCCTGAGGTGAAGTTAATCAACTAGCTCTTCAATCTATAATTCAGAATGTGGCTAGTGCACTAGGAACAGTAATAATTACTCAACTAGAAATAATAATTAATGAAAGATTAGTGCAATTATATATAAGTTGAAAAGGCGGTGAGTCACCCTTACCCTGAATTTGATCAAGTGCCATGCGAAGGTTACTCGTACCAAAATTTAATATTTTCTTGGGCTTGGTAATCCAACATATAGCCCAATTCAAGGCTACTTATGGTAACATATGAGGACTACTTTTACTTTTCGTTAGCGCGACTTGACCTCAGCTTTTGAGTGGTATGCAGAACCGCCAAATGATTTGGTCAAAATCTTCACTGAGCTAGAGATAATATTCTTGAAATGTTTCACTAGTGCAACCAAGAAGATAATGATCGATGACCTTGCCTAGTTAAAAAAGAGAAAAGATGAGTTAGTGATAAAATTTGTAACTCATTGGCGAAACCTAAGCATGAAATGTGAACAATAATTGAAGGAAGAACATGCGATCTAATTGTTAATGGGCAATATGGAAGATAAAAATGGCACCATTTTTATGTATGGTGTTAATTACAACATTCCAGGACTTGCTCGATAGGGTGACCAAATTTGAAAAGCTAAATCACCCTAAGTCTTAAATCTACATAGATAAATCAAAGAAAAATAAATCTTCAGACTCAAGATGAAATGAATCTCATGCCACTTCCTATAGCTCAAGTGGTAAAAAATGAGTAATCTATCGATATAAGAAATCATCCAATGTACAATGATGATAAGGGAAAGAAGCTTGTTCATTGCAATCCATAGCCAAAATAGGTATTGGGAGACAATGATAAACCTCAGACATTTCTAGGTGGTAGAGAGCGTCCAAAACAAGCGATAAGAGATGATGAGTGAATGTAGCCTTCTCTTAAGAAAAAGATAAACAAAGAATATTCCTTTGGAAGGGACAGTATGGATAAATTATTTTCACAAAATTACGTAAATTAAAAGGCCCAAAGAAGTTAATCAATAACTACTATCCCTATCATCGGATGATCAGCTATCCTATTGAAGATTATTATGTCTTCAAAGATTGGCTAGAAAGGAAATATTGATGAGCTGAATTTACATTATCCGATAGTGTTCTAGTAAACCTGAAAAGAGAGTCTACAAAGATGATTACGTCCTCTTTCGTATCATCTATTAAAGATAAAAAGAAAGAAAAATCAATTCAGATTGAGGAATGGGAAATAGTAGTCTCTAAGAAGACCATGAAAATATTGAAGCAGCTAAAAGGTGTCCCTAGTGTTAAGTGAAAATCACCACTTGAACCTATATTGGACTTAAAAGAAATGCCTAAACCAAGAATTTTGACTTTTCAGTGGCATTTTGATAAGGCTACTTCAGCACAATATGAAGAGCAGTTTACTAAATGTAGGCCTCATAAGTTAAAAAGTCAGCTACGAAAAAAAGATCAAGAAGAAGACTATAACTCAAAAGATTATTAACAATTTAGAGGAGGATCACCACAAGACAACCATTTAGGATTCCTTTATGCATAAACTTTATTTTGTTGAATTGAATGAAGAAGATAATGGTGAATCATTTCCAGTAGAGAAATGACAAATTGTTTATGTGATATCAGATGTTCTTCAGCATCAGTTACTCCAAAATGACCAGGGTAGTCAGACAGACTCGACCAACTCATCAAAATTCTTATCAAGAAAATAAGAAGAGCCTGAGGAGTTAACATCTGAATATTGTCTAATGACTCAACAAAAAGATAACTATTCAGATGAAGATTTATGTTTTCCCGACAATGAAGAGTCAGACTCATCGATATCATCACATTTGAAATGTATGAAGTTGAAAAGTGAGTCAAGCCCTTTTGGTCAATCCTCTAGAAAAAGAAGTGAATTTGAAGAAACTACTTCTTCAGAGGAATCTGAGCAAGATAAAGTGATTCAAGTTCAGTTGAGAAGTGATAAAGTCTTACCACCATCATCAAATAATGGAAATTCAAATTAATACGAAGGCAAACAAATTGAAGACAAAGATATCATTCCCAAAAATCCTAGAATAAAGCCTAAATCAAGTGAAAATATAGATTATAATTTTCTATCACATCTGAGAAAGATTCACAATTAAGAGTGTATGAGGCTCTCTTAATGTTAGATGATCTCTAAGAAACTTTGATACAGGTGTTGGTGTTCCTCTGGAATATAAAAAGAAATGACACCACATAGAGCTTAGGAATATTTTATTTAGAATACCAAATACAATATTAAGGAATAAACATATTACTTTGAAAGATGAACATGCTCTCCTATAAAGGATTCAATCATTTCAATAAAAGACTCCTAAAGCTAATGGGACTTTTGTACTAGAGTATTTTCCACTAAACTACACAAAAAAGTAGAACATGGTTTATTTTATCCTGGATCATGAGGCAAGCCTATATAGTTAATTAAATCTTAGGAAGGGTCTGTTTACCTCATTTTTAGAATGAGCTATCGACCCCTCCATCTTAGACATAGGACCTCTCTTAGACTTTAAGAGTTCCTTAATCTTAGGACACATCTAGTGATTAGGTGGACACTCAACCTATATCTAGAGACTTAGAAGAGTTAGCCACTGGAATAGGTCATACTTTACGAGTGTTAGGAAAATTTTTCTACCCGTAGCTTGAACCACTCATCACCATCCTTCCTTCAAGTCAAACTCCAAATCAATCTTATTTGATTTTTCCAAATTCAAATCAACATCACATGATTGGAATCCATGATTGAAATCCATGAATGAAACTTCCTAATTTAAAATCTTTTCTAAGTCCTTAATTTCCCTCTTAAGGACTTACCCAAAATTATCCTCAAATCAATTCAAACTCATGAGATTTTCTCATAATTCATTTATATTCACATATATAAATGAAATATAGATTCAAATCAATCAAACTAAATCCAAAATTTAAATTCCTAATTTAAAATCCTTCTTAAGTCCTTAATCCCCTCTTAAGGACTTAGCATAAATCGTAATCAAACCAATTCAAACTCATGAAATTTTCTCATAACTCATTTTATATTCTCATTTATATTCACATATATAAATGAAATATAAATTCAAATCAATCAAACTAAATTCAAAACTCAAATTCCTAAATCAAAATCATTCTTAAGTCCTTAATTTCCTTCTTAAGGACTTAACCAAAATCATCTTCAAACCAATTCAAACTCATGAGATTTTCTCATAATTCATTTATATTCTCATTTATATTCACATATATAAATGAAATATAAATTCAAACCAATCAAATCAAATCCAAAATTCAAATTCATAATTCAAAATCTTTCCTAAGCCCTTAATTTCCCTCTTAAGGACTTAACCAAACCACCTTCAAATCAATTCAAATCTTAGAAATTTTCTCATAACTCATTTATATTCTCATTTATATTCCTATATAAGTGAAATATAAATTCAAATCAATCAAACCAAATTATAAAATTCAAATTCAAAATTCCAAATCTTTCTAAAATCCTTAATCTCTCTCTTAAGGACTTAGCCCAAATCATGATCAAATCATTTCAAATCCTTGAAATTTTCTCATAACCCATTTATATTCTCATGTACATTCACAAATAAAAATGAAATATAAATTCAAATCAATCAAACCAACTCCAAAAATTAAACTCAAATCCATTCAAAACCCAACCTAAGTCTTTCAAGTCAAAATCTTGAACATAGCCAAATCAACTCAAACAGCTAAACTCTTGATTTTGCTTCATGATTCAATCAATCCTTCAATCATGAATCCAAATATAAATACAAACTTCAATCACTTAATCAAAACTCAATTCAAAAATCAAACCCCAAATCCATTCATGTTCTTCCTTAGAATTTGAAATCCTCAAATGAATCAAAACTCATTTGACTTCAAACCACTTGCAAATGGATTTATATTTCAATCATGAGTCCATATAAATGTTTAATCAAACTCAAATCAAACTTTGACCAAGTTATTTGACCCACTTAGGCTAACTTGACCCAAAGTGACCTAAAGTATCCCTTATGAGCCAAATTCTAATCCCTAACCAAACTAGACTAAACTAAGCCCATCTATGCCTCTCATCATGATCAACAATCATCATGGGATGATCGATCGATCAAATTGGGTCAAACTAAGTCAAACTTGATGGTTGACCAAGTCAACACTTAGCCAATATGAAACCCAACATAGCCAAAATCCACCATAGGCCAAATTGATTGAAACCAATGTTCTAAATTCATTCATGATCAATGTTTGAACTTGACCAAGTCAATATTTGAGCCTAACCTAGCCCAATTGGCAACTTGACCCAACTTGACCTAAAAAGTCAAAATATATCAAAACTTGATCTAAGCCAAATTAATTGAAACCAATGGGTCAAGTTTATTCCAAAATGATTGTTGAACTTGACCAAAACCTCTATTGGCCAACTAGACTCTATTGACCTTTGAACCCAACTTGACTTAAAGGGTCATATTGAGCCAAATCCAAAATTAATCAAAATTGATTGGAAACAAAGATACCAATCCACTTCATATAACTAACCAAACCTAAACCTACCCATGACCTAGCTCAAATAGGTCAAATGGTTTAAATTTGTTAACTTGACCAATTTTACCTAAATGAAGTCATATGAACCAAATTCAAACCTAATCCAAATTGAATGAAGCCGAAGCTACCAAAACATTTCAAATGGGCATATGAACTTGACCCAATTTGACCAATTGGTTAACTTGACCAAGTTGACCCATTTTGACCTAAATGGGTCAACATGAGCCATACCAAATGAACTCCAAATCCAATGAAACTTGGCCAAACCTATTTTCTCAACATACATATCCAAATTCAAAAATCGCCAAATAACCTTTTTTTCCTAAGCCAAAGAACAAAGTTTGGTCAAATCCATGGAGACTTTTGTCAATCCCTCTTCATACCTACTTGATACTCTCTTAATAGGCCATGTAAACCCTATGGAGGGTGGTGCAACCCAATGGGTTTGGTTGACCCAAGGCCAAAATCAAACATGGCTCAAATTGGTGACATGAGAATCGGTACACTCAATTTGAGCACATGGACAGTTACCAATCCACTCTCTAGCCCAAACTGACCATGTGCAAGCCATTAACAAATCAAATAACCCACTACCTAAGGTCAATTGGATCAAAATGGAAAATGAAGCTTCAACCGTTTGATTTTCTAAGGGGGAGATCTACTCCCCCTAATTCACTTTAGTTCCAACAAAGCCTAATTCGATTGAGTAAGGGAGAGTGTTAGGAGTCATTAGCAAGAGTTCCTAAGCTCTCTAGAAGGAGATTGAATTGGCCATTCTCAATTTCCCTTAAGAAAAAATAGGAGAGCTCCAAAGATTTTCCAAATTTCTCCATACACCAAAACATGTCAATTCACTTTGCATACTCCACCAGAGGGGTCAAGTCGAGCTTGCCCAAGCCCTTACCCAATCTCCAAAGGCAAAGACGGATTCATCTAGATCAGAGCCGCAAGGAAGCTAAGGAGCGGTTGTTCTAAAGAGCTATCCACTCAATCTCAAGAGCTAAAACTTTCACCAAAACTTTGTCTCAACCAGAAGAAGCTCCTCCAAGAGAATCAAGTGCCAGTGATCACCTCTGGCGAGGTATGATATTTTTTGATCACTAAACTCAATGTGGTGTGGAGCTTTGTGAAAGGAATTTTGATCCCATGAGATTCCAACTGTTAGATGTGCTTGCCATTATGGTTAGATGGTGTGCAAGGTTTCATCCCAACTCGACTTCGATGATCTCCCCTTTGAAAGTGGAAGGTCTCCATTATTCCTCGGAAGAACATGGATGATCTTTGGCCATCCATCCGTGCATTTTGGATGGACGAGATTAAACACATGTTTTATATCGATTTTTTTTTAAAACCCCAAATTAATTCCTAGCTGTTCGATCCTTGATATAATGGTAGAGGCAAAGGCGCGTAGCGCCATCACCACGCGGTGCTATGATGTGATGTTTAAGTGGCCACTTAATGGACGACGTGTGTAAAGCAAGTTGCGGGTGCATGGCGTAGGATTAAGGGATTAATTAGGATTTATTTAATTAAAATTAATCCTCTAAACTTCTAAAATTTATATATCTCTAAAGAAAAATTAGAGAAATATGAGGTAAATTTCCACTAAAAGATAATTCAATCTAGAATATTCTAAAATTGGTTTTAATGGATTTTGAATATTGTCTTTCTCTGATTTTGGGTTTTATTTGAAATCTTAATTTGCTAATTACTCCTTAATTAATCCACTGATTAATCTCAAACTTCTTGAATATATTTTGGGGTATGACTTCTGCCTCCCCTAATTTTCTTGAGATTTATTGGTGGCCTAATTGGGGAAATTGCTAATTAATTTCTTAATTACCACCTTAATGTAATTAAGGATACTTAAGGGTTTGATTAGTGGTTTAATCTTTTGTTGAAGTTGATTAAGGTCTGTTTCAGTGAATAGGAGTTTTAAGGAATAATTTTGGGGCATTTTCCTTAAGCTATTCCTTAAACCCCCTTTTCTTTCTTAATCCTCTCTTAATTAAGGGATAATTCATTAATTACCCTCTTAATTAATTTCTTAAAATTCTAAAACCTTCAAGAAATTAATTAATCTACTTGGGGTAGATGCTTAAATGTACAAGAGTCTAAGTTCAATTAAGTAAATCAAGATTCAACTCATATGTGTGAGGGGTGTTTTGAAACATCATGCACAAATGCATATTATTTTCACTCTTGATTGGAGGGCTCCCACCTTTTCTAGAGAAACTTGGCTTGACCTTTGAGAGCCATGGTGGAAACACACTTCGTCCCTTCTCCCTAATTTTGGCAAATAATCTCATTTCTCATGCATTAGGCATATGAATCCTATTAACCTGAGTCAAAATGATTGTCCAAAAATGAAATTTGAATTGCATTAAATTTAGGTCATTTGAAGCATACCCTTACATGATCTAGTCTCTCTTTAGGGAGTAAGTTTAAGGACTTAGTCTCTTTATAAATAAACAACAGCCTAGCTACCTTGCATAAAGCATATGACTTGCCTACATGAATTTAAAATCATAGGAGGAGTTAGTTGGTGGCCACGCCAGGCGGTTGTAAGTCCAAATAGTCGAGTGGTTTGTCCTCTCTTGTGGAGACAATCCAAACACCCATTTTCACCTTAGATTTAGGTCGTGCTTTTGGCCCTCGCCAAAGCTCCCTAGATTTAGGTTCTGAGGTTGCTTCTCCATTCCATGGGCCATAAGAATAAATCCTCACCTCTTAGGCATTTCTTTAATCTTGTGTTATGGAATCATAAGTCCTAAATTTCTAATGAAAAATTCAACTCAAATAAATTAAATCAATTTGAAAAATGTGAAGTCTAACCATAGGATAGTTTGAGATGCTCACTAGGTTTCCTAGCATCGTGGGCATCTCTTACTTATCTTCCTTTTGGTTTCAATAATAACTCCCTCTCCTTGATCAATCCCATTTGATCTCCCAAAATAAATTTATCGATTGATAGTCCTACCTATTAAAATCTTTGGAGACAATGATCATTTACCTTAATTGAGAGTATTCATAAGGTATCTCATTCCTTAGGATGTAATTAACTATAGGGGCTTGCCCCTATATGGAACTTAACGAACCTAGTTTAAAATAAACCCTACTTTACTTTTTCCATGTAAAGTAGGGGAAGAATCTTTGGTACACAAGCAAACCCATTGTCTTTAGGAGTCCTTATTGAGGTGATTAGGTCCAGTGTAGGGTGGTGACTTCTATCTTTCGAGATATATACTTAGGTTAGAGAAAGAAAGAGAAGTCCTCTTCTCTTTCCCTCTCTTCATAACTTAGAAATTAATTATAGGACTCAGTTAAACCAAATCAAAATATGAAATAAAATTAACCCAAAATGATTAAACAACTTAAATGAAACCCTCCTCTAAGTTTAATATGTTCTTCACACTTAGAAAATTTGAACCTAAAGCCCTAGCTAAGCATACCACACAAACCTTCAAAGCACACACATTAGCCTAAGTCACTGCTTCTAGCTTTAGGTTAGGTCGGTGCATGGTTTGATGTTTGTTTTATTTTGTGATATATGTCTTAGACTGGATGTTAAGGTGTATGCTCATAGAATGAATGGTAGGACATTCTTAGTCTAACTATTCTTTTCTATAGGGGATTGTTCTTAAGGGGTGCTATCATAAATAAAAATATAAATGCTTTTGCTTACAGGTGCTTTATACCCCTAAGCATAATCCATAGGTCAGGTGGACTTAGTCACCCATGTGTGGGGTGATAAGTCCAATATATATGCTTAGGATTTATGTGGTTTGTTTTAGCTAACCATTATTTTACAGGTGTTAGTTAGATTTCCACTTTTCCTTTTCATGTACAAATTTGTATAATTAGGATTTTGGGATAATTATTATGGGGATTAGGATGAGCATTGGTCATAAGATCCTATCTTATGCACCATGTGAAGCTTTGGAGTATCTACCATCTAACCATCCTAAGGAAGGAACCCAAAGAACAAAAGAAGAAAGAAGAATAAAGAAAAAAAAGGAAAGAAGATAGAAGAATAAAGCTTGAAGACCCCCCTAATAATGAATTCCTTTCTTAATTACAATTTAATTCATTTATAATCCGAGTTGTATGAGGGTAGAGCTCAACTACCCATATTTGATATTTTTGAGTTTGTGCGATGGTGCCCGACCACAATGGCCATTTATTCTTTTTGCGATTAGTTTTATAAATTAGTTGATAATTTGTTTACCTTTTGCATTAAATGGCATGATTTTCCTAGTTTTTTCCTTGCTTTATGTATGGTCTAGATGTGGATTAGGGTCTTTAGGCAAAATTAAATCTTTTACCCAACTTAACAACTCAGAAATAAAAAATAAGCAACTCATAACCTCATATAAAGCTTAAGTTTAAAATCAAGATAAAAGGATTAGCAACCCCTTAGTTGGATGAGAATTTCTTTTGTAATATCAAGCACAACAGCATCTTATTTTACTCTTGATTGGAAAGTTTCCACCTTTGCTAAGAAAACTTGGCTTGACCTATGAGAGCCATGGTGGAAACTCACCTCCTCCCTTCTCACTGATTTTGGCCAATAATTTGATTTCTCATGCATTAGTCATATGAATCCTAATAGCCTGAGTCAAAATAATTTTTCAAAATGAAATAAAAATTAAATTTGAATTGCATTAGATTTAGGTCATTTGAAGTATGTCCCTTTACATGATCTAGTCTCTTTAGGGAGTGAGTTTAAGGACTTAGTCTCTTTCTAAATAAAAATAGCATAGCTATCTTGCATAAGCATAAAGACTTGCCTACATGTATTTAAAATCTTAGAAGAAGTTAGTTGGCATCCACCCCCAGGTGATTGTCAGTCCAAGTTATCGAGTGGTCTGTCCTCTCTTATGGAGGCAAAAAAATTACCCATTTTTGCCTTAGATTTAGGTTATGCTTCTGGTCCTCACCGAAGTTCCCTATATTTAGGTTCTGAGGTTGCTTCTCCCCTTTGTGGGCCATAAGCATAATTCCTCACCTCTTAGGAATTTCCTTAATCTTGTGTTAAGGAATTTTAAGTCCTAAATTTTTAATGAAAAATGCAACTCAAATAAATCAAATAAATTTCTAAAATGTAAAGCCCAACTATAGGATAGTCTGAGATGCTCGCTAGGTTTCCTAGCATCATTGGCATCTCCTACTTATCTTTCATTTTGGCTTTGATAATAACTCTCTCTCTTTTGATCAATCCCATTTGATCCTCAAAATAAAACTAATCGATTGATAGTCCTTTCCTATTGAAATCTTCAAAGACAACGATCATTTACCTTAATCAAGAGTTATTTTAAGGGATCCCATCCCTTAAGATGTAATTAACTATGGGGCTTGCCCTTGTAGGGAACTTAATGAACTCAATTTAAAATAAACTCTGCTTTACTTTTCCATGTAAAGTAGGGAAAGAATCTCTGGTACATATGCAGACCCATCATTCTTAGGAGTCCTTATTGAGGTGATTGGTTCTATTAAAGGGTAGTGAGTTCTATCTCTCGAGATAGTACACTATTTCCTTGATGATGTATCTGATCACCTGAATAAGTACATCTGCAGATCTGTGTGGCATCCTAAAAAGATAAATTTTTATAGTGTCTTGCCTTTCCTTTCTCCCCACAGATTTGAAGGCGACTCCCTTTTGAAATTTTTTTTCTACCAACACACTCCCAATCTAAAAGGATCATGTAATAATACAGACTCCTCTGGTAGAGTGTGCTTCTATAAGAAACTTTGAATCCATGTACTCACTAGAAGTGTAGCACGTGAATGCCTAAAATATCTAGAAGCTCTGAAAGTCTAGTGATAGTAGCTCAAAAGATCAATATAAATAGGTGGCATGGATAACCTACCTTGTCGGTCACCATCAACTAAAGGTTTCCTACAAAATAACTCCTTGTCAGGAGGAACACACTCCTCGTAGTAGTAGCCAAATACTAGGAGGCTTGATTCAACATGTAAGTCCCAAAGTGTAACTATCGACTCTTACGAGCCTATCCAACATGTGTTCTAGCTCGTATCCCAAAACTCTGTAACTCTATCAGCCCAAGCAAGGGGAATGCCACTAAAATCAAATATGGACACATATACTGCCTCATAAATACAAGCTGTACGTAAAGTGTCTCTGTGATCTTGCAAGAGGTACCTAGTCCATGTGACATATCCATGTGAAAGACTAGGAATCCTGTTGACGGATGAATCTTGAAGGAAGTCTGATGAGCTCGACTATAACTTACGGTGGCTCAGAAGTCTAGACTATCTCATCTTCTCAATGCTATGATAAGTAGGTTGTAAAATATCATAATATTCATAACTGACGTGACCTACTGTGCAATCCAGAGATTTGTAGTCCCCGCATTTTAGCTTAGTAGTACTCACCCAATCTATAGGATCCTCAAAAATAAAAGGGTCTAAAGTATTGTCTGGAAGTGTGGAGGATCGTGTAAAGAAACCCTGGTAAAGGTCACATCCTCTCAACATATTGGTGTGTTGCTCAATCCTACCCATGATATCAACATCTCCATGAGGATCATGTCTGTCAATCACCAAAGAAATAGCCTCCTTGCTAGCCTCAGTAGATGACAAGTCATCCGTTCTTCTCCAGCTAAACATCCTCCTGTCAAACGATCAAAGAAAATGCATAGAAGAACACAAGTGATGGCATAACAAAACATAAACAGGAAGAAAATAATGATCTACACTAGGAAGCACTAATAAAAAAAATTAATGAGGTCAATCAACCCACAACAAATATGATTCATGTCATACGTGAATCACATTTGTTGGGGAGGGGGGGGAGGGGGCATTTATTGACCTCCATATATTCTACATAAGTCGAGTCAAGCCTATAAGCCGAATTTGAAAAACTTTGGATGCAATAGTGCATAAATCGGAGATGAAATGCACTAGACATCATTGAAATCAATCAAAAAAAACCTTTGATCAATGTATGGACTTTGCCATTGCGTTTAAAATGACAAAGTTGATCATAATATAAATATTTTACAATCTATTGATAAATCGATCAAGAGATCCAATAGTCAATGTATTGACATGCATATCATAGTAGGCAAGCTGTGATGATGTCCAAACAATCTCTGCTCGTAAAATTGATTGTGTCGTTAGCTTTGAAATGTCAAAACCTACCAAATGAGGGTATATGTCCTCAATTTAGACAAGTCTATATGAATCTTGAGCGATCTGAAGCGATAATGTACATTTTTAAACTGAAATTGGCCCGACTGAACACCAACTTGAACCGAATAGCCTCTGATTGTGAAATAGACTATGCTGTTGTGTCCAGAATATCAGAATAATCTAAAATTGACACATATATATATATATATATAAATCCATATAGGAGTTAATTAAAAACTTAAAAAATTAATAATGCCTATATAGATAGATATTGACCCAAACTGGCACTAATTCCTCTATTACAACCAATTCTTATTTAAAATCGCATGACCCGAGCTTATTTTCATGCAAATATGATAGGGGAAGCTGGGGCTTCCTCACTTCCCCCTCTTCGTTCTGTCTCCCTCAACCACAATGAACTGCAAGGGAATGATACACTCCTAATTCCTTCAACCGCAAGCTACAAGCCCATTTCCCTCAACCGTTAGGGCAGGATGCATGTTCATTTCTCAACCACAAGCAAGTGTGATCTCCCCCTCTCATTCTCACATAGGATCCTAAAACCAAAAAAAAGCCCTCGGCTCTCTCTTTGGCATTCACTCGACTCCCATTTTCCCTCAATCCATAAGTGAATTCTCTTCCGACTCTTTTTCACATCACCGATCGATTCACCGTAAGCCTCCCTCGAATCTCCACTCTCCTTCAATCTACCTCGAGCTGCACTCCATTAATGAACCTTTGATCTCATCCTGTTTGACTAGGGGTTGATTCCTTCTCTCTTCTCCCTTTGTTAGCTTCACATACAAACCCACACTCTCTCTACATATTGCTCTCAACTTCAACTAAGGATGAAATTTTTTGCCTTTTGGTTCTATAAGGTCGCAGTCAATCGATGCTATGATTTGGAAAATATTTGGCCATGAATCAATGCTTGTCATAGGGTGCAAATTAAATGTCTATTTTTAAACTTAGTCTGATAATTCATTTGAAGTCTTTCCAAGAAAACATGGATAAAATTTCACCCAATTTATTTTATTTTCTTAATATAAAAGATTTTAAAGCAGCAGCCTAATGACTCCTCTAATGTATCCTCATTATAATCCCTTCTCCTCCTATTCAATTCCTCCTATTCAAACTCATAAATTTGCAATTTTAGTTTTGGATTTTGCAAAAAGAATAAAAAAAATAGAAAATCATCACTCAAGATTATTATTGTTTGATGTTATGTGTATTGGTGAATGTGCAACAAAAGGGAGCTTGAATCTTTAAAAGAAAAATATTATGTGCATATGTTTGTTTCTTTATGCGGGTTTGAAGGCCTCATCACACTTATCAAGAAACAATGAGATGAAAATTCTTGTTTAAAAACACACCCATGGATGGGTAGGCCTAAAAGTTAGAAGACCCCTATCTTAAATCAAAATTTGAAATTGAGACTCAAATAAATTTAAATGAAAATTAGCTAAGCTTAAATTAAATAAAAAATAATACATGATAAATATGAAAATAAACATTAAATAAAAAATAAGAAAAGGAAGAGTACATACAAAAAATTTAAGCAAGTTGAAGGTTCACCCAAGCTTTGAGCCAGAATTCTTCTCCCTCTCCTTAAAGATCTCAAAGCATTTATTCAAGCAAGTACAATGAAATTCAAAGATCCTCTCCTTAGCCTTATTTATAAAGATTGAAAGAATCAATATGGGACCCATTCTTGCTAAAACTTAATAATTAAGTATGATGACAAGGTTGGAGGTATAATTGTCATAAACGAAAGTTCTATGTGACAATATTTTTCCCCTACAAACAAAATTCTCTATGGCTTAAATAGAGGCAAAACAACAAATGTAAATTCCATGGTAAAGTGAGTTCTCTTTCTCTCAAATTCCTCAAAATTAAACAAGCTTTAATTGAAACTTGGGGAGGCTAATATTAAACTCATGAGGGACTCATGAAAAATTTGAAGTCTAGTTAATAAATAAATATGAAACTTGATGTGGAGTTAAAGATAAACCTATGTTGGATTTGAAGTCTTCTTATGTGAATAAAGCTTCTCTTTGAATATTCAAAGTATTAAATTCATGAACAAGTAATCAATATGAATAATATTAATTGAACATTTGAATAATCACATTTGATGTCAAATGAAGTAAGGATTTCAATTGAATAGCAAATGACCAATGATTGGTGGTAAATTTAAATGTCCAATTTCAAATTGAGAACAAAGTGTGTAAGTAATTTGGTATCATTTGGATCTTGCTCACTTTATAAATGACCATTCATGAATGTAGCCTTTAAAAGAATCATTTGGATCTTGCATTTAAAATAAAATTTGAAACACATGAGACTTATAGTGTATCTTAGTGTTAATCTTCAAAAATAGAGGGATATAGATGAAATTCATAAAAGGATTTACACTATATTTAATCCACTTAACTATGAAATTGATATATAGCGCATATAATAGGAAAAAAAAAAGAGAGCTATAAAATGAAACTCATAGTACATTCCAATTAAGGTAAAACAAATATAACCCAACATAAGAAGGGTTTCTCAACGAACAAATGAGTTATGCTTTGACTTGTGTTGAACAGGTTAAAAATAGTTAAAGAAGCTTAAGTGAATCTCAAAAAAATTTGTTTGTTCATTAATTAGCATGGATCAACTATTCAAGCTTAGAGATTCAACAAATAAGTTTAATACAAGCAAAGATACAACATCTTAAGTGAAAATGTAAACCTAATTTTGCTCCATAATATGCCACTCGATTCACAACACATAGTACAAGTGAATAGAATGCGTTAATTAAAGCTTCAATTGAACCCTTGCACATATTATAAAGTAAGAGTAAAACTCAAATTCAATGCCTTAAAATTATGCAAGCATTCTTAAATACACCCACATGGACTCTGACACTATGCTGAATGCTTAAACTTAGTGTTTGAGGATGTTGCACGGGTTGCTTCACGGTTGGGTCTTAGGACTGGGTTCGGGTTAACAAAATCTAAAAATCTAATTATTATAATAATTTTAGGTTATTAAAATATCTGAGAAACTAATTATGTCATATGATAGTAAATCTAATCCTCTATTATTAAACTAATAGAGTTGACAGGATCTGAAATAATAAATTAAATAATCAAGCAAACTCATATACCTCGATGATGGTCGTATTGAATGGAGATTTCAATCGGAGGGGATACTTCCATCAAAAATGTGATTTTAATTTCAGAATAAATTAATATAAATTGAGTATCAATCCAAATGTAAAAACTAATATATCACTAAGCTATTAATGGTTAAATAAAATTTAATCCTTAAATATTTAAAAGCAAACTCCATTCAATCCACCTCCACAAATATTTGTTAAAGGTGATGAATTAAGAAAACTCTAGATCACAAATGAGCCAATGTAAAATCAAATATATTTCTATATTCACTCTCAATCAATCTCATGCTAGTAAAGACATGGCTTGTTTCAACTGTCTGTATGGTTTGGCCAGTAGGTTCCACCTATAATGCAATTATAATTAGGGTCCTCTAATCGAGTGGTTGTTCCAAATGGAACCATTATATTACGACCATGATTGTAGCCCGTATGCTCCCCAATGGCTCTATACCTAGAGATGTGAATCATAGGGTATATCTAATAGGGAAAAAGCCCATTATAAGCTAAGGTATACTTAAGTTTATCTCCTTAGATAAACACCACCCCATGTCTACAAGATTTTTGTTGACCTCACTTTTGAAGTGAGCTCTCAACTTCCTATCTGTAGATCTACGAATTTTATAGACACTAAGAGTTCCTTACTCTTAAGACACTTCTAGTGATTAGGTGAACACTTACCCTAACCCTAGAGACTTAGAAGAGTTAGCCATATGAATAGGTTGTGCTTTAGGGATTTAGGAGGACTTGCCTACCCTATAGCCTAAACCTAATCCTTGCTTTCATCTTTCAAACCAAACCTCAAATTAAATCTCAAATCAAATTCCAAATCAAAAAAATCAAATCCAACAATTAAATGATTGAAACTCATGACTAAATTCAAACTCCAAATCCCTTCATAAGCTATTTAATTTTATCTTATGGACTTAGCCTTAACCAAATTCAAACCGACCCCAATCCAATTAATTTTCTAAATTATCAATTTCAATCTCAAATCAAATTCTAAATCATAAATCAATTCCAAACTCCAAATGATTGAAACCCAAATTAATTCAAATTTCTAATTTTAGCCCTTTTAGCCAAATTCATGAACTTGGCTAAATGATACACAAATCAATTCAAAACTCATGGATTCCTTCACGATTCAATCATTCCTACACTCATTGACTTAAATATAAACATAAACCAAAATTTCCAAACCAAATCCAAGCCAACCTAAATCAAGCCAAAGTTAGCCCTTCTGACTTGAAATTGCCATATGAATCAAAATCCATTTAGCTTCAAACCACTTGCAATTGGATTTATATTTCAATCCTTGGCTCATGTGTGAGTTCAACCAAACTTGAATCAAGCCATGATCAAGCCAATTAACCCATTTAGGTCCACTTGACTTAAAGTGACCTAAGAGACCTTTTTGAGCCAAGTTCTAATTCAACTCAAATTAGATTGAACTAGGCCCATCCAAATCTCACAACATGATCAACAATCATCCTAGGTTAATCAATTGTCTTGAATTGGGTCAAACTAAGTCAATCTAGCCCTTTGACCAAGTCAACACTCAGCCCAAATGAAACTCAAACTAGCCAAAATCCACCATATGCCAAATTGATTAAAACCATTGATTCAAAATCATTAATAATCAATGATTGAACATGACCAAACCTTCACTTGATCCAAACCATGCCTAATGGGCCATTTGACCCAAGTTGACCCAAATTGGCCTAAAAAGTCAAAATTGGGCAAATCATGATTTGATCCAAATTGATTACAACCAATGGCTCAAATTCATTCCAAATCACTTGTTGAACTTGACCAAAGCCATAATTGAGCCCAAGTTGATCAATTGGCCAACTTGACCCAACCTAGCCCAAATTAACCTAAAGCATCAAATTAGCCAAAATATAAATTGAATTTAAATTAAACCAAACCAAAGCATGCAATCATTTTGAATTAGCCAATTGAACTTGACTCAACACCTAACCCAACCCAATTTAGTCAAATTAGCCAACTTGACCCATTTGACTTATATGAACCCAAATGAACCATGATCAAATCCAAAGCAAATTGAACCAAACTAATGACACCAATACACTCTAATTGGCCATGCGAGCTTAACCCAACCCTTGGTTTGACCCATTGGTTAACCTGACCCAGTCTAACCCAATTTGACCTGAATAGGTCAAATGAAGCCAAATTAAATCAAATAAACTCCAAACCACTTAAAATTTGGGCTAACTGACCCATCCAAAATCTACCCAAATTAAACCCATGCCAAATGAATATTTTTCCCTTAGGTTTAGGGCATCCCATGAGATGAAACACATGCTCATTGGATTATTTTCTCCCCCTCGTGACTTGGCACCCAATCATAAGTCTACATAGGCACCTTGGACCATGGCTGACCTGACCCAACAGTGGTTTGGTCGGCCATGATCCATGGGGAGGTGAAATCACCTCCACATCCCCATTGGAGCTTTCCAAATTACAAAGACAAGCACTTCCTCCCTTGGAAGCCACCTCCACATCCTCACCCAACCAAACTGAGCCACATCACACACCCAAGGACCTCTAGTAGCCTCTAATATGGTCAATTGATCAAGAAAAATCCAAACCATCCATGGTCATCTGATCTAAGGAATGAGGGGGTATACTCCCCTCATTCTCACTCAAACTCACACACTCACACTCGATTGAACCCTAGCAGCCAAGGAGAGGAATCCCAGAGCCATTTCTAAGGTTTCCCAAGCTCCCCAAAATCCTTATTTTTGATTTTACGCAAAATCGAAACATGGAAGGTCACCTTGAAACCCCATTTGCTCAAATTTCCACCAAAGTATAATTAACTATGCGCACACCTTCCTTGGAGCTAAATGAGTGAGAACGATTCCTTTCCCAAGCATTCCGATGGATGAAGGGTAGAGTTCGATCAAGCCCGACCACCTATGTCTAGTGGATTGGTATTCCGAGCAAAGCACTCCAAATCAAAGCTCATGCGGCTCAACAAAGTTTCATTTCTACCAAACAAAGCTTCCTCAATCATTGGAACCACCGGTCATAAGCTCCAGTGAGGTATGCCATTGAAACCGATCCTTGAATGAAAATAGGTTGGTCTTTTATGAAAGAAATTTTCATGTCATGCATTTTCCACCATTAGATTTGATTATTAAGCTTCCCCGAAGGTGTGGGATCATTTTCATCTCCATCTGAGGTCAAGTGAGCTCAAATCAAGCGGTGATCGATGGATGGTAGCCATTGTTCGATGCTCAGAAGGAGATAGATCATGGACCATCCATCCCATGTGATTGGAATGGACGGTCCTGATCAAATCACGCTTACAGTGCCTTGTTTAATCCCTCAAAACTGTGAGTTTAATTGTGGCCATCCGATCTTAGATCGGATGGTCCATGAAGATACTGCGTGTGCCGCCATCCGAGTTAGCACTCAGATGTGACAACTTAAACAACGAATCCCATCACATCATGTGTAAAGCATGCCATGTCAGCCGCCATGTAGCCCGACAGGATTAAGGGTTAAATTAGGGCTAATTAATTGATATTTAATCCTGAAACTTCCTAAATTCATATCTAATTCTAGAAAAATTCAAAAAATATAAACTTAGGCTCATTTTAAAGATATTTTAGAGTAAAATCTAGAAAAATTATCATTAATCAATTTTAAATAGTGGATTTGACTTAATTAAGGTTTAATTAGAAATATAATTAGTTTAATTACTCCCTAATTAACTATCTAATTAATTTCAAATTTTATGTGCATGTTTAGGGAGATGACCTCTGCCTCCCCTAGTTTTTTGGATTTTATTGATTGTTTAATTAGGAAAATCAATGGATTAAGAAATTATAATCACACTACACATGTAAGATGGTTATGAAAGTACTTAATTAAATCCTTTAGCTTAATTAATTAATAATTATGAGCCAATTGCATTAGGTCCCTTTATTTCTTAGGTGCATTGCTGATTTAAATTCCATGTGGTTGCATATCATATGTTGGCTCATAATTATTTGTTTAATTATGTTAAAGTGGTGTAGGTAAGTGGTAATTAATGGATTTAATTCATACCTTAACCTAAACAAAACATAAAATTAACCTAATTGTTCTAAAAATTAATATAAATCAATTCACACATGTGGGAGATGGGTTAAGACCAGCAAACCCTTTTCATAATTCCTAAGTCAAATCAAACTAAAAAATAAAAATATCTTTAAACAATTTTGATTCATTTTAAATAATCCTATTTTATATGATTATCCTTAGGAAGTAATTAGGGTGAGTAAAGTCGTGCGCTTACATCCCTTTATTTCTTTCCAAGCATGCTAAATTTTGTTTACCATATGAAATCATGCATTCATGTCTTTCCAAAAATCAATTAAAATAAAATGCTTCCTTTTATGTCAAATTGCATGTGTTGTTTAAAATTAAGAATATGAGTGGCTATTTTCACTATTAAACCAAAACTTATTTCCAAAACCTATAAATTAAGGAATATGAAAGAAATGATGCTTCTTATAAGTACTTATGAGCATGCATGTGATTATAGCATAATATGTGTTTTATGTTGTTTTCTTCTTTTCTCTTAACATGGATTTGAATAGGATTTATAAAGTGTATAGATCATTTGAAAAGAACACAACACTTGCTTAAATCTATTCCTAAGCATTTTTATGTTATGACTTAAGAAGGATTCTCATATTTACACATGTAAATTAAACAACCAAATCAAACATAACCTTTTGCATGACCCTTCATCCATTTATTTCTCTTTGTACATTCATATGTATTTAAGAAAAGTGATATATTAGTCTGGACATCCCAGGCCTGCGAGGCTTTAAGTAGTCCCAAGTAGGTCTTGTACCTTATGCCCCTGGTGTAGAAAATAATGGTGCCATACTCACTTATGTCTTTTATACATATAGATGTGCATTTTGTTAATAGATGAAAAATCCCCCCTTTTTCTACATAATAAAGACATGCATCAAAGGAATATTCAAATTTTCAAATCATATCTCTTAGCATTCATCATCAAGGTGTGCTAAGATTTGCATTACATGTATAGCTATGCTTAGGATCATTCATATGCATGGTATATATGGTGGAAAGAAATAAATGGTTGTGTATTATGTGATAGTAATCCACCTTAACTAATCTTAAGAAGCCTTTCTTATTGAATAAAGCTATTTAGGATGAATCTAAACTTATGATTAATAAAAATACATAATAAAACATTTTCCAAATAAAATCCATTAATGAATCTATCTTAGAAATCACTTAAGGTAGGGATGAAAGGGAGTTCTCCCTCTCTTTCTTCTCTTATAACACTTAATTGTTAAGTGTAGGTTCATTCAAACTAAATCAAATCACTAACTAAAATTGATAAATCAACTAAATCACTTAAACTAAAAGCACCCTCTAAATTGAACCTCTCACACTTAGAAAACTTCTACCTGAAAGCCTAGCTAAGACATGCCACACAAGCCTTAAATGACACACACATTAGGCTAAGTCACCATTTCTAGCTCTATGTTAGGGAGGCGCATGATTTGATGCCTAATTTTGTTTTGTGTGTGATATTTTATACTGGATGTTAGGGTGTATGCTCGTAGTTTGGATGATTAGGCATATACTAGCCTAATCATGTTTTCTGCAGGGGGTTGTGCTTAAGGGGCACAGTAATAAAAATATATATAAATGTTTTTTTCTATGCAGGTTGCTTATACTCCTAAACATAACCCAAATTATGATAGGTGAACATGGTTACCCGTGTGTGGGGTGCTAAGTTCAAATTATTCATATAACTGCTTGGCTTGTGTGTATGTTTAACTAACCTTTTGTTTCGCAGGCTAAATTAGATTTACTTATTCCATTTTGATGTAAATTTTGCAATTAAGATTTGGAATGAATGTTATGGGAATTAAGGTGAATATTGGTTATCAGACCATGCCTTATGTATCATGTGAAGCCTTGGAGTAAATCACATCTTAAGTTAAATCAAAAGAAAGAAAGAAAGAAAGAAGCAAATCAAAATGAAGGAATGAAGAATGAAGAATAAAGACCCCCATAACATGAATTCTTTCTAAATTTTAGTTATTCATTTGTAATTCAGTTGTATAAGGGTAGAGCTCAGCTACCCACATTTCTTTTTGGGTTTGTGCGGTGGAGCCCAACCACATCGACCTCTTATTCTTTTGCACTAATTTTATAAATTGATTGATATTTTTTTTATGATTGTGCAATTAGGATGGCAAGATTTTTCTTGTTTCTTAATTTCTTGATGGTTGTTGAATGGCCTGGATGCGATTAAACTCTTACGAAAAAAATAAATTTTCTATCCAATTAATCAACTCAAAATAAAATTAAATAACTCGTAACCTCACCTAAAGTCTAGGACATAAATCAAGATAATAAAAGATTTAGCAACCTCTTAGCTGGATGTTGTATGTCTCACATCATGCATAAATCATGTTGCTTCACTCTTGCTAATGGAGGGCTTCCACCTTTGCTGAAGAAAATGGCTTGACTTTTGAGAGCCACAGTGGAAACACACCTCCTTTTGCCTAATTTTAGCCTATAACTAATTTTCTTATGCATTCAGCATATAAAATCCCATAGCCTATGTCAAATATATTGTCCAAAAAGTAAAATAACTTAACAAAATTTGCATTAGATTTAGGCCATTAGTCATGCCCTATATGATCTAGTCTCTTAGGGAGTGTGTTTAAGCACTTAGCCTCCTTTCTAAATAAACAACATTCTAGCTATCCTGCAAAGCATAAGACTTACCTACATGTATTTAAAATTATAGGAAGAGTTAGCTGGCAGCTAGCCCCAGGCGATTGTAAGTCTAATAGTCGGATGGTTTATCCTCTCTTGTGGAGGTAAACCATATACCCATTTTTGCCTTAGATTTAGGTTGTGCCTTGGCCCTCGCCAAAGCTCCCTAGATTCAAGATCTGAGGTTGCTATTTCTCTTTAGGGCCATGAGCATAAATCCTCACTTCTCAGGCATTTCCATGATCTTGTATTGTGGAATTGTAAGCCCTAGGTTTCTAATAAAAATTTAACTCAAAACACATAGTTCTCCTCAATTTCAAAAATATAAAACCAAACTAAAAGATATTTTTGGGATGCTCACTAGGTTTTCTAGTATCATGAGCATTCCCTACTCATTTCCCATTTGGTTTCAATAATAACACCCTCTTTTTAATCAATCCCACTTGATCTTTCAAAAATAATCAATTTGTTGATAGTCCTATTTTTGAAATCTTTGGAGACAATATTTATTTACCTTAATCAAGAGTATTCCTAAGGAATCTCATTCTTTAGGATGTAATTAACTATAGGGGCTTGCCTCCATAAGAAACTTAATGAACTCGATTTAAATAAACCCTACTTTACTTTTCCATGTAAAGTAGGAGAAAGATCTTTGGTACATTTGAAGACCCATTGTCCTTATGAGTTCTTATTAAGTGATTAAATTCATTGTAGGATGGTGACTTCTGTCTCTCGAGATAGTACATCATTCCTCAATGTCGCACCCGACCACCTTAATGAGTACATCTACAGATCTATGTGTCCCAACATAAAACATATTTTTAAAAACTCCAAAACTTCTCTTCTATCTTTTTTTAAAAAAAAATAAAACACCATAGATTTTTCTGGCGGCTCTGTTGGGAATGGTTCCTCTCTCCATCTTTGGTGAATGATAGTTGTCTCCAAGTATCGATAGTGGATTTATATTGCATATAAATCTGATACTATCCTTCTTTTCTATTGGCACTTAGCTCATTTCATTCTTAAGCTAAGCTAGCCAACATCCTTTAAGTTTTAAGACCTCACTCCATGTAGGTCTTAAAAACCCCTATTGGGTCTCCCAATAGATAAAAATAAAATTCAACCAAAAGAAATGATTAAAAATCTTGTTGAACCTCCTTACCATCTCTATGGTAAGGAAAGGATAATTCTACAAATAAGAAAAATATATCACTTTTCAAAATAACTTCCCACAAAGTTCACATAATAAAATACTTGCACAAAAATTTTCATAACTCAACCTCATCTAACAATTTTCAAAATTGTTACATGTAGGAACTTTTAACACTACCATTGTCGGTCCCAAGTCCGGATGTGAAAAGTGGAGGGTTGTGATAGGTAGTCGACAGCTAGTGTAAAATTTGTCAAAATAATCATGACATGAATCCTTTAAATCATTATGTTAATGCTAGGGTGTCCACAGGCGATCTTGTACATATAAAAAAAAATATCGAGAATTATTTGATTCAGTGCGGTGTTAAATAAGCAAGGGTTCCCACATTATGGATGGATGCAGGCAAAGAAGTTAGTCCATGAAACTAGAATTAGGTTAGGATCTTGGAATATAAGTACTCTTACAAGTAAATTAATGGAAATAATAGATATTATGGTTCATAGAAAAATAAATATTTTATGTGTTCAAGAAACTAAATGGGTTGGGGAGAAGGCCAAGGAGATTAATAGTTTAGGTTTTAAACTTTGGTATTCAGGTAGAAATTGAACTAGAAATAGTGTAGGTGTGATTATAGATAAAAATTTGAAGGATAATGTTATAACTATTAATAGATGTGGAGATAGAATTATAGCTTTAAAGATTATTGTTGATACTAAGATTATGAATGTTATAAGTGTCAAGTAAGTTTGGATGTAAACTCAAAAGAAAAATTTTGGAATGAATTAGATGGATTAATACAAAAGATACCTCTTGAAGAAAAAATATTTATTGGAGGATATTTAAATGGACATGTTGGCAGAGTGAAAGAAGATTTTAAAAGTGTTCATGATGGTTATGGATTTGGAGTGACTGATGAAGAAGGTAGGACTATATTAGATTTTGCCTTAGCATATGAATTTATAGTTGTTAATACTTTATTTAAGAAAAGAGATGAACATATTATTACTTATAAACATGGATCTAGTAAAGCACAGATTGATTATTTTCTAATGAGAAAAATAGATTATTTAGATTATAAAGATTGTAAGATCATTCCAAGTGAAAGTTTAAGTACCCAACATCGATTGTTAGTTTTAGATTTTAAGATGAAAGACTGTAAGAGGAAAAATAAATCAAATTATTATTTTAGGATTAGATGGGGACACTTAAAGAACACAAATAAAATATTTTTAAGAGCAAGCTACAAGAGCTTAGAATTTGGGATGTTCATAAAGAAGCTAATATTATGTGGGAAAAAGTAGCAAGTGAAATTAAGCAAGTTGCAAAAAATATGCTTGGAGAATAAAAAAAAGCTTCTTTTAATAAAAATAATTGGTGGTGGAGTCAGAGTGTACAAGAAAAGATAAAAAAATAAGAAGCATTGTTATAAAATTTAGTTTATATGTAAAAACATGGAGAATTAGAAAAGATATAAAGTGGCCTGTAAAGATTCTAAGAAAGTAATATATGATGCAAAAAATTTAGCTTTTAGTGATTTATACAATAGATTATATACCAGAGAAGGTGAAAGATTTATGTATAAGTTAGCCAACCAAAGAGATAGGAGAAATAAAGACCTAGTTTAAGTGAGGTGTATTAAGGATGAAGATAATAAAGTGCTTTTCTTAGAAATGGATATTGAGAATATGTGGATGAGATATTTTGATAAACTTTTCAATGAAGAATCTGAATGTACGATTGATTTTAGAAACCTTAATACCCTAAACAAAAATAGAAAATTTTATTTTATCATGATTAGTAAATTTGAAGTTAGAAAGCTTTAAGAAAATGAAATGTATTGGGGGATGATATTCCAAGTGTGGAATGTTTAGAAGATCAAGGAATATATTGGCTTACAAATCTTTTTTAATGTTATTTTAAAGACTAAAAAAGATGTCAGATAGAGAAATAGTTTGTTGATTCCTATATTTAAGAATAAAGGTGATGAATAAGAGTGTGCAAATTATAGAGGAATTAAGTAATGTGTACATTAAAATTATGGGAAAGAGTAATTGAGCATAGGTTATGATGTGATACAAAAGTTTCTCTCAGTTTGATTTAATGCGTAGATCTACTATGGATGCTATACATTTGTTAAGAGGTTTGATGGAGAAGTATAGAGAAAGTAAGGAGGATTTACATATGATATTTATTGATTTAGAGAAAGCTTATGATAAAGTTTCAAGAGATGTTCTTTGGAGAGTTCTAAAATAGAAAGGAGTTATTAAGGATATGTATACTAGAGCTATTACCTATGTCCAAACACAAGGAGGATTGACAAAATATTTTCCCATTTCAATTGGATTATATCAAGGATCAACTTTAAGCCCTTATCTTTTTTTTCTTTAGTTATGGATGTTCTCACTAAGCATTTACAGGAAGATGTACCTTGGTGTATGCTTTTTGTTGATGACATTCTTCTTATTGATAAGACTAGAGAGGGAGTCCAAGAGAAACTTGAATTATGGAGGTCAATATTAGAGTCTAAAGGTTTTCGTTTAAGTAGATCTAAAATTGAATATATGGAGTGTAATTTTAGATGTAGAAGTTCTAGTGGTAGTGTTGTAACATTAGGTGAACAAGTCATTAATAAGAGTGAGGGATTTAGATATTTAGGCTCTATTGTTCAAAATGATGGTGAAATAGATGGAGATGTTATTAGTAGAATTCAAGTTGGATGGTTGAAGTGGAGGAATGCATCGGCTGTTGATAGAAAAGTTCGTTAAACTTTAAGGAAAAATTTTATAAGATGGTGGTAAGACCTATAATGACTTATGGTGCAGAATGTTGGCCAATAAAAGAGAAGCATAAAGACTAAGTTAAGTGTTACAGAGATGAGGATGCTCAGGTGGATGAGTGACTTTACTATTAGAGATAAAATGTGAAATGAGTATGTTCAAGAAAAAGTTGGAGTAGCTCCGGTGGCAGATAAGATTAGAGAGAGTCGCCTTAGATGGTTTGGCCACATAAAGCATCTAGTCGATGATGTTAGAAAGTAGATGCATTAGATTTGCCATATGTTAAGAAAGGTAGAGGTAGACCTAAAAAGACTTGGTTAAGATGTATAAAAAATGACCTTAGTATACTTGAATTAAATGATAATTTGACAAATAATAAGACACAATGGAGATGATGGATTCATATAGCCGACTCCACTTAGTGGGATAAAGGCTTCTGTTGTTGTTGTTGTTGATATTGTTATTGCAGGAACTTTTCAAAAATCAAAGTCAAAAATTATCTTTTCAAAAAGCACATATGAAAATCCTCATTCAATATACCCAAATTTATTGAATGAAGAATGCATTTCCAAATAAAATGAAAAACATCTTTCAAAAAGCATATATGAAGATCCTAATTCAGTATATTCAAATTTATTGAATGAAGAATTCATTTCCAAATAAAATCAAAATCATCTTTTAACAGAATAAATTTAAAATGAACATCCTCATTCAATATACCCAAATTTATTGAAAGAAGATTTCATTTCCAAATAAAATTAAAATCATCTTTCAAAAAGTACATATGAACATCCTCAATCAATATACTCAAATTTATTGAATGAAGATTTCAATTTCAAATAAAATCAAAATCATCATTCAAAAGCACATATGAACATTATCATTCAATAAACCCAAATTTATTAAATGAAGATTTCATTTCCAAATAAAATCAAAATCATCTTTTAAAAGCACAAATTTAAAATGATCCTAATTCAATATACCCAAATTTATTGAATGAAAATTTTATTTCCAAATAAAATCATATCATAAAATTGAAATTTCATTTCAATATATCTCACATATCTTGAAATTGGAGTTTCTTCCTCTTTAATAAAATTACAAATTTGAAGATAAGCCTCTTCATTCAATATATCAAAATTCATTGAAATGAATGCTTCATTTTTCAAATAAAATCACACCATTTGAAACTCCACTCAACACATTCCACATGTGTTAAGTTGGAATTTTCTTCTTTTTCAAAAAAGCAATAACCACACACAAAACTTTCATCTTTGAAAAATAAAATATGATTGACTTCTATTTTACGTATCCAAATTTGTTAAATGGAAATCTCTCTTACCAAAGTTATAAAAATCAAAATACATTGAAATTTATTTGACATGCCCAAAATTTTTAAATGAGAGTTTCATTTTCCAAACAAAAAAAATTCAAAATAAATTGGATTCCATTTAACACACAATGCTTAAATAGAAATTCCTCCATTCAAAAATAACACAAAATCAAAACACAAAAATCAAGCACACTAGGATTTTTATTTAGCATACATAAATTTGCTAAGTAAAGATCCCATTTTCAAAATCAAACACACTTGGGCTTTATTTAGCATACATAAATTTGCTAAGTAAAGATCCATTTTCAAATATCAAAATAAAATTCAAACACATTTGAACTTTATTTAGCATACCCAAATTTGTTAAGTAAAGATCCATTTTCAAAAATCAAAAAAAAAAAATTCGAACATATTTAAACTTTATTTAGCATACCCAAATTTGCTAAGTAAAGATTCCATTTCCAAAAAACAAAATAAAATTTGAAATACATTTGGACTTTATTTAGCATACACAATTTGCTAAGTAAAAATTACATTTCTAAATTCACACATGATTCACATCATGGGCGAACAGGCAAAAGAAGAAAATTATTTTCAAATAACTCATCTAGCATACCCAAATTTGTTAAGTGAGTAATCCCAAATAAAATTAATTAACCCTCAATTTAACATACTCAAATTAGTTAAATAAAGGGTCTCCAAACATAAAAATTAAATTCAAATATGAACCAATGGAATCATCAAAAATCTCTTCAAAATGCAGTCTAAACTCAAAATCTCTTCTCCAATTCATCAAAATCTCTCTCCTAAGTTCATTGAGCCCCACTTAACATATTCAAATTGTTGAGTGTTGGTTCAAATTCTAAAGTAAATTTAAAAAGCCAGCAAACTATCAAGATAGAAAATCTTATTTGAATTTGTTTCCAACAATTGTAGAGTTCCAGTTCAGTCTCAGTCAGCTTTTTCTCAAGTTCAGTACAGTAAATGGATGATCAAAAGTATGTGTTCACCTTCCCCTTTGGGATGAATTTGGCCTTGGATCGGGCTAGCCTCCCACAGACTGACTTTGCTCATCTAATACACTTTGGTCGAGGATTTTAAGGGGTCAGGATCACTTGTGAGGGGGCAACCCTCACAACCGTCAGCAAGAATGTGGTAATTGGGCAAAATCCAATCATCCATGTAGAGGTTCCCGTAGTAGCCACATCTAGAGTCTATGTTCAGCCATATACTTCCCTGTGGCTGGGGTACCCACTCACTACTTTCTGGGGTGAAGGCTAGTTCTGCACTCCCACCCAATGAACTCAAAGAGCAAAGATTGCGACATCATGTGCACATTGCCAAGGTGATGGAAGCAATCTCTCACATTGTAGTAGAGGAGTCACCCAGGGTAGTTTCTCCTTTGCTCACACAGAACAAGTTCCATCCTCTTTCCAGATCTGATGGAGAGGAAGATGATAGGAGGATTATAGTGTCACCTCTTCTTCTAGTTCACAATCAAGCACCTACCAGAGATAGGAGGTCATATGCCTGATAGTTACACCAAGTTGGGTGGGCTTATGATAGTCAAAGTCCAGCCTTTTGATTTATGATTGGTTATTCCTCACAGTCTGGGCAAGCATATCCATCGGAGAGAGGGCTAGAGGCTCGGTATCGTTCATGTTACTAGTGAGAGCAAGGTACATGCAGCCTCCACCCTCATAGATTTCCCCGATTGACACGCTACCCGCATCAATCACACTGACAGTATTCTATTGACTGGTACCACCCTTCATGGGAGGAGAGCTCCTGCACAGAGGGAGTCAGTATTATCTCCATCACGCTGCTCCACTCTATATCCACCTTCGCCAGTACAGGTTCCATCTTCCATAATTCCATCTAAAACCTTGAATGCATCATCAGGGGAAAAGAAAACCCCACTGGTGATCCAACTATGGCCAAGGGATCCCATTTCATCTACACCAATCGAAAGGTGATGTCTCCCTACTCAACCACTGATGGGTGAAGAGGGAATGGCGATCTCGTAGAATCATAGTCGTGCCATCACCACTACCACCTCAGTAGATCATGGATATAGCAGCAGCAGAGGGAGAAGTAGATAGTTCCATCATCCCCATGGTGATAGATTCTCTTAGGAGCAGCACTCTACCCATGACAGTTGACAACCATGGGCATGTATCCTCTAGTGAGCGTAGCCCTCGCAAGGTTAGCTCTCCAGTAGTAGGGGAGGTTAGATGTATCTCTATTTATAAACATGATCCCACCACCGGTCAGCCGTGAGCATTTGTGCCTACACAGTTGGACCTCTTCCTGGATGATATTGTAGCACTATATCTCACTAAGAAGAGAGAAATCCTAGGGTATGACTGGTCTGACCTCGAAGAGGAGAAGGTTAGCTTCGATCCCAATGAAGATGATTTATTGGAACACTCAACAGGGGTGCATATGGTTGATACTAGAGGTTCTCTCCTTAGGGATCACTAGAGTTCAAAAGGTGTTGTGACTGAACAGGATGATATGGCCTATTCAACCCAACACCTCCTTCAACAACTCAAATAAAAGGATGAGCAAATTGATAAGATGGGAAAGAGGCTTAAAGATTTACTAGTGACAGTTCTTGCACTCTAGAACCAAGATCCAACAGCACATCCTTGTAGAGACTGGTCAGCCTAAGTTATTGCATGTCCTAAATCAACCCAAGAGTTCACCTTCGATAAAGTAGGGCAGCACTAGCTTGTATAGGAAGGTAGTGGATAGTACCTCCATACAAGAAAAGAATATCAAACTCATGGTTGAACAATAAGTGAGAGAAGCACTGGCATAAGCCCATGGTGGTTCATCAGTTCCAAAGGGTAGACCCTACCAAGAGGAATTCAATATTATCCAATATCATAAGGGTTTTGTGCCTCCTTCTTCCAAGAGCTTTGACGGTTGTGGGAACCCTCACCAGCATATAGCACTTTTGCTTGGTAGCGATGCACTATTAATCCATCTCTTTGTCATAGCATAGCTTTGGTATCCAAAATTCTCAATGATTCAATTAAGACTTTTGCTGAGTTGGAGCAACTATTTGTTAAGAGGTTAGCTGAAGCTTAGCAAAGGGTAACTGTGAGGGATCTCATTGTAGCACAACAACACCCCAGTGAGTCCCTCATTGATTATATTCTTAAATGACACAGTTTAAGTATGAAATGCAAACCACAACTGTCTGAATATCATGCTATCAAAATTCTATTAAAGAATATTCATGGCCTGGTCACCTTCATGCTTAAAGGTTTCACTATTAAGAAATTTGAGAAGCTAATCAACAAGGTGGCTAGTCTACAAAGAGAGGCCAAATAGTTATCTTTTCAAGATCATTCAGTAAAGCCAAAGCCACAGAGAGCCTATGAAAAGAAGCTGGGGGCAGTAGCAGCATTAGATAAAGGGAAGAAATTGGCCAAAGATCAGTCTGAGAGACCTCGAGCTCAATAGCCTTCGCATCCACCTCCTTTATCACCACCTAGGCCATCCTATTAGCCATCGCAGCAGCCTCCACAGCCTTCACTGCCTCCTCCTCAGCCATATTCTCAGCAACAGTTCACATACTCGCCCCATGTAGCTACCATTCACCAATTCTTTTAGATAAATTAAATAAAACTTATTCATTTAAGAGGGAGGTAGTCAGAAAAATCTTTTAAAACCTCTTAAGAAAACTTAATTTTTAGCTGCCCGAGCCTAGGAAGTTAGAGGAAGTGGGCGGGAGTAATGATCCTAACTTTTTCCCCTACCACCGCATGCTAGGCCAAGTTTTGGAGGATTGCTTTACATTTGGAGCATAGCTACAAGTTGGACGCCATAGTTATTGCTAAGGAATATCTAGTACAGCAACCATCCAATTTTGTCAGGGTTATCCTTGAGGATACATGTGATCCTCTCAAAATAAAAGAAGGTTGGGATAGCTCTTTATCCCGAACCTTTAAAAAGATTATTTCTAAAATAAAGAAACTTTCTTTACAGATGCTTGAGGCAGCTCGAACCTCCAACATCAAGGAAGGTTCGCAAGTTACCAAAGACAACTTGGGGAAAGTGGGAGCTCAGTAGTAGCAGCTGGAGCCCACACTCTCGTGGGATAGCCAAGTAGCGCAACTACCGATCGAGTCTAGCCTCCATTCCATTATTGTAGCTACTACTTCAGCCGACATTCCTACTTCAGCTAGCTCTTCTTCTAGTAGACATTTTGTATCGGTGGATGAGGGCATCAAATCCCTCACCCACTTACTTTACTAGATTTTTTATTATGCACCTCCTTTCAAATCTAAGAAATCGAAGAATAAAGCTAGTTCAAATTACATTTATGTCACTTCTAATGGGTTATCTGATTCTACTCCTTTAGAAAACTCTTCAAGTCTTAATAATTATAACAACTCTGATCCTCCTCTTTTTGATTCAGAGATGGACTTTTCTTCTCTGAATAATACTGGGTTCACCTCTTGAGATAGACTTGGAATCATCTGAGGTCTATAGGAGAAGTATGCTGACGAAGGTGTAGAATTTTTTCTAACCTGCCATAAGTGGTCACTAAAGTTAACCTTCATAGTGGCAAGGTTCTATGTCCTAGAGCAGCACCTCAAGATAAGGGAAATCAAGACTTTGGTACTAACGAGCAAGAAACCCTCCACAAAATGCTCCACCAATGGATATGCTTATAGAGGATCAACCCAAAGTTAATTTTATTATCCTTGCTCACCTAATAAAGTTTTCAACTAAATTAAGCATATACGATGCCCTTGTCTTATCCAAATAGATGAGTGACTCATTAATTAAGGCCCTTCTTGATCCAAAAATATGCTTAGCTCATCTGACCACTATTGGAGAGGAGGCACATTATTCAAGAGAAGCCCAAGGAGTCACATTCACCGATGAAGACCTTCTTCTAGGGGACATGGAGCACAACCATCCCCTCTACATCACAGTGGATATGGGCAGATTCAGACTTTCTAGGGTTTTAGTTGATCCAGGTGCATCGGTGAACATTATGAGCCTAAAACCCTTGCCTATTTGAGGATTGACATCTCTAAGCTCCGAGGAGATCAAATGATGTTGAGAGGATTCAATGAATAGGGCGAGAGGGCTTTAGGCTTAACTTTGGAAATAGGCAACTGGAAGACTGAAACTAAGTTCTATATAATTGATTTGAATACATCATTCACTACTTTGCTCAGTAGACCTTGGATACACCAAAAAAATATGATTCCATCCTCCCTTCATCAATGCATCAAGTTTCAAAAAGATGGAATCGAATACTGTGTCAAAGGAGATGAAAAGCCATTTTCAGTTAGAAAGGTCGAGATATATGAAGATGCAACCTACTATCCTCCTCAAAATCAAAATATATATTCTCACAAACTTGGTCATAATTCAAATACAAAAGAAAAAGAAAATGAAAAAGAAAAAGAAAAAAAAGGAAAGTACAAGTGAGTGAGAAAGAGACACCGAGGAAGAGGTAGAATCGCATGTTATATTCCACCCATAATTCATTCCTCCATACAGATATATGGGTATGGTGACTCGACCTCCACCAGGCAGAGGCAGAGGCAGATACAGAGGTAATTCTAGAGGTGGAAGACCCCCTGGTTGGCCGCCAACCAACAGGGGTTATGCCTCAGTTCACAGGAGCACTCCGACTATTCACATAGACTTGGAATCTAGCTCAGAGGATGAGTCTCATGTGATTAGCACACCAGCCAGTCCCTCTTAGCAAGTTTCATTAGAGGTGGCACTCAAGCCAGATAATGATGAAGACCAACCTCCAAACAAAGCACGAATGTATTCGAATCAGGTTTATCTAAAACCATTAGACAGCAGTTAGGAACTTTAGCTCTAACCTCACTTTCTTCTCAAAAAGTTAAAGGTTTAACACTTAAGGAAGCCCCTAGATCTTCCATGGATGTCAAGCTAAAGAGATTCCTATTGGGATCATCATCCTGAAGTCCAAAAGCTGATGCAGAACTTAAGAAAAATTCATATAAAGATTTAATGGAATTACCTTTTGATTGGTACTCGTCTTGTGTTCATAATCTTGCAAAGAAAGGTTTTATTCATTATACATGGTCCAGGTACAGGTCAGAGTATTTTGAGAAGTAGTGGGATAACAAAGGTAGGGATGTACAATCAATACCAGGACTAGGATTCGCTATAATGGGTCCAAACGGTGACGATGATTACTGCTTAGATGTCACCAATCATCTGGAGTCTAATAGGTTCTTCTCAAACCACACTAACTCTTATGAGAATGTGTGTTTAGAAACTTCAAATGAACCTGATGATCTTTAAATCAAAGATGCACCTCCAAAATTTGAAGAAAAAACTCATTCAACTATCGACAAGCTCAAAGAAATCAACCTTAGGATAGAAGAAGATCCACGCCCCACATACATCAGTTCTCTATTAAACGAAGATGAAACCAATAACTTAGTTAGGCTATTGACTGAGTTTAAGAACTACTTTGCATGGAGCTATGAAGAGATGCCAGGATTATCTCCTAACGTAGTAATCCACAAACTAGTAATAAACCTTAATGCTAACCCTATCAAGCAAGCTCCTAGATGCATGCGATTAGAAATTGAACAACAGGTTATTTCTGAAGTCAAGAAACTAATCAATGTTGGTTTTATCAAGAAAGAAAAATACCCTACTTGGTTAGCCAGTGTCATCCTAGTTAAGAAAAAGAATGGCCAAATTCGCATAAGCATCAATTTCAGGGACTTAAACAAGGCATGTCCTAAGGATGAATTTCCACTTCTAATACCAAAATTAATGGTGGACATCGCCTCACCTCATGTATTTTTCTTCTTCATGGATGAGTCATCTAACTACAACCAAATCAAGATGGCCCCCGAAGATGAAAGAAACACAGTTTTTCAAACCCCGATCAAAATCTATTGTTGTAAGGTCATGCCCTTCGGCCTCAAAAATGACGGTGCAACATACCAACGGGCCATGACTCAGATCTTCAATAAACTCATTCATCATCAAGTTTAATGCTATGTTGATGATCTTGTAGTCAAAAGAAAAGAAAAGGGAGACTATCTTTTTGACTTGAGAATAGTTTTTGAATGGTTAAGATAATTCAACCTCAAAATGAACCCCCTGAAGTGTGCATTCAGAGTAGCTTCACGAATGTTCCTTGGGTTTGTTGTCCGACATCGGGGAATAGAAATAGACCCAAAAAAAATCAAAGCTATTTTAGAAATTTCACCCCCTAAAATTCTAACTCAACTAAGATCGTTCCAAGGGTGGTTAGTGTATCTAAGGTGCTTTATCTCCAATCTATCAAGGAGGTGCAAGCCATTTTCAGCACTTGTCAAAAAGGATGCCAAATTCAAGTGAGATGACAAGCGTCAGCATGCTTTTGAAGACATCAAGCAATATTTGGTGAAGTCTCCAGTTCTATCAGGCCATTTCTTAGCTAAGCCACTTATCCTTTACACTGCTACATTGATGACCCTCTTGGTGCTTTGTTGGCCTAAATCAATGATGAAGGGAAGGAGAACACTCTCTACTATCTCTGTCATCATCTGATCCCTGCTTAATCAAACTACCCACCTATTGAGAAAAATTACTTAGCTTTAATCTTTGCATCCCAAAAGCTATGGCACTATATGCTTTCTTATAAGATAGATTTGATTTCAAGAATCAATCTAGTCGATTGGCACGTTGGTCCATGATTCTCTCATAGTTTGATATTATATTCGTACCCCTCCATACAGTGAAAGGACAGGCACTAGCAGATTTCTTAGCAACACACTCACTTTTTGCTAATTCTCCACTTAGTGATGACCTCCTGGATGAATAAATTATGAACTTAGGGGAGGTAGAAAATCGCCGTTGGGAGATGTATTTTGATGGTGCAGCTTCCTTACAAAAAGGAGAAGAACCATGATCTACTCTTCCAGGAAAGGCAGGGGTAGGAATCATCCTTTTATCTCCAAACTGCATTATGATGAGATTCTCGTACTATCTCTCCAATCCATGCACCAATAATGAAGCCGAGTATGAGGCTTTGATTGTCAGTCTAGAGTTAGCTATTGTAATGTGTGTCAAAAGCATCAACATCTATGGGGACTCTCAGTTGGCTATCAACCAGATTGTTGGATCCTATAAGATTTTAAAACCTAAACTTTGTCACTACCACATGTACACCATGAAGCTATTAGCCCAAATCCCTGAGGTCACCATCTATAAGGTTCCTCGAGGAGAGAACATAGTAGCAGATACTTTGGCCAAACTAGCTAAGGAATTGACATGTCCAAAAAATGAGTCCATTTCAATAGAGGTCCAAATCCCTTATTGATGTTGAACTCATCAAAATATTCTCTCTTAAAGGGGAGGTTGTCATTGCCAATAAAGGTGGTGAGCTAGATTGGAGGTAACCATTCATAGATTACTTAAACATAAGCAAACTACCTCAAAAGACATCATAAACCCATCAGATGAAGCAGATAGCTCTCTCATATGTTCTGGTGGATGATACCTTGTACCTATGGTCTTTTGATCAAATGTGGTTACATTGTTTAGACAAACACGAAGCCCATAAGATCATGATCGGGGTATATTCAGGTCTATGCGGAGGGCATCAATCTGATCTGAAGATGAAAGCCAAGATCAAGAGACTAGGATACTATTAGCCTTCGATGATTACAGATTGCATGGATGTAGCTAGGAGATGCCACCAATTGTCAGGTGCATGAGGTGGTCCTCCATCAACCACCCAACATTCTACATCCTACCTTGGCTTCATGACCATTTGAGTGTTGGGGTACTGACATAATGGGTCTGATTGATCCTCCTTCTTCTAGGGGTCACCGGTCCATTCTAGCTACCACCGACTACTTTTCCAAGTGGGCAGAGGCAATCCCACTTAGAGAGGTCACAGCTCAGCATGTGCTCCAGTTTTTCAGTAACCATATCATATGTAGGTTTGGGGTGCCTCGATGAATTATATCTGATAATAGAACTGCATTCAAAAGCACTAAGATCAACAGCTTTGCCAAGAGACATAGTATAGATTGGAGATACTCCACTATCTACTATCCCAGGGAAAATGGCCTAGTAGAAGTATTCAACAAAACTCTCATTTAGATATTAAAGAAGACACTCAACGATAACAAATGATAGTGGCATGAGTAGCTAGCTGAAGCCTTGTGGGCATACCGCACCACATATAGAACTCCAAATCAATCTATCCCATTTTCTTCAATGTATGGGTCTGAAATCATTCCATTATTAGAAGTCCAACTCTCATCACTAAGGATAGCTGTGGGTAGCAAGATTACTACAGAGCAGAATGCCAAGTTGCAATTAGAAGACCTCAAAGGTTTGGAAGAGAGATGCCTACGGGCATGCCAAAACCTTGAGTTATATAAAGCCAAAATGATTCAAACTCACAATAAGCTAGTCCGCCCTAGAACTTTTCAAGTAGGAGAGCTTGTTCTAGTTCTAAGGAGACCAATTGTTGTCTGTTGAAAGATGGGAGGCAAGTTTAAACCCACTTGGCAAGGCCCTTTCTTCATAGAGAAGGCCTATTAAGGAGGATCTTATCAACTCATTAATTGTAAAGGAGAACACCTGATACTTCCAATCAATGGGCTCTATTTGAAAAAATATTATCCATAAAATCATGTTTGGAAAATAATTAATCTTTAAAAATTCCATTCCAATTCATCAAAATATTCTCTTCATTTGAAGCATTGTTTGCTTATTTGTGAATCTACGATAATGTGTTTTGGGTAGGTGTAAGAGAACCCGAGAAGCATCCTATTTTGACTAGCATGACTAAGTTAGGTGTAAGAAAACCCAAGCGGCATCCTTTCCTGGTGGGGTCACAACTACCATTCGTGGCACCGTTTCATCAACTTTTAAGCGTGTTTTAGAATAGGAGGAAGAGAACCCGAGCAGCATCCTATCCTCCTTTCACACAAACACAAACACATATCTTTTATCTTGGGCTATTTTGATGTGAATAAGCCCTCTGTAACACTCACTCATTAACTGGTCTAGGTCGGGATGACATGCTACCTTGCTAGTATGTCACCCCAATGATCACTTATCTGTCGGATGTGAGTCCCTGTACTTTCTTCTTGAATTAATCATTACAAACCAATGAGTGCCTTGTTAGTTTGGTAAGCCTCACTGCATAGCTAGTAAGCTACCTCATGTTGACTTTGTTTAAAGAGGATGTAAGCATATACACTTTCTTCTTGAACTATCCACCATGCACTGACTAGGTCGAGTATATTCAAGGTTTAAGGTAAGTCCTCCAGCGACTCCTTTCCTCTTGACTACTCTTGAGTTGATATAAGTCTCCCAATGGCATTCACTCAGTGGTTTCCCAGGTCAGATAGTACTTGTTGAGTTGAAAATAGACTACCCCGATAATCAGTTCTATTGTAGGAAGATGTGAATCCCCGATACTTTCTTCCTAGGTTGATTGTTGCAAACTGACGAGCACTTTAGGTTGGTTGGTTATCACCATGCTAACGATGACCCACCTAGTGGATACACCACTCTTGGCAGATGTGAGTCCCCGCACTTTCTCCTTGAGTTGGCCACTGAATACCTATAGGCCTTCTTTTACAAGATTTTGGATAATGCCCTTAGCGGCACCTCCCCTGTGGGCACTCTATTTGGATCACATCCTTTGCGACCAAATTAAGACACTACCTAGGTTACTCTTGGATTGGACAGTCCCCCTTTCCTAGTTGCCACCCTGTGGTTGGAGAATTTGTCCAGTGGATGCACAGATTCTTTCTTGGTCTAATAAGTCTAAGATAGGACTAGATTGATATAAGCTCCTTCTCAGTGTGGTCCCTCATAAATCAATAGGCTCCATAATAAATAAAAAAATAAATAAACAAATAAACATATTCGATTATGGATTAAGCATTCAAGGCCTCAGCGGCCCCTTTCCCAAGCAGGCATCCTATCTTTAGGGCAATGTCAGCAAAACTCCCTATTGTCTGACTACCTTGAGTTGAGATAAGTCCCTAGGTCAGCACTCTCTCAGTAGTTGCCCTTCAGTCGAGTTCAACTTGTTATGCCACTGACAAGTCACCCTGATAGTCATCTTTTATTTAAAAGATATAAGTCTATTATGCATTCAATCCTTCACGACCGTTGCAAACCAACGGGCAGCCCTAGGTCGGGTTCGATTTATAGCACAAGCAACCGATCACCCCACTGGTTCCTTATTTATGAAGATGTGAGTTCCTGCGCATTCTTCTTAACTTGACCATTGCAAACCAAAAGGCACCAACTTGGTTGGTTAGTTCTACCTAATGGCTGGTAGGCTATCCCTCTAGATTTGTAAATCTAAGATAGGTCTAGGCTGATATTAGCCCCTTCTTAGTGGATCCATCACACACCGAGGAGATCTATCAAATTAAAATAAATTAAATTAAGACAAATGTAATTCAACCAAATGAAATTAATCTTGACTATCTTTGAGCTGATTTAAGTCCCCTAGCGACATTCACTCAATAGTTAGTCCTAGGTCGGGTTCGATTTATTACACAAGCAACCGATCACCCCAGTGGTTCCTTATTTTGGAAGATGTGAGTCCCTATGCTTTCTTCTTAACTTGACCATTGCAAATCGAAAGGAAACCCCTTTGGTTGGATAGTTCTACTATGTGATTAGTAGACTACCCCTTTGAATTGGTAAATCTGAAGTAGGCCAAGGCCAACATGACCTCTACTCAGTGCATTCCATCGCAAACCGAGAGGGTCCATCTCAAAATCCAAAATTTAAAATCTAAAACAAAATCAACCAACCTCCCTAGTGGAGTCAAATTAAACAATCAAATCAATCAACTTCTCCTCAATGAGATGCAAATCAACCCTCCTCCTCAGTGGAGTCAAATTAAATAATCAAATCAATCAGTTCCTCTTCAGTGAGATGTAAATCTTTCCAACCTCCCTAGTGGAGTCAATTCAATCCAACCTGAATTTATTCCTCTAATGGAAGTTCACATCTCTTATCCATAGTCGATTCCAAATTGAAATCCCCTGGCGGATTTCACAACCTGCTTTTCCCCTAGTGGATAACCTGAGCCCTTTTCCCTAGTGGAATGCTCACATATTCAATCCCTAGTGGATTCCTCCATCTCTCTCTTATGTCTCTGACATAAGTAGAATCGCATTGCAATAATATCTTAATTCTTTCTACACCTCGAGTTTAGGAGTAGATTGTTTCTATTAGTGCTTGTGATCGTTGGATGTTGTTGATCGTCTCAGTCTACACCAATATGTGCGATATGCCTTGTCAGTCACACCACACCTATTGAGCGCCCTTTGTTGACCTCACTTTTGGAGAGAGCTTTCAATTTCTCCATATTAGACATAGAACTCCTCTAGACACTAAGATTTCTTTAGTCTTTAGATATTTCTAGTGATTAGATGAACACATAACTTAGCCCTTAAGACTTAGAAGAGTTAGCCATAGGAATAGGTTATGCCTTAAGGCTATTAGGAAGACTTGCCTACCCTATAGCTTAAACTCAATCCTTACTTCCCTCCTTCAAACCAATCCAAATCAAATCTTAAATCAATTTCCAACTCAATTGATTCTCTCAAATTATAAATTAATTCCAAAACCCAAACCTTAAATCAAATTCAAATCAATTGATTTTTTCCAACTCTTGAATCAATTCCAAAACCCAAATCATAAATTAATTTCAACTCAATTAATTTTCTCAAATCATAAATCAATTCCAAAATCCAAATCATAAATCAATTTCAAATCAAATGATTGAAACCCATGATTAAAATTCAAATCCAAAAATCTTTCCTAAGCCCTTTGATTTCATCTTATGGACTTAGCTCAAACCAAATCCAAATCACTCCAAACTCAAAAGATTTTCTCATAACCCATTTATATTCTCATTTATATTGACAAATATAAATGAAATATAAATTTAATTAACCAAAACTAAATTCAAAACTCAAATTCAAATCTAATCAAAATCCAACTTATACTCTTTCAAGTCAAATTCTTGAACTTAGCCAAATCATTCTCAAATCAATCCAAACCTTTGGATTTTCTCTTCAAACAATCATTCCTTTAATCACATGCCCAAATATAAACATAAATTACAAACACCAAACCAAAATCAAACTAACCCATGTTCATTCTTTGAACTTGAAATTGTTAAATGAACCAAAACCCATTTGACTCCAAATCACTTGCAATTGGATTTATATTTTCATCATAAGTCCATATGTGAGTCCAACCAAACTTGAATCAAATATTGATCAAGCCAATTGACCCACTTAGGCTCACTTAACCTAATGTGACCTAAAGGACCTTTCTAATCCAACTCAAATTGTATTGAACTAAGCCCATCTAAGCCTCTCATCATGATCAAACTAGGCCAAACTAAGTCAAACCTAGCCGTTGACCAAGTTAGCACTTAGCCCAAATGAAACATAAACTAGCCAAATTGATTGAAACCATTGATCTAAATAAATACATAATCAATGTTTGGACTTGATCAAGCCATCAATTGAGCCAAACCAAGCCTAATTGGCCACTTGACCTAAGTTGACCCAAATTGATCTAAAAAGTCAAAATGTGTCAAATCTTGATCTAAGCCAAAAATATTGCAACCAATGAGTCAAATGCATTCTAAATTGATTATTGAATTTGACCAAAGCTTCAATTGACCTATTAGACCCAACCTAGCCCAATTGACCATGAACCTAACTTGACCTAAAAAGTCAAATCAACTTGAAACCAAACCAAATCAAAATTGATTGAAACCAAAGCTTGCAATACATTTCAAATGATCAACCAAGCCTAAACTAGCTCTTGACCTAACCCAATTGGGTCAAATGGGTCAAACTGGTCAACTTGAACCATTTGATCTAAATGAACCTAAATGAACCAAAACTAAATCTAAACCAAATCAAACCAAACCAATGATACCCAAAGGCTCCAAATGATCATTTGAACTTGACCTAATCCATGGTTTGACCCAATTTGACCATTTGGTCAACCTAACCCAAATTAACCCAACTTGACCAAAATAAGCCAAATTGAACTAATTCAAATCAAATGAACTCCAAATCACTTGAAATTTGGCCCAACCCATTTTAGAATCATTTTAAATATGCCCAAATCAAAATTATGACCAAATGACTAATTTTCCCTTATGTCAAAGGTTATCCTATGGCCAAATTTACTTGGAATTTGGCCAATTCCTTCTCAAGGCCATTTGGCATCCTCCTAGTGGTCCAAAGAGGATGGTGAATATGACCCAATGGGTTTGAGTCAGTCATGACCCAACCCAAGGCAAAACTGACCCCTCTAATGAGAATTGAGCACTTAGATCACCCAATGCACTCACATAGCACATGGGCACTCACTCTCCTTCCATCCACTGCCTAAAATGAATCACATGGGATGCTAAACATCCCAAATCAATCAATCAATCTCCTCCATTGATTAAAAATGGCAAAATTTCTCTTCACCGTCTGATCCAAGGAGGGGGAGATATACTCCCCCTCATTTCCATAGAGCCAAGGAGAGTGAGTCAAAGCTCCCCAAGCATTTCCAAGCCCTTCCTAAGCTCCATTGATTACTCCCGCTCAATTTTACTCAAAGTTGAAATAGGGGAGCTCAATCCAAATTCCAAGTCACTCAATTCCCCACCAAAACCAAATTAAAGTCACAAGCACCATCATGGGACTTCGTTCATCCCAAGTCACCAAGCCACAAAAAGGAGGACTTTGATCAAAGTGGATTTCCATTGAAGGGGATCTTGGTCAACTGATCCATCCACTTCAAATCAAGACTTCATGCCTTCAACAGGGCTTCATCTTTACTAGGCAGAGCTACCTCCTCTGTTAGAAGCGTCGGTGATAGCCTCTGGTGAGGTATTGCTCAAAACCGATCTTATGATAAAAATTATTTGGTCCTTTGTGAAGGAAATTATAATATCATTAGATCTTGACCGTTGGATACCTTGCTTGTGCTTCCTTGAAGGTGTGGGGTGAGTTTGAACTCCATCCAAACTTGGGTGAGCTCAGATCGAGCGACGATCGACAGACGACATCTGTCTCTCACCGCTCGTCAAGAGATAGATCACACACTGTCCATTCCGCATGATTGGAATGAACGATTGTGATTAAATCATGATAGATCTCCCTCTAATTTAAGCCTGAATCACAAGATTAATCATGGTCGTTTGATCTTAGATCGGATGGCCTGTGGAGAAAGTGCATCCTCCGCTGGCTGACTCAACGACGGATGTGATAACTTAAATAACGTATCCCATCGCGCCACATGAAAAGTGCGCCACGTCAACCGCCACATGGCTCGATGGGATTAGTGGTTTAATTATCTCTAATTAATCCAATTTTAATGGTGAAACTTCCTAAATTCATAACTACTTGTAGAAAAATCTAAAAAATACAAACTCAAGTTCATTTTGAAGATAATTCAAAGGAGAATAATATAAAATTAAAATCAATTAATTTTGAACAATAATTATCACTCAATTTTGGTTTTATTAGAGATGTAAATAGGCTAATTACTTCTTAATTACTTCAGCAATTAATTCCAAACTTCTTAGGATTTAGTGGGATAACCTCTGCCACCCATGATTTTTCTGAAATTTATTGTTGGATTAATTGGTGAATTGCTTATTTCATCCTTAATCCTCTCTTAACTAATTAAATGAGTAATTAACCTATTAAACAGTGACAAATTCATTAATTAAGCTTGCTAATCATCATTAAACAGTGAATGGACTTAGGGAATTATTATGATTTCCTTTCCAATCTTTTTCCCTAAGTTCATTTCATTTGGGAAAACATTTAATTAAGATGTAATTAATTAATGGCTTAATCACTTTATTAATCAATTCAATTAATCAAACCGAAAACTAAATCATTCTAGAACTTAATCTTGGGCAAATTCTTAGGTGTTCAATAACCTAAGAGACTTCAGAAGAAATTATAATCAAACTATATGTGTAGGATGATTATAAAAGTACTTAATTAAACCCTTTAGCTTAAGTAATCAATAATTGTGAGCCAATTGCATTAGGCCTGCTTATTTCTTAGGTGCATTGTTGATTTAAATTTTATGTGATTGCATATCATATATTAGCTCATAATTACTTGTTTAATTATGTTAAAGTGGTATAAATAAAGGGTAATTAATGTATTTAATTCATACATTAACCTAAACAAAACATAAAATTAACCTAATTATTCTAAAAATTAAATTAAACTAATTCACACATGTGGGAAATGGGTTAGTACCAGCAATCCCTTTTCATATTTCCTAAGTAAAATCAAATTCAAAAATAAAAATCTCCTTAAAGAATTTTGATTCATTTTTAATAATAATATTTTATATGATTATCCTTAGGAAGTAATTAGGGTAAGTGAAGTCATGTGCTTACATCCTTTTATTTCTTTCCGAGCATGCTAAATTTTATTTATCATATGAAATCATGCATTCATGTCTTTTCAAAAATTAATTAAAATAAAATGCTTCCTTTTATGTCAAATTGTATGTGTTGTTTAAAATTAAGAATATGAGTGGCTATTATCACTATTAAACCAAAAATTATTTCCAAAGCCTATAAATTAAGGATTATGAATGAAATGATGCTACTTATAAGTACTTATGAGCTTACATGTGATTATAGCCAAAGATGTGTTTTATGTTATTTTCTTCTTTTCTCTTAACATGGATTTGAATAGGATTTGCAAAAGTGTATAGTTCATTTGAAAAGAACACAACACTTGCTTAAATCTATTTTTAAGCATTTCTATATTATGACTTAAGAAGGATTCTCACATTTACACATGTAAATTATACAACCAAATCAAACATAACCTTTTGCATGATTCTTCATCCATTCATTTCTCTTTATATATTGACATGTATTTAAGAATAGTTGTATATTAGTCTGGACATCCTGGGGCTGTGAGGCTTTTAAGTAGCCCCAAGTAGGTCTTGTACCTTATGCCCTTGGTGTAGAAAATAATGGTGCCATACTCACTTATGTCTTTTATACATATAGATGTGCATTTTGTTAATAGAAGAAAATTCGCTCTTTTTATACATAATAAAGACATGCATTAAAGGAACATTCAAATTTTCAAATCATATCTCTTAGCATTCATCATCAAGGTGTGCTAAGATTTGCATTGCATGTATAGCTATGCTTAGGATCATTCATATGCATGGTATATATGGAAGAAAGAAATAAATGATTGTGTGTTATGTCAGAGTAATCCACCCTAACTAATCCTAAGAAGCCTTTCTTGTTGAATATAGCTATTTATAATGAATCTAAACTGAGGATTAATAAAAATACATAATAAAACATTCAGAAAAAATCCATTAATGAATCTACCTTAGAAATCACTTAAGGTAGGGATGAAAGGGAGTTCTCCCACTCTTTCTTCTCTTTATAACACTTAGTTATTAAGTGTAGGTTCATTCAAACCAAATCAAATCACCAACTAAATTCAATAAATCAACTAAATCGCTTAAACTAAAACTACCCGCTAAATTGAACCTCTCACACTTAGAAAACTTCAACCTTAAAGCCTAGCTAAGACATGCCACAGAAACCTTAAATAACACACACATTAGGCTAAGTCACTATTTTTAGCTCTATATTAGGGTGGTGCATGGTTTGAAGCCTGATTTTATTTTATGATGTGATATTTTAGACTAGATGTTAGGGTGTATGCTCGTAGTCTGGATGATTAAACTGATACTATCATAATAATATTTTTTGTTGGGGATTATGCTTAAGGGGCATTATAATAAAAAAATATATAAATGCTTTTTATTGTGCAGGTTGCTTATACTCCTAAGCATAACCTAAATTAGGATAGGTGGACTTAATAACCCATGTGTGGGGTGCTAAGTTCAAATTATTCATATAACTGCTTGGGTTATGTGGTATATTTAACCAACCTTTATTTTGCAAGTTTAGTTAGATTTACTTTTTCTATTTTGATGTAAATTTTATAATTAAGATTTGGAATGAAAGTTATGGGGATTAAGCTAAATATTGGTTATAAGACCATGTCTTATGTACCAAGTGAAGCCTTGGAGAAAATCACATCTTAAGCCAAATCAAAAGAAAGAAAGAAAGAAGCAAATCAAAATAAAGAAAGGAAGATTGAAGATTGAAGAATGAAGACCCCCATAACATGAATTCTTTCTAAATTATAATTATTAATTTATTATCCGGGTTGTATAAAAGTAAAGCTCAGCTACCCACATTTCTTTTCAAGTTTGTGCGGTGGAGCCCGACCACATCAGTCTCTTATTATTTTACACTAATTTTATAAATTGATTGATGTTTTGTTTATGATTGTGCAATATAGATGGCATGAGTTTTCTAGTTTCTTAATTGCATGATGGTTGTTGAATGACCTAGATGTGATTAGACTCTTAGGGAAAAATAAAATTTATATCCAATTAATCAACTCAAAATTAAATTAAATAACTCGTAACCTCACTTAAAGCCTAGGACATAAATCAAGATAATAAAAGATTTAGCAACCCTTAGCTAGATATTGTATGTCTCGCATCATGCATAAATCATGTTGCTTCACTCTTGCTAATGGAGGGCTTCCACCTTTGCCAAACAAAATGGCTTGACCTTTCAGAGCCATGGTGAAAATACACTAAAATTCATAACTAACTTTAGCCCATAACTAATTCTCTCATGCATTAGGCATATGAAATCCCATATCCTGTGTCAAATAAATTATCCAAAAGTCAAAATAAAACTTAACAAAATTTGCATTAGATTTAGGTCATTATTCATGCCCTACCTGATCTAGTCTCTTAGGTAGTGTGTTTAAGATCTTAGTCTATTTTCTAAATAAATAATAGCCTAGTTATCTTACAAAGCACAAGACTTACCTACATGTATTTAAAATTGTAGGAAGAGTTAGTTGGCAGCAACCCCCAGGTGGTAGTAAGTCCAACTATCAGGTGGTTTATCCTCTATTGCAGAGGTAAACCATATACTCATTTTTCACTTTAGATTTAGATTGTGCCTTGGCCCTTGCCAAAGCTCCCTAGATTCAGGATTTGAGGTTATTATTTTCTTTTTTGGCCATGAGCATAAATCCTCATCTCTTAGGCATTTCCATGATCTTGTATTGTCGAATTATAAGCCCTAAATTTCAAATAAAAATTCAATTCAAAACAAAAAATTCTCCTCAATTTCAAAATATAAAGCCCAACCATAGGATAGTTTTGGGATGCTCACTAGGTTTCCTAGTAACATGAGCATCCCCTACTAATTTCCCTTTCTATTTCAATAATAACTCCCTCTTTTTGATCAATCCCACTTGATCTTTTAAAAATAACTAATTTATTGATAGTCCTATTTTTGAAATCTTTGGAGATAATAATCATTTATCTTAATCGAGAGTATTCCTAAGGAATCTCATTCCTTAGGATGTTATTAACTATGGGGGCTTGCCTCCATAGAAAACTTAATGAACCTAATTTAAATAAACCCTACTTTACTTTTCTATGTAAAGTATGGGAAAGATCTCTGGTATATTCAAAGATCAATTGTCTTTAGTAGTCCTTATTAGGTAATTAGGTCCATTGTTGGATGGTGACTTCTATCTCTTGAGATAGTACATCATTTCTCAATGCTGCATCTAATCACCTTAATGAGTACATCTACGAATCTACATGGTGTCCCAACATAAAATATATTTTTAATAACTCCAAAACTTCTCCTCTTTCTTTTTTTTAAAAAAACAAAACACCATGGGGACTTACCTTAATCCTTAACTCGACCCAGTCAGTTCACGATGGCTAGTTTAAGAAGAAAGTGTATAGACTTACATCTTCTTAAACAAAGCCAACATGATGGTAGCTTGCCGACCACGCAGTAAGGCCAACCATGCCAACAAGCGCTTGTCAATTTGTGGCAGCCAAGTCAGGAAGAAAGTGCGGGGACTCACATCTTTCTAAACAAAAAATCACTGGAATGATGCATTAGCTAGGTAACACGTTATCCCAACCTAGAGCAGTTAATGAGTGAGTGCCACAGGGGCTTGCTCCCACATCAAAATAGCCCGAGATAAAAGGTATGTGTTTGTGTTTGTGTTTGTATTAAAGAAGGATTGGATGCTGCTTGGCTTCTCTCACACCTATCCAAAAATACACTTAAGAGTTGATGAAATGGTGCCATGAATGGCAGTCATGATCCCATCAAGAAAGGATAGTTTGGGTTCTCTTATACCTAACTTAGTTGTGCTAGTCAAAATAGGATGCCTCTTGGGTTATCTTGCACCGACTCTAGTAGCACTGGGGAATCGTGTTTAATTTGCTTTCATGTTGTGAAAGAAGGATAAGATGCCTCTTAGGTTATCTTACACCTACCCTAAACACGTCATGGTGGATTTGCAAATAACCAAATAATGCTTCGAATGACAAGAATATTTAGATGAATTGGAATGGAAGTTTGAAGATAATTATTTTCAAACATGATTTTATGGATAATATTTCTTCAAATAGAGCCCGTTGATTGGAAGTATTGGGTGTTCTCCTTTATAATTAATAAGTTGATAAAATCCTCCTTGGTAGGCCTTCTCTATGACAAAAGGGTCTTCTCAAGTTGGTTCAAACTTGCCCCCCATATTTTGACGAGCAATAATTAGTCTCCTTAGAACTAGAACAAGCTCTCCTACTTGAAAAGCTCTAGGACAGACCAGCTTATTATGAGCTTGAATCATTTCAGCTTTGTATAACTTGAGGTTCTGGCATGCCCGTAGGCATCTCTCCTCCAAACCTTCGAGCTCTTCTAATCGCAATCTAGCATTCTACTCTGTAGTGATTTTACTACCCATAAATATTCTCAGTGATGGGAGTTGGACCTTTAATGGTAGAATAGCTTCGGACCCATACACTAAATAAAATGAGGTAGATTGAGTTGGAGTTTTGTATGTGGTGCGGTAAGCCCACAAGGTTTCAACCAACTGCTCATGCCACTATCTTTTATTGTCATCGAGTGTCTTCTTTAGTATTTTGATAAGAGTTTTGTTGAATTCTTCTACTAGGCCATTTTCTCTAGGATAGTAGATAGTGGAGTATCTCGAATCTATACTGTCTTCTAGCGAAGCTGTTGATCTTGGTGCTTTCGAATGCAGTACTATTATCAAATATAATTCATGGTAGTGATGAAGCTTAGGTTTTAGAACCTTGTAAGATGTAGCAATCTGGTTGATGACCAGTTGAGAATCCCCGTAGATGTTAATTCTTTTTACACACACTGTAATAGCTAACTCCAGACTAATAATCAAAACCTCATACTCATCTTCATTGTTGGTGCTTGGATTGGAGAGATAGTATGAGAATCTCATCATATTATGGTCTAGAGTTAAAAGGGTGATTCCTACCCCTACCTTTCCTGGAAAAGTAGATCGTGGTTCATCTCCTCTTTTAGAGGAAGCCACACCATCAAAATACATTTCCTAATGGTGATTGCCAACCTCCCCTGAGTTCAAGATTTGTCCGTTAGAGAGATCATCAATAAGCGAAGAGTCAGCAAGAAGTGGGTGTGTTGCTAAAAAATCCATGAGTGCTTGTCCTTTCATCACTCAGAGGGGTATGAATGTAATATTGAACTCTGAGAGAATCATGGACCAAAGTGCCAACCATCCAGATAACATCGACCGTGTCATGAGATACTGTAGTGGATTAGTTCTTTAAATCAAGTTTACCTTATGAGAGAGCATGTAATGACATAGCTTTTGGGATGCGAAGATGAGCGCTAGGCAATGTTTCTCAATATGTGGGTAGTTTCCTTCAGCGGGGATCAGATCACCGCTGAGGTAGTAGAGGGTTCTCCTTCTCATCATTATTGGTTTGGACCGACAAAGTGCCAAGGGAGTCCTCCAATGCAGTAATGTAGAGGATAAGTGGTTGGCCCGGGATAGGGGCTGCTAGAACTGGTGGCTTCACCAAATACTATTTGATGTCTTTAAAAGAATGATGGCACTTATCATCCCACTTAAACTTAGCATCCTTTTTGACAAGTGCTGAAAATGGCTTGCACCGCCTCGATAGATTGGAAATAAAGTGCCTTAGATGTGCCAACCACCCTTGGAATGATCTAAGTTGAGTTAGACTTTTAGGGGGTGGCATTTCTAAGATAGCTTTGATCTTTTTTGGGTCTATCTCTATTCCACAGTGTCAGACAACAAACCCAAGAAACTCCTCTAAAGCTACTCCAGTGTGGCAATGAATAAGGTTTGTTTAATTTATCCAAAACGTGGGTGTGATGATAGTACACAGTGATAATATCACTCGAGTATGGCTGAGGAGTGTCGACAAAGGCTATAGAGGCTACTATGGTGGCCTATAAAATGGCTGAGGTGGTGGTGAAGGATGTGGAAGTAAAGGCTGTTGAGCTCAAGGTCTCTCATACTAATCTCTAGCCGATTGTTTCCCCTTATCCAATGCTGCTACTACCCCTGGCTTCTTTCCATAGGCTTTCTGTGGCTTTGGATTTAATAACTGATCTTGAAAAGGCAATTGTTTGGCCTCCCCTTGCAGACTAGCCACCTTATTGATTAATTTCTCAAATGTCTTAATGGTGAAACCTTTATGCATGAAGGTGATTGGGTCGTGAATATTCGTTAAAATAATTTCAATAGGATGATGTTCAGACAGCTATGGTTCTCATTTTATGCTTAAATTGTGTCATCTAAGAATGTAATCAACAAGGGACTCACTTGCTGAGCTCCAGCAAACCTCTTAACAATGAGTTTCTCTAACACAACAAAAGTCTTCATGGAATCGTTGGAAAGTTTATCTTACCAATCAAAAGCTATGCATTACTCGACAAGAGATGGAATAATGTGTGCCACCAAGATTATGATAGATGGCCCTGAAGTGTGCAATATGCTGGCGAGGGTTCCCACTACCATCAAAGCTTTTGAAAGAAGGTGGCACAAAACCCTTAGGATATTGGATTGCATCAAATTTTTCTAGGTAGGATCTACCCTTTGGAAATGATGAGCCACCTCAGGCTTGCGCCAGTGCTTTCTTTACTTATATTTCCACCATGAGTTTGATGTCTTTTTCTTGTATGGAGGAATTTTCCACTACCTTCATATGCAAGCTAGTGCTACCCTACTCTACTAGAGGTGAACTCTTGGGTTGATCCAAGACACATAATAGCTCAGGCTGACTAATCTCTGTAATGGTAGGTTATACTACTAGAGCTTGATTTTGAAGTCCTAGAACTGTCGCTAACAAATCTTCAACTCTCCTTCCCATCTTATTAATCTACTCATCCTTCTTCTTGAGTATTTGAAGGAGGTGTTGGGTCGAATGGGTTGTATCATTCTGTTTGGCCACAACACCTTCTGAACTAGGAAGATCCCGAAGGAGGGAACCTCTAGTATCAACCATATGCACCTTTACCGAGTCTTCCAACAAATCATTCTCATTGGGGTTGAACCTAACCTTCTCTTCGAGGTCAGACTAATCATACCCTAAGATTTCTTCCTTTTCAGTAAAATACTATGCTAAGATATCATCCAAGGAGTGGTCCAATTGAGTCAGCATAAATACTCATGGCTGACCAGTGGTGGGATTATGCTCATTGATGGAGACACACTTGGCCTCCCTTGTACTGGAGTTCAAACCATGTGAGGGCTACACTCACTGGAGGATACATGCTCATGATTGTCAACTATTATGGGTGGAGTGCTGCTCCTAGGGAGATCTACCACCATGGGGATAATAGAATTATCCCCTTCCCCTTCTTTCACTACTATAACCATGATCGGTTGAGATGGTGGTGGTGGTTCAACTACGATGCTACGGGGATGCCACTTCTTCTTCACTGCAACTGAATTAGGAGGTCAAGCAAGAGAACTCAACCTCACCTCAGTCAGTGGAGTAGATGAAGTGGGATCCCTTGGTCATAGCCGGATCACCAATGGGGATTTCTTTTCCCATGATGCTGCTCTCATGGCTTTAAGTGGAACTGTAGAAGATGGAACCTGAACTGGTGTTGGCAGATGTGGAGTGGAGCGGTGTGGTGGAGACAACACTGACCGCCTCTGTATAGGGGCTCTCCTCCTATGATGGGTAGTACCAGTCAACATAATGATATCAGTGTGATCGATGCGGGTAGCACACCGATCAGAGAAATCTACGAGGACGGAGGCTGCTGACTGCCTGGCATATCTTCACCTCCCTCTATTAGTGATGTGAACTAATGCACGGGCCTCTCTGGCCCTCTCTTGATGGATCTGCTTGCCCACACTATGAGGAATAACTGATCGTAGATCAAACTGGGCACTGGACTCTAACCATCCATAAGCCCTACCAATTTGGTGTAGAACTGTCCTGAGGCTAGCTTATGACCCCCTCCTATCTCTGATAGGTGTCTCATAGTGAGCAGGAGGTGGAGGTGATATCGCAATCCTCCTGACATCTTCCTCTCCTTCAGAACCAGAAAGGGGGTGGAACTTGTTCTGAGTAAGCAAAGGAGAAACCTCCCTGAGTGACCCCTCCTTTGCATTCTAAGGTGTTATCTCTATCTCCCTGACAATGTGCATGTGGTGTTGCTTGATCTTGTGGCTCCTATTGCGGTGCTGGGTTTGGCTAAGTGGAGCAGAACAAGAGCTAGACCCTACCTCAAAAGTAGGGGAGATTAACCCTGAAGTCAAGATAGCCTTCCCCTTAGATGAGGCAAATGAGTGGGTACTAGCCTACACTACAGCAGTGATGGGAACAACGGACTGTGTAGGCACTAAAATTGTAGCTACTGCGGGAACCTCTACCACCTTTCTCTTCAGTGAGGGAAACTTAGAATCCGAGGACATCTCAATACATATGATTAGCTTCTGCCCAATCACCACATCATTGCTGATAGTACTTTGGGTTACCCCCTCATAAGTAATTCTGGCTCCCTCAAAACCTCAACAAAAATGTATTAAGTGAGCAAAATTAGTTTGGGGGAGGCTTGCCTGATCCAAGGCCAAATCCATCCCAAAGGGGAAGATGAACATGTAGTTCCGTGAATCCATCTCTAGAAAAGGCGTAAGTCAGCTGAACTCAGATTATTGAGAAAAAACTCAAATCAGATTTTTCTATCTTGATATTATGCTGACTTTTTAAATTTAATTTAGAATTTCAACCCACACTCAACAATTTGAATATGTTAAGTGGGGCTCATTGAATTTTAGGAGAGATTTTGAATAATTGGAAGAATGGATTTTGAGTTCATTTGAATTTAGAATCCTCATTCAACAAATTTGTGTATATTTAATTGGTTCAAATATTTTGGAGTGACCTTTTAATGCTTCCATTGGTTCATATTTGAATTTGATTTTATGTTTGGGGACCCTTTATTTAATAAATTTGAGTATTTTAACTAGAGGGTCAATTGATTTTATTTTAGATTTGACTTTGGGATTACTCATTTAGAAAATTTGGATTTGCTAGATAAGATGTTTGAAAATAATTTTCTTTTGCTTGTTTGCCCATAATGTGTATCATGTGTGAATTTGTTTTATTTTTATTTCAAAAATGGGATCTTTACTTAGCAAATTTGTGCATGCTAAATAATACCCAAATGTGTTTGATTTTTATTTTGATTTTGAAAATGGGATCTTTACTTAGCAAATTTGTGTATGCTAAATAAAACTCAAATGCGTTTGATTTTTATTTTGATTTTGAAAATGAGATCTTTACTTAGCAATTTTCTGTATGCTAAATAAAACCTAAATGTTTTTTATTTTTGTTTTGATTTCTATTATTATTATTAGTATTATCATCATTATTATTTTTTGAAAAGGGGGAATGTTTATTTAACAAATATTGTGTGTTAAATAGAATCTGATTTATTTTCAATTTTCTTTTTGAAAAATGAAACTCTTATTTGACAAATTTGGGTATGTCAAATGAAATTTCATTGTATTTTGATGTTCATCATTTTTGCAAAAGAGATTTCCATTTAACAAATTTGGGTATGTAAAATGGAAGTCAATCATATTTTATTTTTCAAAGGTGTAATTTTGTGTGTGATTGTTGCTTTTTTTTAAAAGAAGGAAATTCCAACTTTAACATATGCAGAATGTGTTGAGTGGGGATTTAAATGGTGTGATTTTATTTGAAAATGAAACCTCCATTCAACAAATTTGGATATATTGAATGAAGATGCTTATTTTTCAAATTTGTGCTTTTTGAGAAAAAACTCCAACTTTAATATATACGGAACATATTGGGTGGAGTTACAATTTTATGATATGATTTTATTTGAAAATGAAATATTCATTCAATAAATTTGGGTAAATTGAATGATGATTCTCATTTTCAAATATGTGTTTTTTGAAAAGGAAGAAACTCCAACTTCAACATGTGTGAGATATATTGAGTGGAGTTTCAATTTTATGAAATGATTTTATTTGGAATTGAGACATTTATTCAATAAATTTGGGTATGTTGAATAAACATATTTATTTTCAAATATGTGCTTTTTTTGAAAGATGATTTTGATTTTGGTTTTGAAAATAACCTACATCTAACAATCATGAGTATTGTTAGATAGGGTTGAGTTATACATTTTGTGAAAAATTTCTTTGTGCAAGTGTTTTATTATGTGAACTTTCAGAAAGCACTTTTGAAAAGTGATATTTTTATAAAGGATTTATTCTTCTCATTTATGGAATGGACCTTGCCTTACCATAGAGATGGTAAGAAGGTTAAAAACGTTCTTTAGTCATCTCATTTAGTTATATTTTATTTTCACCTATTGGGGGACCCACCAGGGGTTTTAAGACTTACATGGAGTGAGGCCCAAAACCTAAAGGATGTTGGCTAGCTTAGCTTAAGAAAGAAATGAGCTAAGTGCTAACAAAAAAGAAGGATAGTCTCAGATTCATATGAAATATAAATCCACTATCGATGCTTGGAGACAATGATCATTTACCAAAGATGGAGAGATGAACAATCCCTAATGGAGTCACTAGAAAGATCTATGGATGTTTATTTTTCATTATTTTCTTCATGTGTTCTTGTTGTGTTATTTAGTGTGTGTGTGAGAGAGGGGACACCACGTAGATCCACAGATGTACTCATTAGGGTGATCGAGTATGACATTAAGGAATAGTGTACTATCTCGAGAGATAGAAGTCACTATCTTATAATAGACCTAATCACCTAATGAGGACTCTTAAGGCATGATGGGTCTTCGAATGTACCAAATTACTTTACATGAAAAAGTAAAGTATGGTTTATTTTAAACTAAGTTCATTAAGTTTCCTATAGAGGAAAGCCCACATAGTTAATTATATCCTAAGGAATAAGGTTCCTTCGATCATATGCTTTCCAAGATAGTTAGGTTATTATTTACTTAGAAGAGAAGCTAGATCCTTAAACTCACTCCTCAAGAAACTAGATCATGAAGGGCATGAATAATGACCTAAATCTAATGCAAATTTTGTCAAGTTTTATTTAATTTTTGGACTTTTTCTTTAACACTGGCTATGAGATTTTATATGTCTAAATGCATGAGAAAATCAATTATGGGCCAAAATCAGAAAGAAGGAGGTGTGTTTTCACCATGGCTCTCAAAGGTCAAGCCATTTTCTCTAGCAAAAGTGGAAGCCCTCCATTGGCAAGAGTGAGACAATATGATTTATGCATGATATGAGACATACAACATCCAGCTAAGGGTATTGCTAAATCTTTTATTATCTTAATTAATGTCTTATGCTTTAGGTGAGGTTATGAGTTATTTAATTTAATTTTGAGTTGATTAATTGGATAGAAAATTTATTTTTTCTTAAGAGCCTAATTGCATATAGGTCATTCAACAACCAATAAATAATTAAAAACTAAGAAAATCATGCCATCCTAATTGTGCAATCATAAACATAACACCAATCAATATATAAAATTAGCACAAAAGAATAAAAGGCCGATGTGGTTGGGTTCCACTGCACAACCCGAAAAGAAAAATGAGCAACCGAGCTCTACCATTCTACAACCCAGATTATAAATAAATAATTTACAATCATGAAGTGACAAGTGCTATGTGGGTCTTCATTCTTCATCTTCCATTTTTCATTCATTCTTCTTCATTCCTTCATCTTGATTTGTTCACTTCTTTCTTTCTTTTGGTTTTGATTTGGTCCATTTCTTTCTTTCTTTTGGCTTGACTTAGGATGTAGTTTGCTCCAAGGCCTCACATGGTATATAAGACATGGTCTTATAGCCAATGTTCACCTTAATCTCCATAACACTTATCCTAATCCTAATGCAAAAATTACATTAAAAGAAAGGAAAGTAAATCTAGCTACACCTGCAAAATAAATGTTAGCTAAATGCACCACACAACCCAAGAAATTATAGGAATAATTTGGACTTAGTACCCCGAGCATGGGTAACCAAGCCCACCTATCCTAATTTGGATTATTCTTATTGGTATAAGCAACCTGCATAATGAAAAGTATTTATATTTTTATTATAGTTCCCAAAGCATAACCCCTGCAAAAAATATGATTAGGCTAATATCAGCCTAACATCAAGACTACGAACATACACCCTAACATCCAGTCCAAAATATCACATCACAAAATAAAATCATGCACTGCCCTAACATAGAGCTAGAAGTGGTGAGTTAGCCTAATGTGTGTGCCATTTAAGGCTCGTGTGGCATGTCCTAGCTAGGCTTTAGAGTTAAAATTTTCCAACTGTGAAAGATTCAATTTAGATGGCAGTTTCATTTTAAGTGGTTTAGTTGACTTGTCAATTTTAGTTGGTGATTTGATTTGGTTTGAATGAACCTAGACTTAGTGACTAAATGTTATGAAGAGAAGAAATAAGAAAAGAGCTCTCTTTCATCCCTACTTTAAAGCATTTCTAAGGTATATTCATTAATTAAATTCTCTTTAATGAATGATTTGTTATGTGTTTTAATTAACCCTAAGTTTAGATTCATTCTAAATACCCCTATCCAATAAGAAAGGCATCTTAGGATTAGTTAGGATGGATTACTATCACATAACATACACCCATTCATTTCTTTCCACCATGTATACCATGCATATGAATGATCCTAAGCATACCTATACATGCAATGCAAGTCTTAGCACACTTTGATGATGAATGCAAAGAGATATGATTTAAGAATTTATATATTACATTTGTTAATTGGATCATTAATGCATGTCTTTGTTGTGTAGAAAAGAGAGATTTTTCATCCATTAGTTACATGTACATCCGCATGTATAAAAGTTATAAGTGACTACGGTGCCATTATTTTCTAGATCAGGGGTGTAAGGTACAAGACCTACTTAGGGCTACTTAAACCCTCGCAGCCTCGGGATGTCCAGACTGATATACCACTTTTCTTAGATACATGTAAATGTATGAATAACTGCAAGGATGAAAAAATTGATGCAAAAATTGTGTTTAATTTATTAATATAGATTTACATGTGTAATATGAAGATCCTTCTTAAATATTAATATAGAGATGCATGTGAATAATTTAGGCAAGCGTTGTGTTCTTTTCAAAAAACTATGCACTTGCCCATCTCATGTGAATCCATATTAAGAGAAGGAAAGAGATCTTCATAATACATATCTTATGCTATCATCATATGCAAGCTTATAAATATTTATAGCTACAAACACTTCCTTTATGATCTTTGATTTATGGGTTTTTAAAAAATAATTTTTTTGTTTAATGGTGATAATAGCAACTCATGCTCTTAATTATAGCCAACGCATGCAATTTGACATAAAAGAAAATATTTTATTTAATTAATTTTTAAAAGAACTGAATGCATGATTTCTTTTGGTAAACAATATTTAGCATGATAAGAAAGAAATAAAGGAATGTAAGCATATACCACAGAGATCATCCCATCAACTCCGTTAAGCGTGCTTAAGAGCACATGGGTGACCTGAAGTCCTCGTGTTGCACTCCTTTAAAAAAAAAAAAAAAAAAAGGAATGTAAGCATATGTCTTTATTCACCCTAATTAATTCCTAAGGACAATCATATAAAATAAGATCATTTAAAATGAATCAAATTCTTTAAGGAGATTTTTATCTTTGAATTTAATTTTGATTTAGAGACTATGAGAATATGTTTGCTAGTCCTAAACCATTCCCACCATGTGTGAATCGATCTTGGTTTAATTTAAGATAATTAGGTTGATTTTATGTTTTGATTAGATTAAGGTATGAATTAAATCCATTAATTACCCCTTACCTACACCACTTTAACATGATTATCCAAGTAATTATGAGCCAACATATAATATACAACCACATAGAAATTAAATCAGCAATGCACCTAAGAAATGAAGGGGCCTAATGCAATTGGCTCACAATTATTAGTTAATTAAGCTAAAGGGTTTGATTAAGTACTTTTATAACCCTCCTACACATGTAGTTTGATTATAATTTTTTTTGAAATTCTCATAGGTTATTAAACACCTAAGAATCTACCCAAGAATTGAATGATTAAGTTCTGGAATGATTTGGTTTTAAGTTTGATTAATTGAATTATTTAATGAAGTGATTAAGCCATTAATTAGTTGCAAACTGATTAAGTATTATCAAAATGAAATAAACTTAGGGTAAAAGATTAGAAAAAATTTCTTAATCTCATTCTCTATGTCCATTCACTTTTTCATAGTGTTTAGAAAGCTTAATTAAAGAATTCATTACTATTTAAAATGCTAATTAATCATTTAATTAATTAAGGGAGTGACTAAGAATGAAATAAGCTATTCCCTTAATTAATCAAGCAATAAATTCTAAGAAAATCATGAGAGGTAGAAGTCATCCCACTAATCAATCTCAAAAAGTTTGGAAATAATTACTAGAGTAATTAACGTAATTATATTTCTAATAAAACCCAAATTGAGTTAGAATCACTATTCAAAATTAATTGATTTTAATTTTCTATTATTTTTCTCTAGATTACCTTTAAAATGAGTTTTTACTTATATTTTTTAGATTTTTCTACAATTAGTTATGAATTTTGGAAATTTCAACATTAAAATTGGATTAATTATTCTTAATTAAACCACTAATCCCATTGGGCCACGTAGCGGCTTATGCGGCATGCTTTTCACATGGTGCGATAGGATTGGTTATTTAAATTGTCACATCCGTCGGCTGAGCCAACTGGCGGTGGACGCATCTTCTTTGCGGGCTGTCCGATCTAAGATCGGATGGCCGAGATTAATCCCAAAGTTTAGAAAGGAATTATAGTGGATCTAGCATGATCTGATCACAACCGCCCATTCCAATAATGTTGAATGGATGGCATATAATCCTTCTCCTCTATGAGCGATGAGAGATGAACACCATTCATCTTTCCTCATTCAATTCGAGCTCACCCGAGCTCAAATTGGGATCAAAATGATCCCACACATTTGGAAGGAGGGGAAATGCACATCCAATGATCAAGATTGCATGGGATGATAATTTCCTTCGAAAAGGACCAACTGAATTTTCCTATAGCTACAGTTTCAAGCAATTACCTCACAGGAGGCTATCACCGGTGCTTCCAACAAAAGAGGTAGCTTCATCTAGTAGAAATGAAGCCCTATTGAAGAAATCTGGTCTTGATTTGAAGTGGTTTACTTGCTTTACCAAGCTCCTCTTCAATGGTGATCGGTCATGATCAAAGTCCTACTTCCTGTTGCTCAAAGGCTTGGGAAATGATTTGATTGAGCTCGATGAGGTCCAAGGATGGTGATTGTAAGGTTAATTTGATTTTGGTTGAGAATTGAATGAGTTGGGTTTGGAGTTCACCTCCCCTATTTTAGCTTCAAGTAAAATTGAAAATGGGAAATGAGGGAGCTCAAGAATGGCTTAGAAAAGCTTGGGAGGCTTCTATTCAACCTCTTTAGCTCTGAGGAATGGATTTCTTCTCGTTTGAGTGAGAATGAGGGGAGTATATCTCCCCTATTGGACTGAGTATGATTATTTGGCTTGAATTTGGATTGAGGCTGTTGACAAAACATCCCACATAGGTCATTTTGTATAATGGAGAGAGAGAGAGTGGATACCCATGTGAATGGTGAGTGGATTTGATGATCCAAGTGCTCAAATGTGATTGGGGAAGTCAGTTTGGCCTTGCCTTAGCTCATGGCTGACCCAAGCTCATTAGGTCATGTTCACCACCCTCCTTGGTGCCCATGTGGACCAATAGATAAGTGTCAAGTGCCCTTTGGAAAGAAATGGCCAAATTTTAAGTGAATTTGGTCATGGGATACCCTTTGACCTAAGGGCAAAGTGGTCATTTGGTCATGAGTTTGATCTGGGCAGATTTGAAATAATTTAAAAATGAGTTGGACCAAGTTTCAAGTGATTTGGAGTTCATTTGATTTGATTTTGCTCAATTTGACCCATTTGTGTCAAGTTGGGTCAAATTGGGTTAAGTTGACCAATTTGTCAAATTGGGTCAAACCATGGGTTAGGTCAAGTTCAAATAATCATTTGGAGCCTATGGGTATCATTAGTTTGGTTTAATTTGGTTTAGATTTGGTTTTGGTTCATTTAGGTTCATTTAAGTTCATTTAGGTCAAATGGGTCAAGTTGACCAATTTGACCCATTTGACCCAATTAGGTTAGGTCATGGGTTGGTTTAGGCTTGGTTGATCATTTGAAATGTATTGCAAGCTTTAGTTTCAATCATTTCTGATTTGGTTTGATTTCAAGTTGACTTGACTTTTGGGTCAAGTTGAGTTCATGGTCAATTGAGCTAGGTTGGGTCTAATTGGTCAATTAAAGTTTTGGTCAAGTTCAACAAATCATTTAGAATGAATTTGACCCATTGGTTGCAATCAATTTGTCTTAGATCAAAATTTGACCCATTTTGGTTTTTTTAGGCCAATTTGGGTCAACTTGGACTAGGAAGGCCAACTGGGTTTTGTCTAGCTTAACTGAGGGCTTGATCATGTTCAATCATTAGTTATACATGGGTTAAAGTCATTGGTTTTAATCAATTTAGTATATGATGGATTTTAGCTTGTTTAGGTCTCTTTTGGGCTAAGTGCTGACTTGGTCAAAGGCTAGGTTTGACTTGGTTTGACCTAATTTGAGTGATTGATCAGTTTAGGATGATTATTGATCACAATGTGAGGCTTGGATGGGCTTAGTTCAAACTAATTATGATTGGATTAGAACTTAGAGCAAAAAGGTCTTTTAGGTTACTTTAGGTCAAGTGAGCCTAAATGGCTTAATTAGCTTGATCATGGCTTGATTCAAGTTTGGTTGAACTCACATATGGACTTATGTTGAAAATATAAATCCAATTGCAAGTGATTTGGAGTCAAATGGGTTTTAGTTCATTTGATAATTTCAAGTCAAAAGGATGAAGATCGGCTTCACTTGGGTATGTTTGATTTTGTCTTGGTGATTACAGTTTATATTTATATTTGGGCATGTGATTGAAGGAGTGATTGTTTGAAGATCGGCTTCACTTGGGTTAGTTTGATTTTTTTCTTGGTGATTATAGTTTTAGTTCATTTGATAATTTCAAGTCAAAAGGATGAAGATCGGCTTCACTTGGGTTAGTTTGAATTTGTCTTGGTGATTACAATTTATGTTTATATTTGGGCATGTGATTGAAGGAGTGATTGTTTGAAGAGAAAATCCAAGGGTTTGGGATTGATTTGAGAATGATTTGACTAAATCCAAGAAATTAGCTTAAAGGATGTAAATTGAGTTTGGATTTGAGTTTTAAATTTATATTGATTTGATTTTGGTCATTTAAATTTATATTTCATTTATATTTGCAAAGATAAATGAGAATATAAATGATCCATGAGAGAATCATGTGAATTAGGAGTGATTTCAATGTGAATTTGGTTAAGCTAGGTCAAAATGTTTGGAAAAGGAGTTTTGATTTGGAATTGACTTTGGATTTGAATCATTTGGGATTGGAGTTGAGTTTGGAGTTAGTTTTGGTTTTGAGAAACTCAATTGAGTTGGAATTGATTTGAGATTTGATTTGAATTGGTTTGAAGGAGTGTACATGAGTTGGATTTGAGCTATAGGGTAAGTGGTTGCCTTAAATCCCTAATGCATAGTTTAATCCTATGATAAACCCTTCTAAGTCTCTAGGGTTAGGTCAAGTGTTCACCTAATCACTAGAAGTGTCTTAAGACTAAGGAATTCTTAGTGTCTAGAGGAGTCCTATGTCTAAGATGGAGAAGTTGAGAGCTCACTCCAAAAGTGAGGTCAATATATAATTTTATAAAATTATTTAATGTTTAGTTTAGCTTCTGCATTAGAAATAGCATGCCTTTTTATAGTTTGTTTATGATTGATGATCATTGTATGGCCTAGATGCAATTAGGCTCTTATAAAAATAAATTTTCTATCCCACTAATAAAATTATAACTAAACTTTTAAAATAACTCATAACCTCACCTAAAGCTTAGGTATTAAATCAAGACAATAAAATATTTAGCAACTCCTTAGCTGGATGTTGCATATTTAACAGGCACGTGCATCATCTTATTTCACTCATGATTAGAGAGGGCTTCCATTTATTTCAGATAGAATGGGCTTAACTTTTGAGAGCCTGTGATGGAAGAATACCTCTTTCCCTCTTGATTTGGCCCATAACCAACTCCATGCATTTAGGCATACAAAATCCCATAGCCTGTGTCAAAAGGAAAAGTCCTAAATTGAATGAAATTTGATAAAAATTTGTATTAGATTTAAGTCATTATTCATAGCCCCTCATGATTTAGTCTCTTAGGGAGTGTGTTTAAGGACATAGTTTCTTTTCTAAATAATAACAACCTAGCCATCTTGCAAAAGTATATGACTTGCCTACATAGATTTAAAGCATATGAGGAGTTAGCTGGCTGCCACTCCAGGCGTTATAAGTCCAGCAGTCGGGTGATTTATCCTTTCTTGTGGAGGTAAACTGTATACCCACTTTCACCTTAGATTTAGGTCGCGCTTTGGCCCTTGCCAAAGCTCCCTAGATTTAGGATCTGAGTTTGCTATTTCCTTTTAGGGCTACTAGCATAAATCCTCACCTCTTAAGAATTTTCACAATCTTGTATTATGGAATTATAAGTCCAATATTCCTAATAAAATTCCAACTCAAATAAATAAATCTCCTCAATTTCAAAAATATAAAGCCCAACCATATGATATATTAGAGTGCTCACTAGGCTTCCTAGTATCATGAGCACTCCCTACTCATCTCCTTTAGTTTTGATAATAACTCTTCCCTTTTGATCAATCTCACTTGATTTTCTAAAATACAACTAACTTATTGATAGTCATATCTTTGAATTCAGTGGAGACAATAATTATCTACTTTAATCGTGAGTATTCTTAAGAGATTCATTTTCCTTAAGATATAATAAACGATGGGAGCTTTCCCTCATAGGGAGCTTTAGAACTCAGTTTAAATAAACCCTACTTTATTCATCCATGTAAAGTAGGGGAAAAATCTCTGGTATATTTGAAGACACATCATGCCTTAGGAGTCCTTATTAGGTGATTAGGTCCATTGTAGGGTAATGACTTCTATCTTTCAAGATAGTATACTATTCCTCAATATCATACCCGATCACCTCAATAAGTACACTCTTAGATCTATGTGGTGTCCCCCCCCCAATAAAAAAGGAATTCAAAAATGAACACAGTTTTCTTGGACGAAGTAACCCATGGCTGCTGACAAGGATCCTTCGGTCTGGTTGGGTCGACTGCCTCCTCTAACCAAGTAGACTAGGGACCATGATAGCTCAGGATGAAGGAACCATGGGATCTAGATCAGGCACATCATCATTCCCACAACCATCCACTTTAAGTTAATATAATGAATTCCATAAGATTATAATTTAAACTCCACACACTACTACTATACGCTACGCATTCAACAATCTAATGACTAGCCTTAATCGAAAGTTCTCTCTCAGCATTGGGAGGGGTAATTAACTATAGGTGTTTGCGCTTTCAGGAAACCAGGAACCAAATTTAAAGTCCTCAGAAAATCAGAGTGAAATCTCTAGGTAACTATTCCATCTGCCTTTTAAAAATTTCACTGACATGCAAATCATACTTGCTTTAACCTGAGAGGTCGGTGGAGAATTTTCGAAGCTTACAAGAACTACATCTAAACTTAGCATGAATAATCTCTCTCTAAAAAATTCCAAGAAACATCAGTAAGTATATCAAAAATCAAGGAGTGCTTATCATGATCAATCTTATGCAGAGTAGGAGACCCAAATATATCAATCAAAGAATTACAAATATTTAGGTGAGTCCCAATGTAAATTAAAAGAACAATCTCTCCTAATATAAAGGACTAATTTCTCCTTGAATTTAGCAACATTAATAGTTAATAAACATTTTTATATTTTAATGCATTTACCTTGATGAGGTTTCTAATAGGAAACAAATTTATTTTTCCAGCATTTGCAAAGCAGATTATTAGGTGAGAAGGTCCACCATAATAGAAAGGCATTAAAAGCATAAAAGAGCATTGGGAGATCAGAGAGTATGCATGAAAAATCAGTTCAAGCATTTCAAAACATTCATGGGACAAATTAAATCAAATTAAAAGTAATTACACATAAGACACAGATTTAACATAGAAAAACCTAAGAATGAGAATAAATCACAGAACCACACCACCAAGAAATCTACTATGAAAGAAAAATCAAGGAGAATAGTATAGATTATACTTTTATGGAGCCTCTTTATACTTCAGTCACTCTAAGGCTCTCTCTTCACTCTCACACTCAAGAGAATCATAGCAAAGTTACAAAAACTTCAAAAAAAATATACCTAAATACAAAGTTTCTCGATTTTCTAGGGATGTGGTGCCATGACCATAGCGCAGTTAACCTCCAGGCTTTTTTGCAGGGGTTTGAGCATCAAAGTGCTGCTCTTGCAACATTGAGGTGTTGACCTCTCTATCATTCTATCTTGGTGCCCTAATCTTAACACCGCATCACTGCCTCTTGCAGCTCCGAGGTGCTTGCTTCTCTATCTCCTTGGTGAAAATCCAACGCCATGGTGCCTATCCATCTGGCACTGAGGTGCTACATTCTCTATCTATGAAGCCAAAATTTCTTGTTCTAGCGTTAAGGCACTACACACCAGTAAAAAAATTTTATGGAGTGCTGCCCCCTGCACCCTCCAACAAGCTCATCATCAAACTTAATTGGCATGAAGGACAAGGTTCATAGATAAAATCACGCTCCACTAAATACTTGAAAGATCATAGATAAAGTGAAGACAAATATCTTCAATTCTGTTAGGCTAGATGTTTTCTACAATGAAATAAGATGCATTTTCTTTTGCTGAATATCAACATGAAACAAAAATTTTGAGCGCCAACTTTTGATAGTTTTATACACTTTTCAAATAAAAATGCACGCTCTAACCCAGTAGAAAGCTAGGTTCCAAATAAAAAAATCTGATTAATTGTAGCCTTAGGGCAAAAGATGATTGTTTTGCCATTCACCCATCAAGAAAGTTAGAAATCTATTGTAATAAGAGGCTCAAAATTAATAATATGCAAACTTTTAGTAGATATAGACCCAAATAGTTGAATTTACTCTTTTTTTTAAAAAAATATCCATACAAGCACAAAATAAAGGTTGTCTGTATTAGAAACATTTGAAGAGAAACAAATGTTACTTTTCTTATGATTGATGGGAGGTTGAAATCAACAATATGCAAACTTTTAGTAGATATAGGCCCAAATAGTTGAATTTACTCTATTTTTTAAAAAAATCCATGCAAGCACAAATTAAAGGTTGTCTGTATTAAAAAATTTTGAAGAGAAACAAATGTTACTTTTCTTATGATTGATGGAAAGATCCAAAACATTGTAGAAATTTTTTATAATTTCCTAAAGATATACTGAAGTAGTTTGGCTTGCTTTTCCTAATATGATCAACAAGATGAGACATAGCTTGAACTTAGTAGAAGCAATATTATGATCAACAAGGCAAGGGAAAGCATCCCTACACTGGAATTATTCTACATTACTTGAAGAAAATTCATCATGCTAATTTTCTGCTTAGGTAGTCTTAGTGCCCAACTTTGGTTGACCTCTTTTAGATTCATTTGTGAAACAAGTTTGAGTGAAACTTCTTTGTTCATCAACATATACTCTGTAATGATATTCTTATATTTCAATTCTAAAAACATCTACAAAAAGGTCTTACTATTTCGGCAGCTTCACCTGTGCTTTGAAGTTATATATGTTTGCTTGGTTAACTTTAACAAAAATATCATGCAATCATCAAAATGAGGGGAAAGTATAATCTTCAAAAATTACATCATCTTTGAGTTGATCTCGACAAAACAAATGGCAAGCATGTAATCTTAGAAAATTAAAAATTATCTAACTAGCTTTTGAATGCATCAATAAACATGTCAATCATAACTTACAATTCTTTGCACACTATTGCTTCCACTTTTAATGCAAGCTCCAAAGCTATCTAATCTCATATATCAATTATCAGTTAGAAGTGTTCATTTGGAAGCAATAGTGGACTTGAGAAAAAGAAAATAAAATGTAAGATTAATAGAAATTTAAATGATACATATCTATTTAGGTAGTTTTGTAAAATTATCCTACATCCATAGCCAAACAAAAAACTTTTAAAAAAGCTTTAATTACTTATGGAGATAATTATATGATATAAATATTTTTCACAATCAAATATTTTCTTCAAGTTTATCTTACTAATAGTTTTCATATACTCTCTCTCTCTTTCACATCATCCCTCTTATTCTCTCTCTAAATCACCACTTTACATAGTTGCTAATTTTTTTGCCTTTGGCGTCCAACTTTCACTTTCATTTCTTCAATAGTTGTTGTTAACTACACAATATGAAACTAAGTAAGATAACTACACAAAATCTAATCACACTACTGACCTCCTCATCTACCTTCACTCTTAGGAAGTGAAATTAAGTAAGTTGCTAAAAATGTGCTTGGAGAATCAAAAGAAAAAGTTTATGTTAATAAAAATAGTTGGTGGTGGAGTCAGAGTGTACAAGAAAAGATAAAAAATAAGAAGCAATGTTATAAAACTTGGTTTAGATGTAAAAACTCAGAGAATTGGAAAAGATATAAAGTGTCTGGTAGAGATTCGAAGAAAGCAACATATGATGCAAAAAATTTAGCATTTAATGATTTATACAATAGATTAGATATCAAAGAAGGTGAAAGATGTATGTATAAGTGAGTCAACCAAAAAGATCGGAGAAGTGAAGATCCAGTTCAAGTGAGATGTATTAAGAATGAAAATAATAAAGTATTTTTCTTAGAAAAGGATATTGAAAATAGATGGATGTGATATTTTGATAAACTTTTCAATGAAGGATCTGAAAATATGATTGATTTTAGCAACATTAATACCCTAAATAAAAATAGAGAATTTTGTTTTTATCGTTGTATTAGTAAATATGAAGTTAGAGAAGCTTTAAAGAAAATGAAATGTGGAAAATTAGTAGGACTTGATGATATTCCAATAGAAGTGTGGAAATATTTAGGAGTTCAAGGAATTTCTTGGCTTATAAATATTTTTAATATTATTTTAAAGACTAAAAAGATGTCAGATGAGTGAAGAGAGAGTTTGTTAGTTCTTATATTTAAGAATAAAGGTGATGCACAAGAGTGTGCAAATTATAGAGGAATTAAGTTAATGTGGCATACATTAAAATTATGGGAGAGAGTAATTGAGCATAGGTTACGATGTGAAACTAAAGTTTCTCACAATCAGTTTGGTTTCATGCCTGGTAGATCTACTATGGATGCTATACATTTGTTAAGAGGTTTGATGGAGAAGTATAAAGAAAGTAAGGAGGATCTACATATGATATTTATCGATTTAGAGAAAGATTATGATAAAGTTTCAAGAGATGTTCTTTGGAGAGTTCTAGAAAAGAAATGAGTTAATATTGGTTATATTCAAGTCATTAAGGATATATATACTATATTCATTACTTGTGTCCAAACACAAGGAAGATTGACAAAAGATTTTTCTATTTTAGTTGGATTACATCAAGGATCAACTTTAAGCCCTTATCTTTTTGCTTTAGTTATGGATGTTCTTACTAGGCATTTACAGGAAGATGTACCTTGGTGTATGCATTTTACTGATGGCATTCTTCTTGTTGATAAGATTAGAGAGGGAGCCTAAGAGAAACTTGAATTATGGAGGTCAACCTTAAAGGCCAAAGGTTTTTGTTTAAGTAGATCTAAAACTGAATATATAGAGTGTAATTTTAGTTGTAGAAGTTCTAGTGGTAGTGTTGTGATATTAGGTGAACAAGTTATTAAAAAGAGTGAGCGATTTAGATATTTAGGCTCTATTGTTCAAAATGATGGTGAAACAGATGGAGAGGTTATTAGTAGAATTCAAGTTGGATGGTTGAAGTGGAGGAATGCATCTGGTATGTTGTGTGATAGAAAAGTTTTGCTTAACCTTAAGGAAATATTTTATAAGATGGTGGTTGTGGGCTCCGAAAATTTGCCACTGACCTCTCGACAATTTTTTTTTATATTAAATTTTGAATTGAAGAGTGTGATTTAAAGTATCAGCATAATTTTCAGAAGGTAGATGGAATAGTAGATAAGACACTACCCAGAGATTTTGCCCTCATTTGGTGAGGACTTTAGATCTAGTTTGTGTTTTCTAAAAGCCCCATAGTTAATTACCCACCTCAAAGTGAGAGAACTTTCGATTAGTAGTCATTAAATCAAATCGAATATAGTAGAATTTGTAGAGTTTTAGAATGTAAGATATGAAATTCTTCATTTTAGCTTAAACCGGATGGTTGGGAGAATGATGACATGCCCGATCTAGATCCCATGGTGTCGTCATCCCAGGTAGTCATGGTCTTTAGTCTACGTAATCAGAGGACATAGTCGACCCAACCTGACAGAAAAATTCTCATCAGCAACACATGGGTTACGTCGTCTAAGAAATCCTTGTAGACCTGGGGTGATGTTTGTCTAAGGAGACAGGCTTAAGTCTACCTTAGCTGATAGAGGATTATTTGCCCTATCAAGCATACCTTATGATTCACAACTCAAAGGGCAGAGACATTGGGGAGCATGTGGGCTATGGTCGTGATCGTAATATAATGGAGTCGGACTGGCCAATCACCCGATCAGAGGACTCTGGTCATAACTGCTTCATCTGTGAAGCCTATTGGCCAAGCGACGCAGTCAGAGGACATGGGTTACATCCTTACTAGCATGAGATTGATTAAGAGTGAACATAGCAGAACACTTGATTTGACATTGGCTCCTTTGTGAGCTAGAGTTTTCTTAATTTGTCACCTCCGATAAACTATTACGGAAGGTGGATAGATTGAGTTTGATTTAAGTTCTTAATGATAGAGTTTCATTTAAGCAATTTTTAGATTACTACTTAATTTGATTTTAAAAATGGATTAATTTGAATATTTAAGAGCTTTAGATCCTATCAGCTATGTTTAGCTAATGAGATTAGTCTACTATCACTGCGAATCGTGATATTTCACTGAATTGAAACTCTTTTATAAGTTTTTAGATTTTGTTAACCCGGACCCAGTCCTAAGACCAAATCGAGAAATGACTTGCGCAGCGTCCTCAGACACTTAAATTTTAAACATTCAGCGTAGTGTCGGGGCCCATGCTAGTGTATTTAAGACTTTATGTAGTGTTTGTTTCTTAACTATGAGATTGATTTTGGATTTTTATTTAATTCCAACTTAGCCTACACAACCTTTTTAGACATTAAAATTTGAATATGTTTAAGAACTTTAGATCATGCCAACTCTATTTAGCTGCTAACAGAGGATTAGATCTACTATCACCCACGAATAAGTTTTATATTCATGATTTGAAACTCTTATTATAGTTTTAGATTTTGTTAACGGACCCACCAAGACTAAACCGAAACTAATGAAAGATCCTTATGCACTTGAATTTAAGCATTCAGCATAGTGTCGAGGCACATGTGGGTGTATAGTAATTTTAGGTAATTTTATATTTGAATTATGAGCTTTGATTTCAGACTTGTCATTTAATTCCAACTTTAGCCTGTGCAGCCTTTTCAGACATTAAAATTTGCACTTGCAATCTCTATGTCTGAGCACATGCAATTATTTATAGATTAGATAATTTCATCTAATTAATGAAATCATTAATTTTTGAAAATCATAATTAGAATAAAATTTCTTAATTTTTTATTAAAGGAAGCCCTATGATTTTTGTAGATTGTAATTTAATATCGCCTTCTATCTGCTTGTACAAAAGGTTGCAGATTCGGTGGCCAAGAAGGCATTTTAGAGCTATATGTTCAAAGGAAAATTTAATTTATTATTTTAAGAAGATTTATTCCTAAAAGTAGTTCTCATTTTACCATTCTTTTATTCAAATTTATTTTCACCCTATTTTATTCAAATTTGATTTTCCCATCTTTTATTCAAATTTGATTTTCCCCTTTTTTTTAAACAACCCACCCACAACCTCTTCTAATTTCTATAAATAAGGCCAAGAGAGAGCCTCCTATTCTATTTCATTTATTTGAAAGGTTAGAGTTAGAACATTTGAAAGGGAGCGGTTAGGAGCTTTAGTGTGCTTTCAATCCTACTTCGATAAATTTTGTAAATGCTTTTCACTCTTCTTTTTTATTTTATTTTGATTTTATTCCTGTTGTATGTCATTCTACTTTCTCCCTCTTTCTTTTTAAGTTAAAGGTTTTTAATTTGACACCTCAAGATCATCCCATGTAGGCTACATCGGTGTTTTGGCTTACTCAGACGCCTGTTGAGAGATAGTGGTGTCTTGCGACACCAGTTTTCATCTCGTTATGCCTGCTGAGCGAGGGCCTTTTGACTGAAAGAAGATATACAATACAATATATTCCTCCTCCCCTTTTCTAAGTCGAATTTGATAAAGATTTAGGGGAGCGTCAGGGGCTCTCGCTTACTCAGACGTGTTGAGCATAGGAGGTGTCTGTGACATTATTATCTCTCGTCGAGCCTCATTGAGCACAACGAGGTCTTCAAACCTGCAAAGAAATACAAGCATATCTATATATTCACATTCACAAATCTCATATGTCCTGATGCATTTTTCGGTATGCGCGAAGAGAACAAGGTTGGGTAATCTGAATGTAAGGTAAGAGTGTGACACCAAAAAATCAAAAGAAGAATTCACCTATGACGATGTTCTTCCCTAATTCTACGGAGTGAAACGACTAGCGGGTGCGACGCCAAAAATCGAAGAAGAATTCGCCTATTGACGATGTTCTTCCCCCGATTGTGGCGAGGCGATAACGGGACGGCTAAAGCGAGGGGTACGATGCCGAAAATCGAAAAAATAATTAGCCTATTAACGATGTTATTCCCTGATTGCGGTGAAGTGAAAACGGGACGCCAAAAAGCGATGCAAAATCGAAAAGAATTGTGTTGACGATGTTCTTCCCGACACGGGCAAAACAGACGATGGGTGCGATCCGAAAATCGAAGAAGACTGCGATTGACACCCCTATCATGCGGGAAGGACGACTAAAGTGAGGGGTGCGATGCTGGAAAATGAAAGAAGAATTCCTTGATGATGTTCCTAGAGAAAATGGGAAAAGGGGAGCTGGATTGCTCGAATGGAACAGTGGGCTGGTGGGCTCGCGGGCTAGTGGGCTGGCGAGTTGCTTGCAGGCTGTGTGGTTTCACCGGCCATGGGAGGTGGTTTTGCGGAACGGCGGGATTCAGGAAGGACGATCGGTGGTTTTCTGGCAACAGGTTGGCGGTAGCGATTTGCGGAAAGGCAGGCCGGTGGCGGGATTCAGCGCGGAATGGCAGGATTCAGCGGAAAGGGGGGCCAGCGGCAGTGGAATGGTGGCGGGACCGGCGGCGAGGTCGCGTGCGGGTCGATACACGGAAGCGCAGAACGGGCTCGAGTCGTGGTTTAGCGCGGTTCGGGTCACGGGCCGCGGAAGACCGGTGTGGGAGACGTGTGGCCGGAAGAAGGTCGGCGTGGCTGCGGGAAGGCAGAGCGGCAGTGGAGCGGCGGCGGGCCAGAAGACACGTGGAATGGAGGAAACTAAGGTGGGGAGAATTTTACCTTGCGTTTTTATTTTCATTTTCCGACGGGAGAGAGAGGCTGCTCGAGAGATGAGAGTGGGAGAAAAGGAGGAGGGAATGGGTGAAAATGAGATGAGGAATAGGGGGAGTGGTTGCTTTTTAGTTTTTTTTTTTTTTTTATTATTCTGGCAGTTTTTTCAGAAAACTGAAAACAGGGGGGAGTGATTGAACATGAGGGTTAATTTAGTAATTTTTTAAATAAATTTGACTTTATTAAAGGGTTTTAATGTGGATTTCACGCCGGTAAATGCACATAGTCAATATATTATCGATTTAAAGTAACCGATGTTCGCAATCGAATTGGTCAAGTGCCAAATGGGTCAATTTCAGCTAAAATGTGTGTCGCCGCTTTTGACCACTCAATTTTCACGCGGACTCGTCCGAATTGAATGCAAATAGTTTTACTTAATAGATTTCAGCGTTTCGAAGCCAATGACATGATCAATTTTGAACGTGTGTTGATCTTGTCTGGTCTCCCCGATCTCAATACGTGCGTTGAGGACTCGAGCACTTGCTCGATTGTTCATCAAGTCATGCAATATTTACATCCTGTCCAATTTCAATGTTATGAATGCAATGGCAAAGTCTGTTCATCGATCGGAGGTCATTTGAGTTGATTTCGGTGACGTCCTATGCATTTTAGCCTCGATTTGCGTACTATCACTTCAAATCATTCGATATTTATACAGACTCATCCAAATTGAGAGTGGATACTCTCATTTGATATATTTTGATATTTCAAAACTAACAGCGCAATCAATTTCATGAATGGACGTAATTCGGATATCGTGCGACTTCCTCGATATGAGCGTCGGCACATTGATAGCGCTTAATCAATTGTTCGTTATATTTTGCAATGTCTATATTCTAATCAATTTCAATGTTCTGAACGCGATGGTGAAGTCCGTTCATCGATCGGAGGTCGTTTTACCATTATGTCCAAAGGCATTTTGAGTCTTTAATTCAAGACTATCACCTCAAGTCTGGCCGAATTTGATTTGTAGTTTATCTTGGTTTATGACACATATGCGCGAGGTCAACAAATGCAAGATCAAATGATTTATGGTGCAAAATGTTGGCACAATAAAAGATGCAAAGACTCGTGTTAAGTTATAGAGATGAGGATGCTCAAGTGGATGAGTGGTTTTAAATTTTAGAGATAAATTATAGACGATGAGTATGTTCGGAAAAAGTCGAGTAGCTCCAAGGGCAGATAATATTGGAGAGAGAGTCGCCGTGGCCACATAAAGCCTACCACGACCCTTGAAGAGTCTATGCATGATTTGCCCATGTTAAGAAAGTTAGAGGTAAACCTAAAAAAGACTTGGTTAAGATGTATAAAAAATAACCTTCGTATACTTGAATTAAATGAGAATTTGAGAGATAATAGGACAATGGAGACGAAGGATTCATGTAGTCAACCCCACTTAATGGGATAAAGGCTTATTGTTGTTGTTATTGCTTATCATATTATTCATATATGATCAGGAAGCATTAGGAAGCATTTGTAACTGAGATTGATGAGCAGCTACAATAATACGGGAGTTAATAAGAAACCCAAGAGTAATGCTTAAGTTGCAAGAAGAACGGAACCAAGTCACTAAAGACAACACACTGACTCATTCAAATATATATAACTTAAAAAGCTTTAATATCTAAAACAAGTCATTAATGAATCAATGAGGCTATATATATATATATATATAAAGTTGTGGTCTATATTTTTCTACTATATTACAAGCTTGAAATTATAATAATGATAATTATGTTGAGCATCTAATAATGGTGGAATCAATAATGTTTGCAAAGGGTTGCTAGACGCCTCTCTATATAAAGTAAATCTCTTAATATTATATATTATATTAAAAAATTTATCATTTTAAGGATGTGTTTGGAGTGGCGATACGGTAACAATGTGAAAATGCACCGCAAGTGTCAATTGAGAAATTATATTCAAACTATTTTTAGGAGAATTTGTGATGAAAAAGTTGTATTTTCTAACCATAGTAGAATATGATGATTGCCAGAAAATTATAATCTGATTTTTTTAAATTAAAAAATTATAATATCCACTACAATTTAATTAATTATTCGTCACTATCCATCTTAATTTAAGTATGCAAAAATTAGAATTATATTATATAAAATTTTTATTTTTATTTTTAAAAGATAAAAAAATTAAGAAATTATTAAAGAAAGAATTTTTGAAACCCTTTGCTCCCAAATTCTCAATTGAAAGAAATTATTAAAGAAATATGCATCTTCCCCTTCAGCTCGCAAAATCTTGAAACCCTCTTATTCTCTCCTTCCACATCCAAAGTATTAACACCCTCGCCCTTTGCACCCCATCCAAATTCTTGAAACACTAATTTGTTTCCCTTCCACCCTCAAAGTCCCAAAACACAATCTTCTCTCTCAATTTTCTCTCTTTAGTCCCCACTTGCATCATCTGATAGTCTTCGCTCAACTACCATTGCTAGTTTGTCATGAATCAGCCATTTTTCTAACAATCTTTGTTCGTCCACTATCAACCAACTAACAAAATAATCTTTAAATTTTCTCCAACATTCTCAACTATAACTCTATGAGATCACTCATGTTTAGTATTCAAACAATTCTCCCATCTTGATCGAACATACTTTGATAAAGATCAAAATAACTTTTTAAATAAAAATGGCTTAAACGCATAAATCAGGACCATATATACAGCTTTGGCCACTTTACGATCAATTTATGAAATAAATGATTTTATATATTTCGTTCGGAGAAATTTATCACATAACTCCATACAGAAAAATGATCATAATTATAATACTTTTTTTGAACAATGCCATTTATATATTTTTTATTGAAGTATTCTAATTAAAATTTAATAGATGTGGATTGAACTTTTTGCATTGTTCAATGGCATAAGATTTAAATCAGAACATGTAAAAATCATAATTAGGGAGATTTAACTTCTTAATATTTATTGTCAGTATTTTTCCAGAATTAATAATTGTTTGAGATGATGCAGTTTCGAGCTTTCTACCATTTGCAAAAAGACTTGCATTTTACATTCGTATATCATAAAACAAAATATGCTATAATATTTTATCAAACAAAATTTTATTAACTATTTTAATGCCATAAATAATATTAGAAAAGTAGTTATTTTTATTTATTTTTTCTTATTTTACACCTATGATCAGGAAGCATTTATAACCAGAATAGATACAACATCAGCCACAATAATATGGGCGATGACAGAGATAATAAGAAACCCAAGGGCAATGAATAAGTTGCAGGAAGAGCTTAAGCAAGTTACTAATGACAACATACATAGACATTCAAAAAAGCGATTTGGAAAAGCTTCAATATCTCAAATAAGTCATTAAGGAATCAATGAGGCTAAAGCCTGCAGCACCTCTTCTAGTTCCACGAGAAACCATTTAGTCTTGCCAAATACAAGGATCCGAAATCCCAGCCAAAACACATGTTATCTTCAACGCCATGGCTATGTTCACTGATCCTAATGTTTGGGAGAAGCCACTTGAGTTTTGGCCTGAAAGGTTCGGTGGAAGTAAAGTGGATTTCAAGTGACAAGATTTTGAGTCTTTCCTCTTCGGCTTGGGGAGGAGAAAGTGCCCTGGGATTAGCTTCGCAATGGTGATTGTTGAGCTTGTGTTGGCCAATCTTCTCCATTGCTTTGATTGGTCTCTGCCAGATGGAATGAAGGCTGAAGATATTAACATGGAGGAGGCCATTGGAATCACAACACACAAGAAAGAGGCGCTTTGCTTAGTTGCTAAATCTAAGTGGTGAGAAAGTAGCATAGCGTTAACATAACTAAAATTATACATCCTATATTATTCCAAGATATTACAAGCCTGAAATAATAATATTAGTGTTGCGTGCTAGAAAATCAGTTGTAATAGAATAAAAGTTTACGCCTTAACTTTGAGCAGAATCCAGCACATGCATAGATGTTGGAAGAATTAATAAGAGAACTCAAGAATTTTTACGCGGAAAAACCTCGAAAAAAGGGAAAAATCATGAGGCCTAGCCCAGTAAAAATCTTTCATTATGTATCTGTTTCAAAGTACAAAATCTTCCGATCGGGATTACGAGTATATATGAAGAGCGACAATGAGAATCTCAGTCACAACGCAATATAGTCACGTTGAGTTGTGTATTTCTAGATGATGAGAACGTGGGGTGGCCAGCGATGAAGGTCGTCGTGATGATGACGGCGAAGTGGCGGCGATGGTGGCGGTGATCGGCGATAGTAGTGGCGGAGAACCGGTCGGTGGTCAGCGATGATGGCGCGATGATGGTTGATGATGACCAGCGGCAATGGTCGGCGACCGGCGATAAATTGACAACAAGCAGATCGCGATGGCGGCGACTTCAGCGGCAGCGGTAGCCGAGATAGTTAGCGGCGGGATGTCGATAATTCGGATGATGACCGTGATGATGGTTGACACGATGACCGGCGGTTCTCGGGGAAAGTGGCGGTGGCGGCCGATAGAGATTGACGGCAGGCGGTGGCGGTCAGCGAATGGCGTGGTGGTTAACAACCAATAGGGGTGGTGGTGGGTCAGTGGTGACACGATTGTGCTTGAAGGATTTTCAAGCTTTAGAGCTCTCTCTCCTCTCTTCTGCTCGGGCCCCCCTCATGTGAAGAATGAGGAGCTATTTAAAGATTGGAGGAGCGGCGTTTCTATAAATACATGCAAAACCTGTACCACTCCACTCCATCGGACGGCTCAAAATGATTCCTTTGATCATTTGATGTATTTTAAGCATTTGAATGCTCAAATGAAGTCAGAATTATGAGATCTTAGGCTCGTTAGATCTGGCTCATCGAGACGCTCGATTTGACTATAAACACTCTATATTTAAGAGCTATTTAGGGATTAAATTGATATCCCAAAGTTTCCAATGATATTTTAAGTGCTTGATCTCGATCAGTTTCAACTTAGGATCAACTTGATTTTGACATCAAGATTCGTGCTTCAACTAGTAGTATTTAAGTGTCATATCAGTTGTCTCCTATTTTGGATGACATTATCTCAATCATTCAAAAATAAATATGCTAAATACTTGAAAATAGTAAATTCTTCAATGAAATTTGCGGGTCCACTAATCATACATTTTGAGAGAACGAATCTTCATGGGAGCACAAGATTATGATCACGGAAGCGGGTGCAAGACCGCAGATACTATGCGCAACAAGGTTTCAGATCATTGACCCATCTCTACGCCCCGCAGGCTACCAGAGGCGGTCATGGCGCGCGCATCGCTGGTCAAATTATGGCGGACGGTGGTCAGGCGGTCGGGTCGGCGGGTCGCTGGTTGGTGCGCTACACTGCGACCATGGGTGACGCAGACGCTGTCCAAGCGGCACAGAAGGCCGCTGGCATCAACACGGGTGGGCGACACCCTCAGGGCACAAACACCCGCTTTCTGGCTTTTGACGGTTTGATTTTGACTATTTTGCCTCTATATGGTCTATAAAATCCCAGCGGAGATGGCACACACCTCATATGGTGTTACTCTTCTTCTGGGAGAAGGTCATTGAGGCGATCAAGGCCCGGTACATACATCGTGATTCGGTTTTCCTCGAAGAGGCATCAACCTGCCTAACCAACCGGTTTCAGGCATCAAGGCGCGCAGACATACGCGGGTTCCAATTTTCCTCGAAAGAGGCCTCGCCGACTAATCGAGTTTGAGGCGATCAAGGCTCGCTGTACATACGTTGGTTCGATTTTCCCTCGAAAGAGCGCCAATCCTCATCGGACCCGGATTGGAGCGTGCATATACGTCATGGTTTTGGTTTTCCCTCGAAAGAGGCATCAATTGGCCTCATCGGACCGACCGGGTTTGGAGGCGATCGAGGCCCGCAGTACATACGTCGTGGCTCCAATTTTCCCTCGAAAGATGCGTCAACTGGCCTCGTCGGACCGACCGGGTTTGGAGGTGATAATCGGCGACGGAGATGATCGGTGGTGGAAGCTGATGGCAATGTCCGACGACGGTGGCCGGCGAGAGTGGTCGACGGTGACGACCGATGACGATGGTTGACGGCGATGCCCGACGACAATGGCCGGCCACAGTGGTCGGCGGTGACGACCGGCGACGATGGTTGACGGGCATGCCCGGCGACAGTGGTCGGCGACGATGGTTGATGACGATGAGGATTTTTGACCTATCCAAGGTTGTTTGTCAAAGTGTGACTCAATGACGTTAACCTGTATGGAAGAGGTCGAATTGAATCTGCTGAGGATTTTTGACCTATTCGAGATTGTTTGTCAGAGTATTACTCGATGACGTTAACCTGTATAGAAGAGATTAAATTGAATCCGCTGAGAATTTTTTACTTATCCGAGGTTGTTTGTCAGAGTGTGACTCATTGACGTTAACCTATATGGAAGAGGTCGTTGGATGTCCACCAAGGACCTTTTGACCTATCCTAGGTATCAGCTAAAGTGTTACTTGACATCTTACCTGTATGGAAGAAGTCCGATCAAGTCCACTTGGGATTGATCATGCCCCGATTGAGATACTATATGAGCTGTGTATTTCTTAAGTGGGAGGATTAAATGAAGAAGAAATAAATTTGTAAGAAAAAGCCATAAACTCATTACTTTGATAAAATTGGTGATATAATATTGTCATAAGTAACTTAACAAAAGGGACGAGATACATTTTTAGAGAGAGTTAACAAAAGACAAGGGGTGGAGAGGAAAAGACAAACGAGGTAAATTAAAAGCTGTAATATTTATGCACCAAGAATTACAGAGACCCTCCATGTTCCAAGTTTTAGGGAAGATTTTTTTCTCTAGATCTTTGGTCATAACTGACGGTTGGTCATCTGATAATGAAGTGGGGAGCAAGTTTTTTACAGGCAAAACCCTCTGAGGTACTTCTTTATCTTGAAGATTAAAATTCTCTATGTTGAAGGTCACCGAAGGGCGTGGTTGAGCTTGTCTGAGCTAACATGATTGTACTATTTGTTGGTTTCCATACCACTCCAACCCCAATGGGAGTTTGAAATTTCATCTTAAGATGAGTGAGACACAAGATTGATTGGATGGGTCTTTCAAAGATAGCATTGTATGATGAATTTGACTTGACCTCTATGAATTGAACTGAGTGAGTGACTTGTTAAGGAAATTCTCCGAGAACAATGGGAAGGGTGATTGTCCCCTCAACTCATACAGGGCGATTATCAAACCTATATAACGGTCCTGCAGTGGGTTGAAGTTTTTTCCTTAACCAAGCCCATGCTAAGAAAGGTGGAGTAAAATAAAACATCAACGGAACTCCCATTATCAATCAAAATTCTCTTAGCAACATAACAGGGGTCGCCAATCTCCGCATTGATGACAAGAGGATCTTGATGCGGAACTAGAACTCCTTCCAAGTATGAGTCATTAAAAGTGATGGGATGATTAATACAAGATTTTTTTAACTTCGACTCTTCAAAGGTGACGATGAAGACTTGATTAGATAGTAGTGGCCCACTTGCAATCGTTTCAATTTCTCTAACTATTTGGCGGCTATTGTGTTGTTTCTGTGATAATTATCCCGGTTTCCCCCAGTTGGAGCTATGTTTGCTTGAGTTGGTTGGTTTTGCACAAATTGACGTAGATATCCCTGTTGAATGAGCATCTCAACCTCTTATTTAAGTTGTTTACATGCCTCTGTAGTATGTTCATGACTTCGATGGAAGTGACAATATTGCTCCTGATTTCCCTAATTTGGTTTCAGTGGATGTGACCACTTGATGGTCTCTTCATCTCGAATGGCCAACAAGACGTTAACACGATGTGTTTGATATTTCGCCGTGGTTCACGTCGTTGATGTGGGGGCCGTGGAGGGAGATCATGACTGTCTTGTTGCTTCTTCTGATAGGATTGTTGATCTATGTTTCCTAGAGCACTCTTACATTTTTCTGTGGATTATTCAAATTATTTTCTATGGGCATTAATAGCCTCATCAGCAGAAATTTGGGCTTCCACACGGTAAACCAAGTCGGCATATGAGTGGACCGTATCTCGCATTAGTGACGAGTAGAAAAGTCCAGGATGGATCCCTCTAAGAAAAACTCCTCTCGAATTCGTGGTCTAGTATTTGGCGAAGCTGAGGAGAATCTCTGGAAGTATTCTTTAAGTGATTCACCCTCATTTTGACAAATTCCGGAGAGATGAGAGGAATCTTTAATGATCCTCCAATTTGCAATAAACTGTTCTACAAAAATTTTGGTGAGTTAGTCAAAGGTACGGATGGATCTCCTTGGAAGGGAGTAGAACCAAGTGTGAGCTTGCTCCTTAAGAGTAACTGGAAAGACCTGACAAAGCAGTGTGTCAGGAGCTCATTGGATATGCATGATGATCCTGTAATGATCGATGTATTCATATGGGTCAGTTGCCCCATCATACGAGTCAATGCTCGGAAGCTTGAACCCTATGGGAATGGGATGTTGAAGAATAGCTTCAACTAAAGGTGAAGATTCCTCGTAGCTGCGGTGAGGGGGAAGATGATTTCTATCTTTAAGGTGAATTTCATCTTGCATTAAGCGTTGTAATTCTGCACATATAACGTGAAGGGTGGAGTCAACAGGACGAGAACGTGTCAAGCTACCAGCAATAATTGGTGGATTAGTGATCGGTTGAGTTACACGTGATGGATGAGTACAACTAGCAGTGTCAAGGAGATCAGCATCACGGTCTGGAAGTGGAGGAACTTCAGTGTCAAGAAAATTAGCATTTTGACCTCCTACGACTAACGATCGATCTTGGGAGAGATTTGTTTATCGTGGTAGTGGCTGTCGTGTTCCTCATAAAAGTCAGATCATCTCATTTTAAGACTTTTCCATTCGGCGCATATGGTACAGGATCACGCCTATCAGGAGGAAGTGAGGCAGAAGCTTGGCATCCTTGGTTCAAGGATTAGTTTCGAGAGTGATGGGAGTTGGAGCAGGAGGCTCCGTTGTTACGAGTATTGCGCCTATTGGCCATGATGCGGGTATTCATAGAAATTGTGATTAAGTGGTTTTACTTCCATGGCCACAAGTGTTGCGCTAGAAAACCCTGTAGAATAAAGTTTACTTGCTTTGTTGAAATCCATCACACATGAGATGTAAGAATTAATAAGAGAACTCAAGAATTTTAACATGAAAAAATCTTAAAAAGAGGGAAAACCAACGGGGCCTAGCCCAGTAAAAATCTTTCACTGTGTATCTATTTCAGAAGATAAAATCTTCCCAATAAAGGGATTACAGAATTGTATATGAGAAGGGCTGACAATGGGAATCCCAGAATCAGACAACAAAAGCTATATAGTCCATCAGTCGTATCAGAAGTAGATGATGGAAACATCGGGGTCGATCGACGATAAAGTCATCATGATGGTGACCAGAGTGGTGCGATGGTCACTGACCGACGATAGAATGGGCGCAGTGGTCGGCAGAATGATGAATGATGGTCGATGACGACAATGACCGACGAGGTGGCAGCAGGGCAGCGATGACAAGCGAGATTGACGACGAGAATCGGCGGTGGCGGGCCGACGGCGGCGGTGACCCGCCGGTGGGTCGCCGATGATGACCAGCACGATGGTTTGACGACGATGACCGCGACGCTGTTTGCGATGGTCGGCGCGGTGACGACCAGCGATGGAGATTGACGATGGCGAGGATCGGTGGTGGCGGCGGCAGCGCCGGTTGGCAACCAACGGGTGGTCGGACCGCCGAGTGGCATGATTGTTTGGAGGATTTTCAAGCTTTAGAGCTCTCTCTCTCTTCGCCGCCCCTCTCATGTGAATGATATTTATAGATTAGAGAAGTGACATTTCTGTAAATACATGCAAAACCCGTACCACTCCATTCCATCGGATAGCTCAAAATGATTTCTTTGATCATTTGATGTATTTTAAGCATTTGAATGCTCAAATGAAGTCAGAATTATAAGATCTTGGGCTTAGATCCGCGCACGCATTTGACTATAATAAACACTCCATATTTAAGAGCTATTTAGGGAGTTAATTGATATCCCAAAGTTTCTAATGATATTTAAGTGTTTGATCTCGATCAGTTTCAACTTAGGATCAACTTGCTTTTGACATCAAGATTCGTGCTTCGACTAGTAATATTTTAAGTGTCATATCAATTAGATTATCATCTTATCCATATTTTATTATTGTTGCATGCCACAAGAATTAAAATTTATGACTTGAAAGAATATGAGAAATTCATGATACATTCAACTTCATAAAATATATATTTGATAATATGTTATTTATTTAGTGATGCTTAAAATGGCTATGGCTATTTATATAAGAAAGTGATCTTAGAAAGTTTCAATTTGTAAAACGAAGTATAATGAATTGATAAGACTAAAATCATTGAAATATTTTTAATGTGAGACAATAAATAAATATTTTTTGATTTTTGAGATATCTCATTAATTATGTATGAATTTTATCTTGTGTACATATTATAAATTTTATTTTATTTTTATGATAAATTGAAATAAAATAAAATATACTCAACAAAAATAAAATCATGATCCCAACTCTAAATGATTGGATCTCATTTCGCTCCTATCTCGTATTGAGCAAAAATAAGACACGCTATAAAATACGCCATTTTATATGTGCAGGATTGAAAACCCTATTTGTTTTTCAAACGATTTAAGAATGATTTCAATTAAATATGTTGATGATTTGAACTAAAATCTTAATATGATAGATTTATTTTTTATGTTTATTTTTTTTCGACTAATGATGTTAGAACTCTTATAATGAGAAATAATTTTTTTTCATTAATTATCTTTGAACGTTGTAATAATTTTATTTAAAATTTTATTTATATAAATCTTTAGGCCTTTAAGTATAAAGAATTGACGTTTTTAGATTATTCTTCTACTCTTAATTTTGAGTGATAAGAGATAGCCATAGAACTTCTCCTACTTTGATCGCATTTGATTTTCTTCCTCCGTTTCATTTTCAACACTTACCAATAACAATAACAACAAGCTTTTATCCCACTAAGTGGGGTTGGCTACATGAATCCTTCATCTCTATTGTGTCCTATTATATGTCAAATTCTTATTTTATTCAAGTATACTAAGGTCATTTTTTATACATCTTAACCATGTCTTTTTAGCTACCTCTACCTTTCTTAACATAAGACAAAGCTAATAAATCTTCTCTCCTAACTGGGTTATTAGAGGGTTGACAGTTTATGTGGCCAAATCATCTAAGGTGACTCTCTCTAATCTTATATGCCACTGGAGCTACTCCAACATTTCCCGAACATACTCAATACATATTTTATCTCTAAGAGTAAAGCCACTCATCCACCTGAGCATCCTCATCTCTGCAACACCTAACTTAGTCTCATGCTTCTCTTTTATTGGCCAACATTCTGTACCATAAGTCATTGCAAGTCTTACCAACATCTTATAAAATTTCCTCTTAAGTTTAAGCAGTACTTTTCTATCACACAACAGGCCAGATGTATTCCTCCACTTCAACCATCCAACTTGAATTCTACTAATAACATCTTCATCTATTTCACCATCATTTTGAACAATAGAGCCTAAATGTCTGAATCGCTCACTCTTTTTAATGACTTGTTCACCTAATGTCACAACACTACCACTATAACTTTTACAGCTAAAATTACACTCCATATATTCAACTTTAGATCTATTTAAATGAAAACCTTTAGACTCTAAGGTTGACCTAGATAATTCAAGTTTCTCTTGGACTCCCTCTCTAGTCTTATCAACAAGAAGAATGTCATCAGCAAAAAGCATACACCAAGGTACATCTTCCTATAAATTAAGAACATCCATAACTAATGCAAAAAAAGGTAAGGACTTAAAGCTGATCCTTGATGTAATCCAACTGAAATAGGAAAATATTGTCAATCCTCCTTGTGTTTGGACACAAGTAACAGCTCTAGTATACATATCCTTAATGACTTGAATATAACCAATATTAACTCATTTCTTTCCTAAAACTCTCCAAAGAACACCTCTTGAAACTCTATCATAAGCTTTCTCTAAATCAATAAATATCATATGTGAATCCTCCTTACATTCTCTATACTTCTCCATCAAACCTCTTAATAAATGTATAGCATCCATAATAGATCTACCTGGCATAAAACCAAAGTGATTGTGAGAAATTTTTATATCACATCGTAACCTATGCTCAATTACTCTCTCCCATAATTTTAAATGTATGACACATTAACTTAATTCTTCTATAATTTGTACACTCTTGTGCATCACATTTATTCTTAAATATAGAAACTAACAAATTCTTTCTCCACTCATCTAGCATCTTTTTAGTCTTTAAAATAATATTAAAAAGATTTGCAAGCCAAGAAATTCATTGATCTCCTAAACATTTTCACACTTCTATTAGAATATCATCAGGTCCTACTGTTTTTTGACATTTCATTTTCTTTAAAGCTTCTCTAACTTCAGTTTTACTAATACGATGATAAAAATAAAAGTTTCCATTTTTGTTTAGGGTATTAAGGTTGCTAAAATCAATCGTATTTTCAGATCATTTATTGAAAAGTTTATCAAAATACCTTATCCACCTATTTTCAATATCCTTTTCTAAGAAAAATACTTTATGATTTTTATCCTTAATACATCTCACTTGAGCTAGATCTTTACTTCTCCTATCTCTTTGGTTAGCTAGCTAATATACACATCTTTACCTTCTGTGATATCTAATCTATTGTATAAATTACTAAAAACTAAATTTTTTGCATCATATATTATTTTCTTAGAATCTCTACATGCCACTTTATATTTTCCCAATTCTCCAAGTTTTTACATCTAAACCAAGTTTTATAATAACACTTCTTATTTTTTATCTTTTCTTGCACATTCTGACTCCACCACCACCTATTTTTATTAAAAGAAGATTTTCCTTTTGATTTTTCAAACACATTTTTAGCAACTTACATAATTTTACTTATTACTTTTTTTTCACATAGCATTAACTTTCTTATAAACATCTCAAATTCTAAGCTCTTGTAACTTGCTCTTAAAAATATTTTTATTTATGTTCTTTAAGTATCTCAATCTAATCTTAAGATAATAATTTGATTTATTTTTAATCTTCCAACCTTTATCTTAAAACCTAAGACTAATAATCAATATTGAGTATTTAAACTTTCACTTTATATTATCTTACAATCTTTACAATCTAAATAATCTATTTTTCTTATCAGAAAATAATCAATCTGTGTTTTACTAGATCTATTTTTATAAATAATAATATACTCATCTCTTTTCTTAAATAAAATATTAGCAACTACAAAATTATAGACTAAAATAAAATTTAATATAATCCTACCTTCTTCAAAATATATTTTTTCTTAAGTGTTGAGAAGATCTGTGCAAAAATATAATTAAAATTTACAATAACAATATGCTCATCTATTTATTATTAGACAATGCATTTTTTTCTAAAAAAAAAAATCAGCTTTAGCTTATCTCTTTAGAATCATTTCTCTAAACATTCTCGGTTATAAACGTTTAAATTGCAGTTTAATGCAATGAAATAAAAGTTTGATCAATGATTATTTTTTACATATATATTATTTATTATACATTGAAAAAAGTAATAATAAATTGAGAACCCGACGTGGCCTATCTGTAACATATACCTTACAAAAATACAGTGACGCATTTATGTGCCACTAAAATTATTCAATAATCTGTCATCTCTTTTAAAGAGTATAAGGCATTTGCCGATAAATAATATAAAGCTACTTCTAAGCATAAATAATATATATATATATATATATATATATATATATATATATATATATATATATATATATATATATATATATATATATATATATAAAACATCATCACATATATATTTCATAATGCTAAGATCATAATTTTCTAGTGTCATTTCAAATCAAATATATCAGTTATTGTGACGCCAAACAAAAATAAAATAAGCACAAGATGAGAGTTGAGCATGTGATTATTCAAATTCAAATTTATTTATCATTATTAAGCTCGAGTTAGGATTCAAGCTTTTAGGATAATGTTCAAGCTAGAACGTTCTTGTTTGAAAAATATTGTTTGAGCTCTAATCGAGTTTGTTCATTAGTTCAATTCAAATTCAAATTATTGAGCTTATTAATAAACAACTCATTTAATAAAATAAATAAGCTCTAATCTAACTTATTTACAACTAATTTGTTGAGAAATTGTATCAATTAGAGCTTGCTAAGCTTAAAAATAAAATAATAAAACTAAATAATATTGTTCACAAACAAATCTAAATCGAACTCCTTAACAAATTTGTTCACCTGGTTTAAATAATATTATTCATGAATATAAATTAACTGAACAACAAGATATTCAAGATTGTTCATTTAATAATTGAGCATTTATAAAAATGTTCAACCTCATTCGATCAATTAATCAAATATTCATAAACAAACTCCAATCAAACTGAGTGACTTGTCGAAAGCAAGGTTCATTTCCAACCCTACTCATGTGTCTTAAGAACTAGGCTTAGTGAAAACAAGGCAATGAGATAACCTATTTTCTTAATAATCAAAATTTTATTCAACACATTCTCAATTATTATATACATAACGAACTTCTTGGTTATAATATGCTCGACAAATCTTTAAATTTTATTCAAAATATTTCTTTATATTATCTGCCGAAAATTCACTCAAACTCATTTCTAGTTCCACCCATCTCTATCTACCCATACAATGCAAGAAAAAGCTAAAGATAAAATGTGAGCTCCGAAAATTCACCACCGACCTCTCGACATATTGGTGATTTAAATGTGTCGATGTAATTTTCAGAAGGCAGATGGAATAGTAAATAAGACACTACCCAGAGATTTCGTCCTCATTTGGTGAGGACTTTAAATCTGGTTCCAGGTTTCCTATAGGCGCAAGCCCCTATAGTTAATTACCCCTCTCAATGCTGAGAGAGAACTTTCGATTAAGACTAGTTGTTAGATCGCTTAATGCGTAACATATAGTAGTAGCATGTGGAGTTTTAAAATTTAAGATTATGAAATTCATCATTTTAGCTTAAAGCGGATGGTTGGGGGAATGATGACGTGCCGGATCTAGATCTTATGGTTCCGTCATCACGGACTGTCGCGATCCCTGGTCTACTTAGTCAGATGAGGCAGTCGACCCAACCTGACCGAAGGATCCTTATCAGACACATAGGTTACGTCGTCCAAGAAATCTTTGTAGATTTAGGGTGGTGTTTGTCTACGGAGAAATGCTTAAGTCTACTTTAGCTAACAGAGAGTTTTTTTCTCTATCAAGTATACCATATGATTCACAACTCAAAGGGCAAAGCTATTGGAGAGCATACGGACTACAACCGTGATCATAATATATTGGAGTCTTACTAGCCAAACCACCCGATCAGAAGACTCAGGTCATAACTACATCATCTGTGGAGTCGACCGGCCAAGCCACGCAGTCAGATGACACAGGTCACGTCCTTACTAGCATGAGATTGATTAAGAGTGAATATAACATAACACTTAATTTGACATTGGCTCCTTTGTGAGCTAGAGTTTTCTTAATTTGTCACCTCCGACAAACAATTATGGAAGGTGGATAGATTGAGTTTTGCTATAACTTTTTAATGATTTAATTTCATTTAAACAGTTTTTTAGATTGATACTTAATTTGAGTTAATTTGATTTAATATTAGAATCACATTTTGATGGAATTATCCCCTCTCGTTGAAATCACCATTCAACATAACCATCATCGGGGTAGTTAATTGATTGAATCGAATATATTTGAGAACTTTAGATCCTGTCAACTCTGTTTAGCTCCTAACATAGGATTAGATCTATTATCACATGACAGAATTAGCTTCTTAGATATTTTACTAAGTTGAAATTTTTATAATAGATTTTTAAGTTTTGTTAACCCGAACTTAGTCCTAAGACTAAACTGAGAAGCAACCCGCGCAACATCATCAGACACTTAAATTTAAGCATTCAACGTAGTGTCAAGGCTCATGCGGGTGTATTTAAGAATGTCTTAATTAATGTCTTCTATTCGCTTGTACTATATGTTGTGAATACAGTGACGTTGATTTCAACTTTATATTTTTGATTCAAAGTAGTGTAACATTGCTTATACTTAACTTGATAGCAAAAATAAAACATCTATTTAGCTTATGCATATTGCTAGGATTTTACATCTTTGCTAATCCTCATATTCAACTTTCATTCTCATCCATAAACAAGCTATTATACCCCTTTCAACTTAGCTTATTGGATGTCAGCCTTATTTCTTGAATCATACTTGAATTGTATTTGCATTTCAAAGCTAGATTCCAAGTTTGTTGTAAGATTCACGTGATTTGATCATTTGTTCAACTGAATTTACTCTTAGATTACTCGACATGAAATATTTCAAGGATTGTATTCAAATCCACTGGCGAGCCATCAATTCTTTGTAAATTTTACTCAAATCTCTTTAACTCTTCTCAACTCATATAATTGGAGTTAAGTATGAGACATTTGTTCATTAAGATCCCTTCATTACATTGATTACCATACTATTTAGGATCATCGAAAGTCTTCATCTATGCTCACTAATGAACCTTCGAATATAACATAAGTTTTAATTTGAAGCTTTCAATTTTATTATTTCTAACCATTCATTATGTTGCATAATGATTTATGTGATTTGACAAGCATTTAATCCTACTATAGATTCCATTCAAATCACTTTGAAAGTTTACAATATCCTATTTATTTCTCTAGCTTAAGAGTGAATTTTTAGTTTCAATATTAATGATCAGTTACTTAACTCAATCCCCAATACAAGTTGTAATAAGATTTGATTATTCAACTAAGAATCATTCTTACATTTATAAGTAGGTCATCACATGATGCTTATTAAAGTGCTTAGAGATTTCCTTTCATATGCTTGATTTTGAAGTACTTTAAAGAGGAGGAGGGCTCAAATTTTGGGTAAGCTTCCAATTTGCTCAATTTCTTTTATAAGCCTCTTCTTTTTTTTCTTTTTTCTTTTTTTTTTTTGTTTGTTTAGCCCTCATATTCACATTATTCTTCATCATATATTTTTTTATTTGATCCTTTTAATTTAAATTTAGCTTTAGATTTCTTTATTTAGTACTTTTAAGTCACTTTTTTTGTTCCTCCATTTTTTTCTATGTCCAAAGATTTGATGAAATTTTGACAACATTTCAACAATTACACATCTAACAATTTTGGCTTGCTTGATCATCAGATAATGAGTGTCTCTGACACCACAACTGTTCTTCACACCCACTCTATTGAGCAGAGGTCTTAGAACCTACAAAATAAACCAACACATATATTTTCACATTCACGTAACACATATTCAAACTTATTTTCCTATGCACTTGTAACGAAAGACAAGGAAGATTCAGCCAAGAGGGTTCGGCTAGGAGGAATTCGGCTAGGGAGGTTTGGCTAGGATGAATTCGGGTAGGGAAGGAATTAGGCTAGGGAGGAATTTTGGTTACGAAAGGAATTAGGCTAGGGAGGTGATTTTGGTTGGAGAAAATGGGGGAAGGAAATGGAAAGAGAGGGAGGTCGGGTAAGGGGATAGAAGGAAAAACCGAGAGGTTGAGGAAGTCGAATCAGGATGACATGCCTATCACTAGAGTCGTCTGATTCTGAAGAAATCAAGAGAGAGAACTCATCTGATTTAGACGAGAGGAGAAAATGAGAGTTTGAGGAAGGCAAGAGAGGTCGGGTAAGGGGATAGGAGGAAAACCGAAAGGGTGAGAAAGAGAGGGAGAACTTACTTGCTTGCATGAGGTTTGGACGAGAGAGGAAAAAAATGATAGCCAAAATTGAGAGTCTCATTTCTTTAAGGAGGAGGAAGGAGGGGGGAACGATTGGTGCAGTTGAAGGAGGAGATCGAGCGGAAGTGGTTATGGTTTGCGGTTGGGAAGCTTGGACGATCGAGAGGGAGGGATCAAAGCCGAACGGAAGAGGGCTCGCGTGAGGAGGGAGAGCCGAACGAGCGATCGTGCGAATGAGATAAAAGGGAGCTCGGGTCATGCGTGAAGGGGGAGAGATTTGTGTCGAATCGGGTCGGTTGAGTGGGATTTAGGGCATTAGGCCTTTAAATAATATTTCTATATTGTTTAATCGACTATAATATGAATCTTGCATCGACCTCAATATAAGGTTAATATATATGTTGATTCAATGTTATTCTAATGTTTCGAACACAACGGTGTGATCCGTTTCACGATTGAAGGCCATTTGATTCAACTCGGTGCCAAATTGGGTCAATTTTAGCTCAAAATGCGCGTTATCACTTCTGACCGGTCAATTTTTACACAGACTTGTCCGAATTGAGTGCGATCAGTCTTACCTGATATATTTCAATGTATCGATGACAACGGCGCAATCAATTTTATGAATGGAGGTCATTTGGTTTAAGTCAGCACCTCTTGACCTCAATATACGTGTGCATTGGAATTCGCCGGTTGATCATCGACAGTAATATTTCCGACAAGCTTCAACGTTCTAAATGCAATGGCAAAGTCCGTTCATCAATCAAATATCATTTCGTCTGATTTTAGCGACGTCCAGTGTATTCCAACCTCGATTTGCGCACCGTAACTTCCGATCATTCGACATTTGTACAGACTCATCTGAATTGAGCGTGGATAGTCTCATTTGATAGATTTCGATGTTTTGATGACAACGATGCAATCAATTTTATAAACATAGATCGTTTGTACATCGTTGCAGCTTCCTGGCTCTGATATGCGCATTAGCACATTGATAGCTTGATCGCTTAATCAGTTGATCTTTAGATTATGCAATATTTATATTTTTGATCAATTTGATGTTTTGAACGTGATGGCGAAGTCCGTTCATCAATCGAAGAACATTTGGACTGATTTCAGCGATGTTTGGCGCATCTTGGCTCCGATTTGTGATCTAAAGCATCCAAAATCAATCGAATTCACCTTATAAGCTCGATTCAGCTTGTGTAGCATATGTGAAGATCAACATTAAAAAAAAAAGATAAAAACTTTAAAAAAAGAAGAAAAAGGAAGATATCATCTATAGAGCAAAAATTATAATTCCCCAACCCAACTTTATTGTCATCACAAATGATCACATATTCACCTTCAAGGAATCTTGGCTACTCATCTTTTGAGAAATCTTCCTTATTGAACTCATTCATGACATTAAAGGGAACTTATAACTCATCATACATGATTTATTACATTAGGATTTGTCAATACATCTAAGCGAAAGACAACTCCTTATTGATATATGTTCTGAATAATATCCTTGTGTTCTATTAAAATAAGATAGTCATTAATGTTGACAACATTTTAAGTTTGTGAAGTCAAGTCAACCTCTTGAGAATTCTTTAGAGACTTTCCAACTCAGCTTTCTTTATTTGAAGGGATAAGAGAGAGAGAGAGAGCAAATTCTTTCTTTAAAAGCTCAAATCTGATCAATGAGGACTCCGAGCTAGTAATTTGGCCTTCAAGCTCATCAATCTTCTTCTCCCTCAAATCTCCAAGATAGTGTTAGATTCTTCATACTTCTTAAATCTTTGCAAGCAAGTATTAACCTTTTTGGCAAATTCTTCATAGAAACTCTTTATTTGTTGTTTCATGCTCAAAGACTCTTTCAAAAGATTTTCTTAAGTACCCATGTCCCTATTAACTCATGGTTCTCCTGGCAAGCTTAATCCAACTCACCCCTTGGATTAATATTCATGGCAAATACCTTCTTATGGATTTTGGCCATAAAGAACGGATTTGGTCAAGTTAACTGAGTTGCCTCATCACAAAAAAAAATATAGATCATCCAACAATAATTTCTCCTAATGATTGTGCAAATATTCTAAGAACATGATGAGGCTAATATTGATCTCTCAAAGCTAGCTTGCCTTTGGAAGAAATGTGCAAATATTCTCAGAACATGGTGTTGCTAATATAGATCATCTGACAACAATTTCTCTAAGAAATATGCTTCATTGTAATTGAAAGAAGGCAATGATATTAAATTTGTGACTTGCTATTATCATTCCTCAAATCTAACCACGCCCTTTATTGGAGTAAAGCATATTTTATACTACTAGATTATCATGGTTAAGTTTTATCCAAAGGGAACTATTGACAACTACAAAGCTGGATTTATGACAAAAGACCACATGTTGTGAGAGATTTTTTTTCTTTTTCTCTACATAAATTTTTTTTTTTGTCTTTATGGTTCACTCCACATGGATATCAGTTATGCTTTTCATTGTGGAGAATTATCATAGGCCTTTTATATGAAGCAGTAATAGGATCTTAATCTTTCTTGAGTGGAATCCACGCATCTGTTTCTTGTGTGCTGGATCTGTCTGCCTTGATCTTTGTATCCTGGAATGAAATCTCACCATAGTTTACCTTTGCGCTGGCTCTGTTTTGGCCGTCTGATTAGTCTTCTGGGATAAGCTTCATCTTTAACCTATTTTCTTTTACTCTTTCGACTGTTCGAGCCGTCGCTCCGAGAGAAAGGATGGTTTGCGAGAGCGAAGGGAGAACACCAACACCGAGGGTTTCGCCGGAGGAATGGTTTTCCAATGAGGGAAAACTGGTGAAGATGGCAGGGATGATGGAGCATAAGGATAGACACTGAGAGAAGGGTTTCTTTTCAGAATATTTTGATCTCCTCTCTGTTTGCTCACTAAACCCTATTTATACATCTTCTTGAAGTTCCTATGCCTAGATCTGTTACTTTTTACTAAGTAGATCCACGGTTCTTTAACTATTTTCTGTTATGGTTGTTATTCTGTTATGCTGATGTGGCCACGGCTTTCTTGAGGTCTTGATTCTTGATTTCCTCGCTGTTGTTGTAGTTGTTTATCAAGCCCGCTTTTGTTGACTTATCTTTGAAGCAGCCTGAGGAAACTTTAGAATCCCTATGTGGCTCTAAAAGGCTACCATTCTGTTGTAATTAATCTTCCTTACTGCTTGGTTTTTCTTCTCGTTGTAAACTGGCATGCCTCAGATACATATTCTCGATCTTGGTTCGTGTTTGCTTTCTTTTTCTATCGAGTCCTTGTTTATGGTAATTGTTAATGTTGTATTATGTACTTTAGCACTTGGATGAATTGGATTCATAACATTACTCCCTCCTCAAACCGACCTTGTCCTCAAGGTCAAAATGAACATCCCTTTCTGCTTTCTTCAATTCATTTCTCATAAGCTCCTGTTGATACTTTCCCTCCCACTGACTATGAAAGTAGCAATTTGATTGTCTGTTGGAAGTAGTATTCTTTTGTCAAATGATTGCTGGTTTCTATTAATAAGAACGAAAATTCTGTCCCTTGTTGTAGACTTGTTTCTGTATGCTCATGATCCTGTAGCTGGATTACCACTAGGTGGATATTGTAGTTGCAGCTCTGGGAATTCACCCGAATCAACTCTATTGGATTGGGTGCATGTAATGAACTTAGTTGCGTATTATATTAGGAATAGCTTATTGGTAATTCTATGTTAGAGTAGGCTATGTAAGGATGTGTTATTTGAAAACACTAAGCTATATAGGATATAGGTGGCTAATAATTATATATACTTGATAGATAGGCTTTCTTAGCCTGGGTTAAATGGTTGATACATGAAGCTTGTTGCTAATATTTCTTCTTGTACCCATTGGTTGTCGGGTTGATTATCATGTTGCAGTTGATGTTGCTGGTCATCATTTACTGCCATTAATGCAAATAACTTGGACTTATAGATATGCCCTCTATGGTACTGCTCATCACAATTGAAGCATAAGCCTCTTCTTTTTCTGTCTTCTATTTGAGTTGCTGTTAAATTCTGAATTAATATTTGTTGTTTATGTTGAATGTGTTGAGTGGCATTTGTGGGAGGCGCAGAAGGTAGTTGGAGCACTCGATATTCTGTTTACTTATCAAGTGTCTCTTATTTCTATGCATTGTTTCATCGACATCCTTCAATTAGCTTTAATTGAAATGCCTATTGCAAGGAAGAAGGCTGTAGGGATCTTACTTCCCTTTTAATATCTGATTTAAGCTCTGATTCAAAGCAGCTTTGTAGAAATTCATGTGGAATGTCTGAAATTTGGTTAGTTAGGTCTTCAAACTCATTATAAAAGTGTTGCTTGTGGTTTCGTTGAAGCTTAGCTAATTCTCCTCTTAAATCTCGTAGAGGGAAGAGCCAAATCTTTGCATAACTTGTTCTTTAAATTGTGGCCATGAATACAATTGTTTATTTAATTGCATCCATTGATACCAACTCAAAGCAGGTCCATCCATGTATATTGAGGATATTAAAAATTTTTGCTCCTCGATGTGTTATAAAGCGAAAGAATTGCTCGCTTTAAAGAGCCAACCTCTAGGTTTTCTCCATTAAATGCATATCTATTGATAGATATTGACATGGATGTGTGTATGTGGTCTGTTGGAGAATAGGATCAAGGGGATGCATCACATACCCGGATTTGAGGTTGTTTTTCCAATATGTTTTCTATGGCAGTCAATCTTCTTAATATTTCAGTCAATACCATAGTGACTGAGGTCATTTGCTCTTCTATTTTGTTTAATCTGGTAACACATTCTTCAAGTGTTTTGGCATTGTATTTTGTGCTGTCTGCCATTGTTGTAGATGTCTCTCAACAAGAGCACCAATAATAGGATCTTAATCTTTCTTGAGTGGAATCCACGTGTCTATTTCTTGTGTTCTGGATATGTCTGCCTTGATCTTTGTATCCTGGAATTAAATCTCACCGTATTTTACCTTTGCGCGGGCTCTGTTTTGGCCGTCTGATTAGTCTTCTGGGATAAGCTTCGTCTTTAACCTATTTTCTTTTACTCTTTCATTTAGCCATCGCCCGGCTGAGAAAGGAATGGAGGGAGAACACCCGAGGGGGTTTCTCGCCGGAGGAATGGTTTTCTAGTGAGGAAAAACCGGTGAAGATGGCAGGGATGATGGAGCAGAAGGATAGACACTGAGAGAAGGGTTTCTTTTCAGAATATTTTGATCTCCTCTTTGTTTTCTCACTAAACCCTATTTATACTCTTCTTGAAGTTCCTATGCCTAGATCTGTTACTTTTTACTAAGTGGATCCACGATTCTTTAACTGCTTTTCTATGGTTGTTATTCATGTCGATGTGGCCATGGCTTTCTCTTGATTCTTGATTCTTGTATAATGCTTATCAAGCCCGACTTTTGTTGACTTATCTTTGAGCAGTCTTCCGAGGGAACTTTCGTAATGCCTACGTGTGGCTCACCGAAAGGCTACCATTCTGTCGTAATTAATCTTCCTTATTATTTTGGGTTTTTCTTCTCTGTTATAAACCTGGCATGCCTCTGTATACATATTCTCTGAACTTGGTGGCTTTGTTTGCTTTCTTTTTCTATACAGAGTCTATTGTTTATGATAATTATTAATGTTGTATTATGTACTTTGGCACTTGGATGAATTAGATTCATAACATTACTCCCCTCCTCAAACTGACCTTGTCCTGAAGGTCAAAAATGAACATTTGCCTTCTCTGTTTCTTCAATTCATTTCTCAGAAGCTCCTGTTGATACTTTCCCTCCTACTGACTATGAAAGTAGCAATTTGATTGTCTGTTGGAAGTAGTATTCTTTTGTCAAATGATTGCTGGTTTCTGTTAATAAGAATGGAAATTCTGTCCCTTGTTGTAGACTTGTTTCTGCCTCTGTATGCTCATGATCTTGTTTGGATTACCACTGGTGGATATTGTAGTTGCCGCCACGGAATTCACCAACTGACTCATCTATCGGATATCGCATGTAATGAACCTGCTATTGCGCTATACTTATATGTGGGAATAAATTTTATTGGTAATTCGCGTAGTAAGCATGTAAAGGATGTGTGTTATTCAAAACACTAAGCTATATAGTAAAAGTAGCTAATAATTATGTATACTGATGATAGCTTTCTTAGGTTAAAATATATTGAAGCTTGTTGCTAATATTTCTTCTTGACCATTGGTTGCGATATTATGTTGCGCTGATGTCATTGGTCATCATTTACGCCATTAATGCAAATAACTTGACTACGATATGCCTCTATGGTACTTCTCATCACAATCAAGCATGTTTCCTTCTTTTCTCGCCTCTATTTGAGTTGCCGCAAATTCTCGAATTGATATTCCGCTTATGTTGACCGTGTTGAGTGGCATTTGTGGGAGGTCGCAAGTAGTTGGAGTAATTCTGATATCGCTATTTAATCAAGGCGCCGATTTTGCTATTTCTATGCATTGCTTCATCGACATTGCCTTCCATTAGTTTGGCTAATTGAAATGCCCGCTGTAAGGAAGAAGGTCCGTAGGATCTTACTTCCCTTTAATATCTGATTTAAGCCCTGATTCAAAGCAGCTTTGTAGAAATTCATGTGGAATGTCTGAAATTTGGTTAACTAGGTCTTCAAACTCATTATAAAAGTGTTGCACTATAGTTTGCTATTGAAGCTTAGCTAATTCTCCTCTTAAATCTCTGTAGAGGGAAGAGCCAAATCTTTGCATAACTTGTTCTTTAAATTATGGCCATGAATACAATTGTTTATTTAATTGCATCCATTGATACTAACTCAAAGCAGTCCATCCATATATATTGAGGATATTAAAATTTTTTCTCCTCCTCGATGTGTTATAAAGCTCGCTTTAAAGAGCCAACCTCTAAGATTTTCTCCATTAAATCGGGCATATCTATCTATTGACATGGATGTGTGTGTATGTGGTCTGTTTGGAGAATAGGATTCTGAAGGGGATGCATCACATACCTAGATTTGAGGTTATTTTTCCAATTTTCTATGGGTCAATCTTCTTGATATTTCGGGCCAATACCATAAATAATGGTCATTTGCTCTTCTGTTTTGTTTAATCTGGTAACACATTCTTCAAGTGTTTTGGCATTGTATTTTGTGCTGTCTGCAATTTTTTTAGATGTCTCTCAACAAGAGCACCAATAATAGGATCTTAATCTTTCTTGAGTGGAATCCACGCGTCTATTTCTTGTGTGATGGATCTGTCTGCCTTGATCTTTGTATCCTGGAATTAAATCTCACCTTAGTTTACCTTTGCGCGGGCTCTGTTTTGGCCGTCTGATTAGTCTTTGGGATAAGCTTCATCTTTAACCTATTTTCTTTTACTCTTTCGACGTCGAGCCACATCGCCCGAGAGAAAGGATGGTTCATGAGGGGAGAACACCGAGGGTTTCACGGGAGGAATGGTTTTCCAGTGAGGGAAAATCGGTGAAGATGGCAGGGATGATGGAGCAGAAGGATAGACACTAAGAGAAGGGTTTCTTTTCAGAATATTTTGATCTCCTCTCTGTTTGCTCACTAAACCCTATTTATACATCTTATTGAAGTTCCTATGCCTAGATCTATTACTTTTTACTAAGTGGATCCACGATTCTTTAACTATTTTCTGTTATGGTTATTATTTTGTTTGACGTGTGGCCACGGCTTCTTGATTCTTGATTCTTCTATTATTGTAGTTGTTTATCAAGCCCTTTTTGTTGACTTATCTTTGAATAGTCTTCCGAGGGAACTTTACGTAATGCCTAGTGGTGGCTCTACCGAAAGGCTACCATTCTGTCTAATTAATCTTCCTTATTCGGTTTTTCTTCTCTGTAAACTTGCCTCTCAGATACATATTCTCCGAACTTGTTTGCTTTTTTTCTATCTGAGTTGTTTATGGTAATTGTTAATGTTGTATTATGTACTTTGGCACTTGGATGAATTGGATTCATAACAAGTAGCCTCCAAACTATGTTGCCTAGGCTTCCAATAACTATTCACACACACTGCACGCATAAGCATAAATATAGAGTTAGCCTTTGGAAGAAATGAATCCACGATGACATCTACGACAAATTGATCTCTCTTGCTCTAATGAATGCTTGAATTTTATTTTTCATTCTTGAAACTCAACTTGACATCTCTTAAGTGATTGCGGTGAATGACCTTCTCTTGTCCAATCCCTTCCCTACTTAGCTCGCTAGTCGACTTCTTTGAAAGCATTATAGTTAAGGACATAACAATAACTAGAAAAGAAAAGGAGGCTCCCTCACCAAAAACATTTTGGTGCAAACGCACTATTGTCAAACCCTTCCTCTTCATCATGCAAAACTATTCTCTTTTGAAGAAGGTAGTTGACGATCTTCAAAGTCGACCTCTATAGTATCGCTTAAGTCTGATAAAAAAGGGATATCCTGAGAACTTTAAAGACTACAAGCAGAGGAAGTGAAAATTGATAAAGTACAATGTTGTCTTACTAAAGTTACACTCAATCACCAATGATGATAAGTCTCATTCCTTCTTTCTCTGAGCCACTCAAAAATGCCTTAGCCTTTGCTAACTAAGTACACCAAAAATAAAGAAAACTCACCATAAAGCCATCAAAATGAGAGAATATAAAGTTACAAATGAATCTCTATGATATGACCAAAATTCCAGTTGAAGCGAATGGAAAACAATCTCATGAATCAAGACTCAACCGAGATCAAGCATTTATTATCAATAGACTCTTAAATATGTGTTTATAGTCAAATCGGCGTCTTGACGATCCGATATAAGTTTCAAGATAATTCACATCATTTGAGTATTCAAATACACAAAATATATTATATGATCAAGGGAATCATCATGAGCCGTCCGATGGAAAGGAGTGGTTCGGATTTTGCATGTATTTACAGAGATGTCACTCCTCCATAAATAGCCTCATTCCTCAGAGGGAGGCCAAGGAGAGGAGAGAGCTCTAAAGATTCTCCAAGCACAACCGCCACCACTGACCGGTCGTCAATCACGCCGTAGCCGCCCGATCCTCACCGCCGTTAATGCTTGCTCCATCATGATGACCTTCATCGTCAGTCGATGTCCCTCGCTGTTCATCATCATATATTACCACTAGCAATTGTTACAACCTGAACGTGACTATATGGATGTTGTTGTCTAATTTTGGGATTCCCATTGTCAGCCCTTCTCATATACAATTATATAATCCCATTATAAAACTAATTGTACTCAAAATAAATATATAAGCTTTTATCCAGCCCCGTGATTTTTCCCTCTTTTGAGATTTTCCAGTAAAACTCGAATTTTTTTTTTGCGTGCTAGAAAACCAGTTGTGGTAGAGTAAAAGTTTACATCTTAGCCTTGTTGTGAAATCCAGCACACATACAGGTATTTAAAGAGTGAACAAGGTCCAGAAATTTTCACATGGAAAACCTCAAAAAGAGGGAAAAAATCATAGGGTCTAGCCCAGTAAAAAGCTTTCACTATGTATCTGTTTTAGAGTACAAAATCTTCCCGATAACGGGATTACAGAATATGAGAGAAACAACGACTATGTAGTAATGCTCGTGGTAACAATTGCTAGTTGTGAAATGATGGTGAACAACGAGGAATAGTGACGCATGAAGTCAGATGGAGACAGAGGTCGAGGCGTGGCGACGACCGGCTACGTGGTTGATGACCGTCGAGTGGTGGCACGATTGTGGAGGATGGCTCTCCTCTCTCTTTTGCTTGGCTCTCCTTATGTAAGAAATGAGGTGCTATTTATAGATTGGAGGAGTGGCGTCTCTATAAATACATGCAAAATTCGAACCACTCCTCTCCATCGGATGGCTCATGATGATTCCTTTGATCATATGATGTATTTTGTGTATTAAAATGCTTTAATGAAGTCAGAATTATGAGATCTTAGGCTTGTTAGATCCGGCTCGTCGAGACGCTCGATTTGACTATAAATACTCCATATTTGAGATCTTTTTAGGAATGAACTGATATCCCAAAGTTTCCAATGAAATTTTAAGTGCTTGATCTCGACCAGTTTCAATTTCTGATCAGCTTGCTTTTTAGCATCAAGATTGTGCGGAATATATTTTAAGTTGCCCCTATTTTTGGATGACATATCTCAATCATCCAAAATATATATGCCATACACGAAAATAGCAATTCTTCAATAAAATTTGGTCATTAACCACATATTTTGAGAGAACAGATCTTCATAGCATAAGATTTATGATGGAAGCGAATCTGCGGATGTGTGTAAGTATATGAGCGCGAGATTTGAGGTTCTGGACCCATCCGTATGTATGTGCAGGTCGTGGTGCAAGCAGTGCGGCGGCACCAGGCATACTGGCGCCAATGGCGCCAGCCGTGGTGATTCAGGCGGTGGGCGGTTGGGCGACGCGGACGCACATGGAAGCCAGCGGAGCTCGGTCGCCGAATTGGTGGAGCGGACAAGAGTCGATCTGCGGGAGGACTAAACGCAGTCGGTAGTGGACCATCGTGGAACACAGGCGTCTTGAGCATTCAACCGTGCGTGGGAGCTATGGTATGCCGAAGTTCGGTGATTTTAGCTATTTTAGGCTTTGAAGGCGGTTTTGATGATTTTTTACCTTTTTTTGTCTATAAAAACCTCAGGGCCAAGGGAAGACACGCTCTCTTCTTCGAGAAGGTCGTTCGAGGCAATCAAGACCCAGTTCATACGGCAAGGCTCCAGTTTTCCCTCGTGTTGACTAACCTCGTCGGACCGACAGTTGAGGCGATCAAGACTGCTCATTCACCGGCAGGCTCAGTTTTCCCTTAGGGGTTCGATCAAGACCGGTTCGGAGCCAAGGCTCGATTTCTTGAAAGAGCGACCTCCAGACCGGGGAGTTGAAGCGATCAAGGCCGTGGTTCATCGGCAAGGCTCAATTTTCCTTGAAAGAGGTGTTGCGACCTCATCGGACCGGCCGGGTTGAAGCGATCAAGACTCATAGATTCATCTGATGAGGCTTCGGTTTTCCTCAGAAGCGTCAGCCGGCCTCGGACCGTCGGGTTGAAGCGATCAAGACCCGTAGTTCATCACGAGCAGTTTTCCCTGAAAGAGGTACCGCTGGGACCGGCGGATTGAAGGCGTGTCAGCGGCGATCAGAGAAACGGTATGTAGCATAGCGGATGAGTGATGGCGGCGTCGTGTAATCAGCGGGGAGATGATGGCAACAAAGGTGGTAACCGGCGGCGGATCAGCGAGGATGCGGAGGAGATTGGCAGCTCGCGCGATGAGTGGCCAGCGTGCCGGCCGAGCGTATTCTGAGATAGCCGTGAAATTCACGGTGATAAGCGGCGGCGGTCCGGCAATCAACGGTGGCCGCAAGTGATTAAGCGGCGGAGGTGGTCAGCGTGGCCAGCGGCGTGTCGGCATGGTAAGCAGCGTCTATGGTGGATGCAATGCCGGATGGCGATGATAGTGTAATGGCGCGGCGCCGATGATGGTGGTGATTTTTGACCTATCCGAGGTTGTTTGTCAAAGTGTGACTCGATGGCGTTAACTATGGAAGAGGTTGAATTGAATCCGATTTTGACATTTTAATATCCTAGGTTGTTTGTCGAGTGTGACTCGATGGCGTTAACTGTATGGAAGAGATCGCGGATGTCCACAAGGACCCTTTATCCACAGGTAAAGTGTTACTTGACTTCTTACTTATGGAAGAGGTCTGATCAAGTCCCCTTGGGATTGATCATGCCCGATTGAGATACAATGTGAGTTGTATATTTCTCAAGTGGGAGGTTTAAATGAAGAAGAAACAAGCTTGTAAAAAAAAGTTCATAAACTCATTACTTTGATAATATTGGTGATACAATATTATTACAAGATAACTTAATAAAAGGGACGAGATACATTTTTAGAGAAAGTTAACAAAAAATAAGAGGTGGAGAGGAAAAGATAAACGGGATAAATTAAATACTATAATATTTATACACCAAGGATTACATATAACACTTTTTAGATAACCTCCATGTTCCAAGTTCTAGGGATGATTTTTTCTCACGGATCTTTAGTTATAACTTGTTGGTCATCGATATAAGGGGGGAGCAGTCTCTGAGGTACTTCTTTATCTTGAAGATTAAAATTCTCGATGTTGAAGGTCACCGAAGGGCGTGGTTGAGCTTATTTGAGGTAACATGATTGTGCTATTTGTTGATTTCCACAGGCCACTCCAACCCCAATGTGAGTTTGAAATTTTATCTTAAGATGAGGTACCGAAGTGATAACACCGAAGATTGATTGGAGGGATCTTCCAAATATAGCATTGTATGCTGAATTTGACTTGACCACTATGAATTGAACTAAGTGAGTGACTTGTTGAAGAAATTCTCGGAGAACAACGGGAAGGGTGATTGTCCCCTTCACTCGTACAGGGCGATTATCAAACCCATATAACGGTCCTGCAGTGAGTTGAAGTGTTTCTTTAACCAGACCTATACTAAGAAAGGTGGAGTAAAATAAAACATCAACGAAACTCCTATTATCAATCAAAATTCTCTTAACAACATAACAAGGGTCTCCAATCCCCGCACTAATGACAAGAGGATCTTAATGTAGAACTTGGACTTCTTCCAACTCTGAGTTATTAAAAGTGATGGGATGATTAATACAAGATTTTTTTAACTCTGGCTCTTTAAAGGCAACGATGAAGACTTGATTAGATAGTAGTGGCCCACTCGCAATCGTTTCAATTTCTCCAACTATTTGGCGACTATTATGTTGTTTCTATGATGATTGTCCCGGTTGCCCCCAGTTGGAGCTATGTTTGCTTGAGTTAGTTGGTTTTGCACAAATTAACGTAGATATCTTTACTGAATGAGCCTCTCAATTTTTTCTTTGAGTTGTTTGCATGCCTCACTAGTATGTCCACAACTTCGATGGAAGTGACAATATTGCTCCTGATTTCTTGAATTTGATTTCAGTGGATGCGGCCACTTGATATTTTCTTCATCTCGAATAGCCATTAGGAGGTTAACTCGAGATGTGTTCAGTGGCGTGTATTCCAATCAACTCTTAAACATGGAGTGTTTATAATCAAATCGAGCGTCTTGACGAGCCGAATATAACAAGCCCAAGATCTCATAATTCTGATATCATTTGAGCATTCAAATACACAAAATACATCATATGATCAAGGGAATCATCATGAGCCGTCTGATGGAGAGGAGTGGTTCAGATTTTGCATGTATTTATAGACGACACTCCTCCAATATAAATAGCCTCATTCCTCATATGAGGAGGCCAAGAGAGAGAGAGCTCTAAAGCTTGAAGATTCTCCAAAGCACAATCACGCCACTTTCGGCGGTTGTCAATCACCGGCGGCCGCCGCCACCGCGACCGCCGTGATCCTCACCGTCGTCAATCTCGGTCTCCATCATGGCGACCTTCATCATCGATCCCATGTCCCTCATTTGTTCACCATCATCACATTCTTGCACGAACTATATGGTTGTTGTTGTCTAATTTTGGGATTCTCATTGACCTTCTCATACAAGTATGTATCACATTCAAAACTTGTAAAACAAATATATAGTGGAAGCTTTTTTTTTTATTGGGCAGTGGTTTTTGCCCTCTTTTGAGATTTTTCACGTAAAATTCTAGAGTTTTCTTGTTCACTCTTTAAATACACTGTGTGTCTTTGGATTTCACGACAAAGCTAAAGGCGTAAACTTTCACTCTACATCTGGTTTTAAGCACACTCTAAAATCACAAATTGAAGCGCTTCAATATCAAATCAAAGGCAATTTCTACTATCAAGAAATCGATGCTTGACAACATGAAGATCTAAAGCAATATCAATTCAAACAAATCGAGGGATTATCCAAAATAAAATCACAAAACGTTAAATAGATAATAGCAATAATTTCAAAAGATAGAAACTTTATGTGAAATTTTAACAAAGATTTCTTCATTGCATAAAAGAGCTTAGATAAAGAAATAACAAAAGCATCAAATAAAATTACATATCACTAATAAAAACCATTTTTGGCAAAAAAAAAAAAGCTCACATTAAAACCCGTAGATGCCTACAAGAACTTGGAACTGCCAACAAATCAGCTTATTTGAGTATGATTTCTCTATAAAAAATGACTCTGTGAGCTCCGAAAATTCATCACCGATCTCTCTCGACAATTGAATGAAGAAAGTATAATTTGAAGTATCGGTGTAATTTTCAAAAGGAAAATGAAATAGTAGATACGACACTACCAAGAGATTTCACCCTCATTTTGTCAGGACTTTAGATCTAGTTCGGTTTCTATGGGTAAGCCCATATATTACCCCTCTCAATAAGTGAGAGAGAACTTTCGATTAAGGCTAGTCATTAGGTCACTTAATACGTAGCGTATAGTAGCAGCATATAGAGTTTTAGAATTTAAGATTATAAAATTCATCATTTCAACTTAAACTGGATGGTTGGGGGAATGATGATGTGCCTGATCTAGATTTCATGGTTCCATCATCTCGGGCTGTCGTGGTCCCTAGTCTACTTAGTCAACGGAGGTAGTCAACCCAACTTGACAGAATGATTCTTATCAGCAACTCATGGGTTACGTCGTCTAAGAAATCCTTGTATATTTTGGGGTGATTTTAGGAGACTTAAGTCCCACCGAGAGAGAACTATTTGCCCTATCAAATATACTCTATGATTCACAAAGGCAGAGCATTAAGCGAACGTGATCATAATATAATGGAGCATTACTGGCCAAATCACCCGATCAGAGGACTCTAGTCGTAATTGCATCATCTATGGAGCCTACCGGCCAAGTCATGCAATCAAAGAACATGGGTCACATCCTTACTAGCATGAGATTGGTTGAGAGTGAACATAGTAGAACACTTGATTTGACATTCGCTCCTTTATGAGCAAGAGTTTTCTTAATTTGTCACCTCTGACAAATAATTGTGGAAGGTGGATAGATTGAGTTTGTCTTTAAGCTTTTAACGATTGAATTTCATTTAAACAGTTTTTAAATTGACACTCAATTTGAGTTAATTTGATTTGAAATTAGAATTATATTTTGATGGAAGTATCCCCTCCGGTTGAAATCACCATTCAACACAACCATCATTGTGGTAGTTAATTGATTGAATCGAATATATTTGAGAACTTTAGATCTTGTCAACTCTATTTAGCTCCTAACAGAGGATCAAATCTACTGCCACATGACAGAATTAGCTTCTCAAATATTTTATTAAATTGAAATTTTTATAATAGAATTTTAGGTTTTATTAACTCGGACTCAGTCCTAAGACTAAGCCCGGAAGCAACCCGCGTAGCATCCTCAGACACTTAATCTAAACATTCAACATAATATCGAGGCCCCTGCGGGTGTATTTGAGAATGTCTTAATTAACGTCTTATATTTTCTTCGATGTGTTGCGAATCCGATGGCATTTGTGGAGCAGAACTAAGTTTTTATTTGCAATTCAAAATATTGCATCTTTGCTTCTATTAAATTTACTTATTGAATCTCTAAACTTTAATGGTAGGTTCATACTCATTAGGGAACTCTTTAATTGAACTTGTGCTTGCAAGCAAGCTATCGAACTTCTTACAAACTCTCATTCTCAATTTAAAATTGACTTTTAGGTTCATCACCAATCACCTGTTGTTCTACATTAAATTGAGGTCTTCATTTCATTCAATATCGAATGTAGTTATCTCAGTGTTCAATTGATTATATTTCATGCTTGTTATTTATTCATGAATTTGACACTTTAAATAGTCAAGAAAAATCTTATTCATGTTAATTTGTGAGATGCCAAAACCTACTCTTGCTTAGATGTAAGCTATCAAGCTTCATATAAATTCTCCATATTCAATTATGTTCAATTGAAATCATTTTTAATTCACTTAGAATAAGTTGTAATAACCCTAGTGTCTACTACTTTAGTCATATTCATGTTTATATGCTAGCATCATAGTCGTATCCATATTCATATAAAAGCTATTAAACTCAATCTGAATTCCTCCTTAACTCCACATCAAGTTTCATATTTATTCGAAAACTAGACTTCATATTTATTGTAAGTCTCTTATGAGTTTGGCATTTGCCACATCAAGTTTCACTTTCATTTAACTTGAGTATCCTCATTTGTTTGAACATATTAAACAACGAGTCAATATTCATTTAGCAATAAATTAAGTGATTAAATTTACCTTCATTTAGTACATTTTCATAGGATAATAATGTTTATTAAGCATGCCACCCACTATTATTACTTTAAATTACATGTGAACTCCACATTCCCTTTTCATTTTATTTTGTTTTAAGTCTTTATGTTTCACCATTAATTTAATATTCAATTAATTTTAAATTTATCTCTCAAAAATTTAATGAAATTTTGGCATAATCATCCGATAAGAGTGTGGAAGTGTTTTGGCTTACTCGACCTAATGGCTGTCTTATCTGACACATCGCATCGATTTCCATCTCGTCGCATACAATGAGCGTGATGAGGTTTTAAACCGAAATAAGACAAATGCTCATATATATATATATATATATATATATATATATATATATATATATATATATATATATATATATATATATTCATTTCTTTGTAAGTCGAAATTTGAAATTTACAACATTTTAAGGAGCAACATCAACGATGTTGGCTCTTCAATCTAATGGCTTAACAAGCGTTGACACCGCTGACCATCTCATCACGTCGCAATAAAAGAGGACAAAGGCTTCAAACCTACAAGAAACACAAGCAAATATATATACACATTCACATATTTATCTCACATGTTCAGACTCTTTTTTTTTTGCGCATTACAATGATCGGCAAGGAGATGAAGAGGGAGATGCCAAAAACTAAGAAGAATCTACGATGATGTTTTGTTGTGGAAAGGTCGAAAGGAGAAGGAAATCTAGGCGAAGAACACGATGATGGTGTTCTCTCTGTGGAAAAAGGAAATAATGGAAAGCGTCTAAGAAAATCCAGAATGCTGATATGGAAAAATCCCACTTAAAATTCCTCAGTTCAAAAATTTCAGTTTAGGGAAAATGATGAAGTTTTCAGTTTGGTGGAAACAAGAAAAAAGAAAAGGTTGAAAGAAGAAGAAGATGGGTGATTTGGAATGTGAAAGGAAGAAAGAAGAAAAAAACCCTACTCGCGTTTTGGAGAGGAAGAAGGGTTCGATTTCTATCTGAGACCTTGCATGCGGTTTGGAGAAAAAAAAATGGGAGCTCTTTGTCAGTTTGGAAGTGGGAGGGATCTTGCCTGGGTTGAAGGAGGGCTTGCGCAAGAGTGGTTGGCCGAGTGTGGAGCGGAGAAGATCGAGCGGGCCGTTCGTGCACGTGAAGCTTCCGCTCCTCGTTCCATGGGTGCGATCGAAGGAGCCGAAGGGGAATGAGGTCATGCGTGAGGGAGAACCGGGTCGAGTCACTGTGCACATTAGGATTAGGGTCGAACCGAATGATTCTTAGGGATTTAGATTAATTTAGGTTTTTAAATTGATTTTTTTATTGCTTAATTGACTTTAATGTGAACTTTAAATCGACCTCAATATAAGGTTGATATATATGTTGATTCAAGATTATTTCAAATGTTCAACGATCGTGGCGTTTAGATCGCCGTTTGGTTGAAATTCAGTGGGTGATTCATCTCAAAATATTTTTTTGACTACTCAATTTTCGTGCAAACTTGTTCGAATTGAGTGCCGCCGATCTTACGATAGAATCGGACGTTTGAAACTAATCGCGATCAATTTATGAGCGTTCTTTGGTTTTGTCTTACTCTTGGCCCGATATCGCCGACTTCGATTGCTTGATCGGTTGATCGTCAAGTTGATATTTATATTACGTCAGTTTCAACATTACGAGCGATGGAAATCGGTTAAATTGATCGTCATTTGAGTTGATTTTGACGCGTCATTACATTCAGCGCGATTTGCAGCTATCACTTCGACATTCGAACTTCGTCCAATTGGCGTGGACAATCTCATTTGATAGATAGTTTTGTTTTGAAGCTAATGTCGCGATCAATTTCGTGAAGAAGGTCGTTTGGATATAAATTCCTTCCGCCGATATGTGGTACAATGGCAAGGCTGATCGGTTCTTCTTTTGATTATTTATATTTTGACCGATTTTATTACGAGCGTGATTTGCCGCTATCACTTCTAATCATTCGGCGTTGCACCAGAATTGGCGTGAGCGGTCTCATTTGATAGTTTTCGGCGTTTCAAAGCTAGCGGCGATCAATTTCGACCGGGTCGTTTGACATCGTCGCGACTTCATTTCCGATATATCGGCGTGATAGCTCGGCTGATCGATTACTCTTTAGATTATCTGATATTTATATTTTGATCGATTTGATGTTAGCGTGATGGCAAAATCAATTCATCGTCGAGAATCATTTGGGATTTCAACGATATTTGATGCATTTTGAGCCGATTTATCGCGGTCGTCCGAATTTGTGGACTTTTTTGCTTATATATGAGGCCAACAAACTCATTCTTCAATGCTCAATTCTTACTGATTATCCAAAATGACTTGACTTGAAGCAGCATCAAGGCAACCAGAAAGAGCAAGAAATCTCTCCATGAAATCACTTAAACGTTAATTCATTCTTTTGACTTCACAAAAAAATAAAGGATTGAATTTGATCATTCTGTTAATAGCCTTTGACAATTCAAGCTCCAAGTTAACTTACAGGGCAACTACAATTTCCTTCAAAAATTCAAAATCCTTCATTAATCGAACCAAGGATTTCATACTTAACTTCAAAGTCTATGTTTCACCATAATCCTCAGAACTGACTTCCAACTCTTTTTCCCTCGAGTTAATGGTGACGTTAGCGTACCACCTCCTATAATTGGATAATTGGCAAAGTCAAAAACTCACCGACAAACTGCAGTGATAAGGCCACAGAAATTTTTTGATAAATTTACATAGCATACAATTCTTATGCATTTACATACCTAATACTTAAATTTTGATATTTACAAATACAATACTTTTTCTATGTATAAAAAAATAAATTTCACTTTAAAAAAATTAATATTGGTGCACTTTTTGATGTTATATTAAAGTTTTAAATGTTAAAAATGTAAATATATAAAAATTATATGCTACGAGTATAAATGCCCCCAAAAACTTTTTTTTATTACCTTTTTCATCCAAAGATTACTAAACAAAGTAGAATTACAACTAATATTTTTCTCAGGACAATACTTCAAAGGGGATGGACAACATTGCAACAATGTATTCCTTTTTGCCCGCATCAACTTTCTTAATATTCTCTTTTTACCTTTTTCATAGGAGGAGAATAAGAAGATTCATCCAAATCTTAGCAACACTCTTGCTATGTTCACCCCAAGTCTTCATTATACTTTAGTATATAATTTATTTATTTATTTTAGAATAACCTTGGTCAAAGAAAAATCTTCCAAAAAAAAAAAAGACAATCTGTGATTCTGAAAAATCATTTATGGCCTCAACATGGCTATGACAATATCTTACAAATAACACATGAGCACGATAATGCTGCGGCTGTAATCTATAATATGATGCCGGAAATTAGAGTTAGTAGCATAATTCATTCAAAAAATAGTACATTAAGAATGATATACATTGAAACGAAGAAACAGCTTTGCAGTAAATAACCAGAAAATGCTGCCTGTGAGAACATGCAAAAACAGATCAGCGTAGCTTAACTTTGCTCTACTGAAAATTAGTTGACAGATTCAACCCACCGATAAAGAAATAATCATCCTCAAAGGTAAATGCCCAATCCAATTTCCTTTGGATTAGTTTCCACCATCCAAGGAGGCCTAATGAAAATTAAGAACAAAGATTAATATTTCGAGGCTTTTTCAGTACCAGAAAGAACAAATCTTATATAGAATATGATTAATGGAAGAACGTTCAGTAGGAAAGTTTTACTTGTTTATCACAAAGTTGGAAGTTCCCTCAGCTGCACGCTTGAGTAGTTTCCCTCTAGCCTCGACGGCGATTCCTTCAGCCTGCGTGCATGATATCAAATGCAAGAACTAAGGCAAGATAGAACAATCACGTAAATTAGTAAACGTTTGGAATGTGTAGAAGTTACCTGTTCTGGGAACCAGACACCAGGCTGCGTGGCACCCTCCAGAAGTGCCATGGCAAATGCAGCAGTTGCATTTCCTACAGATCTGTTGAGAGCGATAATAGGCATTGATGCAGTAAAAAGGTTACAACAATAGAGATTCCAAATAAAATAATCATCCAAACAATATTGAAAGGTGTTAGCATCTTTAGATAATATAATTGTCTGATATATGCGGAAAGATAAAGCTAGCGAAGACGACAAAGAATTACGGAAAAAAAAAAGGAAGATTCCGTCAAACTTTGAGGCTGAGTCGGAACAAACATATCCATGGAACCTAGCTCAATACTGCATGGGAGAGAGACTGTAGGAGATGAGCTTGCAAGGGTCACGTTGGGATCATGGACATAAGAAGAGTGAAGGTCGGAAGCAGACGAAAGAAGACAATAGTTGATATAGTTGTGCCTCAAATACAATATATAATGCAAATGTTTAGCTTATATGAAAGTGAAGATTATATCTTTATTTATATCACTCCATGGATCAGTTAGAAATAGAGAAAACTTGCTGCTTTGCCTTGGTTTAATGTTCTTACGTAATATTTATTATGAAATATAATATATATATAGATAGATAGTTTTATCCTAATTTATTGCTACAAAAATTCCTGAATATTGAAATGAACTCTATAGTAGTAAGCTTTATTTTTATCCAGCTAGTCTGTACTGTAATAATAACTTTTATTCATACAAAATCATATTTTATTATGAAGCTAATCTTGTCTCATATGAATGATGATGAAGATGAAGTATGAAGTAAAATCAGCAAAATCTCACATACAAATGACACAACAACAACACAACAACAACAACAACAACAACAACAACAAGCCTTCATTCCACTAAGTGGGGTCAGCTACATGAATCCTTCGTCTCCATTGTGTCCTATTATGTATCAAATTCTCATTTAATTCAAGTATATTAAGGTCATTTTTTATATATCTTAACCAAGTCTTTTTAAGTCTACCTCTACCTTTCTTAACATAAGGCAAATCTAAGGCGACTCTCTCTAAATCTTATTTGCCACTGGAGCTACTCTCACTTTTTGCAAAACATATTTGTTTCGCATTTTATCTCTAAGAGTAAAGCCAAACATCCTCATCTCAGTAACACTTAACTTAGTCTTATGCTTCTCTTTTATTGGCAACATTCCATAAGTCATCAGGTCTTACCATCATCTTATAAAATTTTTCCTTAAGTTTAAGTGAAACTTTTCTATCACAACAGCCGGATGCATTCCTCCACTTCAACTGACAAAAATAATAATAATAATAATAAAAGAAAATTTTACAACCCTTGGCGAGAAAGAAAGAGAAGAAACCCGAGGGGGGGTCGGTTTCTCAAAACACACGAGAGGGAGGAAGGAGAAGAAGGAGACTCATGCCTAGAGGTGATGACCGAGGAGGAAGGAGGAGTCGTGAACCCTTCTGTCGTCAGGACAAGGAAGAAGAAGAGGAGAAGCGTCTAAAGTCTAGCATGTGTCGTCCGAGGAAGGAGGAAGCGATAGCGTCACAGAGAAGCGTGTCGGCCGAGCCTCCATGTCTGTCTTCAAACAAACCGAGAGGTAAGAAAAATTTTATATATAATAAAATGTTTAATTGAAAAATTGATTTTAATGCTTATTTAGTGCTATTTCAAGTTTAATTTTAGGGTTTATAATTTTAACTTAGGGTTCATAATTTTGACTTAGGGTTTGTAAATTTCAGCAAATAGGTTAAATTAGAAAAATTAATCCCTGAATAGAGAAGAATGGAATATATATTGTGTATGTACATAATTTAATAATTAAATTAACAAAATATGATAATAATTATTATTATTAATTAAAATTTTAATTTTAACCTAGAAAATAGGTAATGAATATTGACGGATGTGAGCATTAATTTATAAAAAAAAAAGTAAAATAAAAATAAGATAATTTACTTCCCGATATTGATTGATTGATTGTTGATTATAGAATTTGATTAAGGAAGCGTTAAAGGAAAGGAGAAAAGCTAAATTAAAGTGGATAATTATATTTTATTTATGATAAAAATATCTTTAATTTATTGTGATGAAATGTATTACGTATGATTATGATTTTTTTCATCGTAAGTTATGATGATTTTCCTGCTTATTAATAAATTGTGATATAGTTTCTTGTTTCTTGTGTTGGATAATAACTTGAATCTTGGGCGTAATGGCGTCATTATTATAAAGTTAAGCGATTCGTTAGTTATGAATTAATGTGCATAAGCGTAATTATCATTATGAATATACGTGTTGAAAGTGGAGTTCACTTATAGTGCCGGGGCCAATATACCCGTCAAAATGATGAAAAGGGTATGATTTGGCAAATGGTAATTGGTAATTCGTCGCTGGATGAGTATTGGTAAAGGTTTTTGTGGTGAAGGCGGGTGATAAATGTAAAGTAAAGTTCATATGAAAAGTTTATATCTACCTCATATATGTTTGATTGTTTGAGCAAATTTTTTTATGTATGTAATGATAAAAGCAGCATCTGGTCTACTTCTTTTTACTTATAGTGTAATAACATAATTTTTTGAATTATATTCATTTTGTTAGTTCTTAATTTTTTTAGATAATCATCCCAATTAAATAACGATAAAGGGAAAGTTATTTTGCTCGCTTAGAGGAAAGGATATAGTGTCATTGTATTATGTTTAAAGTGTATTTCTCATAAACTTTGTTAATATATATGTATGTGGATAAATTGTTAAATCATTGTGGATTGTAGTGACTCTTGTATGATTGGAGATTTTATGTAAGATTGAAAGTGGTATGTGAGTTTTTTTTTTCGCCGATGCATTCCGAGATTCCAAGGGTGTCGTGACAAGAAGAGTATCGAGAAAAGTTTTATATTTAGGGATATAAGTATGATCGTAATCAAAGAACCATTAGGAAGAGGATAAATTTTATGAAGAGAATTACATATGATTATATTGATTGATGTGTAATAGTTATGATAAATTTGTGCTTCTGCCTATAATCAATTCGAAGATCATGGGTGAAAATAGAAAGCCTATGCAACCACCTTCACTAGCGATAGATGCATTTACTCAAATGATGAAAGCAATGACGGATGATAAAAAATCACAAAGTGAAAGTGGTGGGATTTCTATTGAAAAATACCTAAAATTATTTCAGGATATGAGGTCACCTCTTTTCTCAGGTATAGGAGAACCTATATAATCAGAAAATTGGCTGATACAGATAGAGAAAATCTTAGAAAGTATGTCATGTCCTCCTGAAAGAAGAATTGTTTTGGCTTCTTTTGCTTTTGAGGGCGAAGATGAGAGATGGTGGCGAGGACAATTGCAAGAGAAATTTGAAAGAATGTCTTGCAATCTTATTTCATGGAAAGACTTTGTGAAAACTTTTAGAGATTGATTTGTACCCCTCTCAGCTAGGAGACAAATGGAGGACAAATTTATCAGATTGTATGAGAGATCGCTCATCATGCGATATGTTGAGTTCAATGCTTTCAAGGTATGCACCTCAATTGATACCAAATCTGAAGAAAAATATCATAGATTTATCTGATTGAGAGAGATGTAGTCAGACTTGATTCCTTTGGGCATTGATGGTCTTGTCTTGTGAAAGCGGTAGAAGAATAAGTGGATCACCTACTCGGAGGAGGATATTGAAAAAAGATGAATGATGATAGGACAAAATCTGGGCATAATGTTCAAACTGAAAAATCAAACTGGAAGAAGCCTGAGTCAGATACCAATGACAACAATAACAGTATTGCCACATGCCCAAAATGTGGAAGAGCACATAAAGGAGTGTCACTCAGGCACAAACACTTGCTTCTGACATGGGTATCTGACTTAGGACAACAAAATCTTGCCCTCTCTTGAGTCAGAAATCTTCAATGGATGCTAGGACAAGTATTCAACCTCCCGAAGGTGACAAAAGATGGTGAGAATTGCATCGGTTCCATCTCAAACTCGAACAGCAAACTCGAGTTTATGTACTAACGCAAGAAGCAAAAGATTATCGATGTCATCACAGTATGTCTTTATTTAAATTAGCATTCTACAAATTTATATTGCTAGATATATTTGTTTTATATGTCTACTCATTTATAGGTATCATTTGTATTGAAAGTAAATCAATTAGAATTTTATTTGATACTGGAGCATTTCATTCATTTATATCTGAGAAATGTGTGAAAATTTTGGGATTGCAAGTTATGAAAATGTTTGTAGTACTTTCAGTGGCAATGCCAAATGAGTCTCAAATGAATGCTGAGAATATTTGCAGTGTGAACCTGAATATCTGTGAAAGAAACTTAGATGTCGATTTAATAGTATTGTCAATATATGAATTTGATGTGATTTTAGGAATGGATTGACTATCTAAACATTATGTTACTATAGATTGTTGTAAAAAGATAGTCAAATTCAATATTCCTGGAAAAGAAGAATTCAAATTTGTGGGGTATAAAAGAGTATTAGCTATGATGGTGTATTATTGTATTATGTTTAAAGTGTATTTCTCATGAACTTTGTTAATATATATGTACGTGGACAAATTGTTAAATCATTGTGGATTATAGTGGCTCTTGTATGATTGGAGATTTTATGTAAGATTGAAAGTGTTATGTGAGTTTTTTTTTTCGCCAGTTGCTTGGTATTCCTCACGTAGGTTATGACATCAACCATCCTTGAATTCTAATAACATCTCCATCTATTTCACCATCATTTTTGAACAATAAATATCAATCGCTCACTCATATTAATGACTTGTTTCACAATACACCACCGTAACTTCTACAACTAAAATTACACTCCATATACTCGGTTTTAGATCTACTTAAACGAAAAACTCAATGTTGACCTCCATAATTCAAGTTTCTCTTGGACTCTCTCTTCTTATTAACAAGAATGTCATCGAAAAGCATACACCAAGGTACATCTTCTCAGAAATGCCTAAGTAAGAACATCCAATAACTAAAACAAAGCGATAAGGGCCATCCTTGTAATCCAAATAAAAAAATATTTTGTCAATCCTCCTTGTGTTTGGACACAAATGCTTGTATACATATCCTTAATTACTCGAATATAACCAATATTAACTCTTTTTTCTAACTCTCCAAAAACATCTCTTGAAACTTTATCATAAGCTTTCTCTAAATTAATAAATATCATATGTGATCCTCCTTACTTTCTCTATACTTCTCCATCAAACCTCTTAACAAATGTATAACATCCATAGTAGATCTCTCATGAAACCAAACTAATTGTGAGAAACATCACATCGTAACCTATGCTCAATTACTCTCTCATAATTTTAATGTATGACAAATTAACTTAATTCCTATAATTTGCACTCTTGTGCATCACCTTTATTCTAAATATATTAACCAGAACTCTTTCTACTCATCGCATCTTTTTGGTCTTTAAAATAATATTAAAAATATTTGTAAGTCAAGAAATTCCTGATCTCCTAAACATTTCCACACTTTGGAATATCATCTCTTGTTTTTTTATATTTCTTTAAAGCTTTCTAACTTGATTTACTAATACGACAATACAAATAAAATTCTTTATTTATGTTTAGGGTATTAAAGTTACTAAAATCAATTGTACTTTCAAATCCTTCAATAAAAAGTTTATCAAAATACCTCATCCACCTATTTTCAATAACCTTTTCTAAAAATTATTATTTTCATCCAATACTGAACTATTTTTCTTATCATATCTCTTTGGTTTAACTTATACATATATTTTTTTTCTTCAATCTAATTGTATAAATCACTAAAATTAAATTTTTTTCAGATCAGATATCGCTTTCTTAGAATCTCAATTTTATATCTCTCCCAATTCTCTCGAAGTTTTACATCTAAATCAAATTTTATAACAATCTTTATTTCTTATTTTTTCTCGACTCACCACCAACTATTTTATTAAAAGAATTTTTTTTTGATTCTCCAAGTACATTTTAAGAACTTACTTAATTTCACTGTTATTTTTTTTTAACATAAACTTATGAATATCCCAAATTTTTTGTGTTCTATCTAATCCTGCAGGATAATAATTTGTTATTTTTCCTCTTATAATCTTTCATCTTAAAACTAACAATCGATGGGTACTTAAACTTTACTTGAATGACCTCAATCTTTACAATCTAAACGATCTATTTTTCTTAGAAAATAATCAATCTGTTTTACTAGATCCATTTTATAAGTAATAACATCTCTTTTCTTAAATAAAGAATATTAAAAAATCATAAGCAAAAATCTAATTCTACTTTCTTCATTACTACCCAAATCCATAACCACCATGAATATTTTAAAATCTTCTACCACTCTACCAACATGTCCATTTAAATCTCCTCCAATAAATATTTTTCTTCAAGAGGTATCTTTGTATTAATCCTCTAATTCATTCCAAAATTTTCTTTTGAGCTTACATCCAAACCTACTTGAGGAGCATAAACACTTATAACATTGATAATCTTAATATCAACAATAATCTTTAAAGCTATAATTCTATCTCCACATCTATTAATATTTACAACATTATCCTTCAAATTTTTATCTATAATCATACCTACACCATTTCAAGTTCGACTTCTACCTGAATACCAAAGTTTAAAACATAAACTATCAATCTCCTTGACCTTCTCCCCAACCCATTTAGTTTCTTGAACACAAAAAATATTTATCTTTCTATGAACCATAATATCTACTAATTCCATTAATATACCTGTAAGAGTACATATATTCCAAGATCCTAACCTAATTCTAGTTTCATGGATCGCTTTGCGCATGCGCCCATAATGTGGGAACCCTTATTTATATCGCACCGGGGCATTGCCTTGCACATTTTTTATTGTATCAGATTCAAGCCATACGCGCCGCTTGGGACACCCAGATTAACACAATGATTTAAAGGATTCATGTCATGATTATTTTGACAAGTTTTACGCTGGCTGTTGACTACCTAACGCAACCCTCCACTTTTCACATCCGGACTTGGGACCGGCAAAGGTAGTGTTATCTCACATACAAATGAGTCACTGCATAAATCAATCCATATGCCCATTAAGTTATCAAAAAGTGGACATACAAAATAATGATTTTTTGAGCATATTTTTCATATAAATCAAAACTACAACAACAACAAGACTTTATCTCATATGTAAGATTGGCTACATGAATCTTTCTTCACAATGGTTCTATCAAGCGCCAAATTCTCATTTAATTCTAATAAAATAAGATATTTTTTTATACTTCCTAATCAAATTTTCTAGATCTACCTCTACTTTTTTTAACATAGATCGAATCTAATATATCTCTCTTAACTTGGCCATTAAATGACGACGTTTTATATGATCAAACCATCTAAGTGACTCTCTCTAATCTTTTTGCCACTGGAGCAACTCCAACATTTTCACGTCTATCATCCTCATCTCTATAACACTTAATTTTATACGTCTCTTTTACTAGCCAACATTCTGCATCATAAGCATTGCAAGTCTCATCATCATCTTATAAAATTTTCCCTTAAGTCTATGCGGTATTTTTCTATCACCCAACAAGCCCAATGCATTCCTCCATTTCAACCATCCAACCTGAATTTTATTAATAACATCCCCATCTATTTCACCATCACTTTGAATAATAGTCATATCTAAAACATTCACTCTTTTTAATAACTTGATCACCCAATGCCACAAACCCACCGCTAGGCCTTCTACAATTAAAATTTCACTCAATGTATTCGGTTTTAGATTTGCTTAAATGAAAGCCATTAGACACTAAGGTTGACCTCCATAACTCAAATTTCTCTTGAACTCCCTCTCTAATCTTATCAATAAGAAGAATGTCATCAGCTAAAAGCTTACACCAAGGTACATTCCTCCTGAAAATATCTAGAAAGGACATCATAACTAAAGTAAAAAGATATGGGCTTAAAATTTATCCCCGATGTAATCCAACTAAAATAGGAACATACTTGGTCCTCATTGAGTTTGCACACAATTGCTCCATTATACATATACTTAATGACTTAATATATGTAATATTAACTCCTTTCTTTTCTAAAACTCTCTAAAGCATTTCTCTTGAAACTTTATCACATTCTTTCTTTAAATCAACAAATATCACAAGAAGATCTTCATTATTCTCTCTATACTTCTCCATCAAATCTCTCAAAACATGTGTAGCACCCATAGTAGACCTACCCTGCATGAAACCAAATTGGTTTTGAGAAACTTTTATATCACATAATAATCTATGCTCCATTACTCTTTCCAATAATTTTAACGTATGATACATTAATTTAATTTCTCTATAAGTTACTCTTCTGCATCACCTTTTATTCTTAACAATAAGAGCCAACAAACTCTTTCTCAACTCATATCACATCTTTTTAGTTTTTAAAATAATATTAAAAAAATTAATAAGTCAAGAAATTCCTTGATCTTTTAACCATTTTCACACTTCTATTGGAATATCATCAGGTCCTATTATTTTTTTCCTCCAATTTTTTAAAGTCTCTCCAACTTTGTTTTACTAAAACAATGATGAAGACAAAAATCTTTATTTTCATTTAAGGAGCTAAGGTCGTTAAAGTCAATCATACTCTCACAACCTTTCTTACAAATATCTCATCAACATATATTGAATATCATCTTCTAAGAAAAGCATTTTTTAATATTCATACTTCATGCACTTCACTTAAAATAAATATTTACTTGTCCTATCACTTTGCTTGGATAACTCATAGATACATCTTTCATCATTTAATTTATTATATAAATCACTAAATACTAAATTATTTGCATCACAAACTGCTTTCTTAGAATCTTTATAAGCCACTTTATATCTTTTACAATTATCTGATTTTTTTACAAATCAAAACTACTTTTCTAAAAAAACTAAGCAAACTAAACAAAGCCGAACTGTATCTTGCATGTTTTGTCAAGAAACATAAACTCTTCAGCAAAAAGTACTTTGTGGACGTTGTAATAGTTTTAAAATGATGGAGACAACCTTCTATGGTGAAAAAAAGCTTTACGTTCAACAACTTACACAGAGAGTTGTTTGTGAGTAAACAATCCAAGAGTATTCCGTCCATTAGTGCATTCGAGGTCCACCTATATAAAATCCAAAAAAAAATCAGGAATGAATTTTTTTAATTGGCTGAGCACATGTAAGAAATCAGGCAGGTATCATTCACAGAACATTTCCAAGAAGAAAGTGATTCCCTAGTTCTCACAAGTAAATGCACCATATGAGTACTTACTCTCATCGATACACGTTCTCCAGCAATGCCATCAATGGCACGTACAAAAGGGTCAAAAAGTTGAACCAACCGTTGAACTTCAGTCTTATCTCTAAGAATATTCTGAAAAAAATGTGAATATTTGAATGTTTGTAATATGCTTACCATGAGCAAGAAAATGGCTTGCCAAACCACATCATTTCAAAACAATCCCCAAAATATATGAACAGAAAATTTCTTTGGCAACTTGAGCTAGATTGAAGATATGAACATACTGCAGGAACAAAACGTGCTAAAGTTTCCATTCCCCAATTCCAGAAGAAAGGAGCTGTACCAAAGCGAGCACTGACAGTAGGTACTCCTAAGATCTCATGAGCACTCCTGACTTCAGGCAAGTTCCTGAAAGCCGTAGTTTAGTATGGGTGATAAACTAAAACATTTTAATTCTAAGCAATAAACGCAAAATAAGAAACAAAATGTTTTAAGTGCTAAACTGATCTGCGGTTATCATGAAAGAACATGTATACATGATCTTAAATCATTAAAGAAGACATAGTTTCCGGGTATTAAAAAGAATTTTATTATATGAGTATGAAAAGTCCAAATTCTGACATATCACAATGGCTGTATAATTTTGCGCATACATTGTCTCAAAATGATGCATATGATCTATAGATCACATTTTCAAGTTTCAGAAATTACGTCTTGGTTATGGTTTTTCAGGAACTATGATGCAAGCTCTAATTTTAGAGCATAGTTCTTTAGTAGTATGCAAAAATATAATTTGAGATTAAAAAGAAGAATGAAAGAAAATACGGAAGAAATCCATGGAGGAGCAATATGATAAATTATTTGCGTCAGAAATCAAAATTGCAACCCTCAGGTAAACAGAACAGAAAACAAAATGTTCCTAGGGCCATTTAAATGGTCAAGAAAACTAGAGTTATACATGAGTCAAGAAAATCCAGTGATTGTGCCTACTTTGCATGAGAAAATAAAATTAATAGAAAATTAGAGTTATTTAAAAAACCAAGAAAAAATATGCATATTTCAAAAATACTCTCATTTTTAACATCTAAACTCTAAATTTTTGTTAGTTTGGATGATAGAATTGATTTAGTCCCTTTTTAAATAATTAGAAACTAGATTCATCATTTTAGATAGTCTGAGATCATTTTGATCTTTCATATATTGTTGGAGGATCATTTTGATCCTTTTCTCTTTTATAAATATAACCTTGCAACCCATATACAAATTAATTGGAAAAAGAGATATCTTATAAGAAGCATCCTTATATTCCTTATGAACTAGTCCTTGCCCTCAGTGGTTAGCAACAGGAACATCCCTATGGAGCTATTTTTTTCTCCTAAAATTATCAATATATTAATATGACACTGAACAATTGTTGAGATGAATTTTGATTGAATGGTTATATCATGATTGCATAGAAAAATTACTGAGACAACATTAATGATTAGCTTTTCCTACTTTATACTTTAATAATAATAAAAATAAAAATAATAATAATATTATTATTATTATTATAGTTCCATTATGACGTTGATTAGACAATATTACTACATTGCAGAATGGTATTAGAGGATGTTCCAAATATATGCAGTTTATTTTGATTGAGGTTTACTTAATTTTTTTTAAAAAAAGTAAAGCGAATGTCTCCATAAGTGAATTTCTCTTTGGCGCCATAAATTGGTTAATTTTGTAGGTAGAAATCTCTTTTTTTTTTTCATATTTTCTCTCTGAATTGAATTGATTTCAAAGTAGCAAGCTTGAAAAACTAAAATAATGAAGAATTCTTTTGAAGTAAAAATATTATTTTAATAAGTAATTTAGTTCAAAGTTGTAACCAAAAAATTTGAATGAATTGAAGAAATCATTATTTTTAAACTATTTATGAAAGAATAAAATATCGAAAAAATAGAAATAAATAAATTTGCTTCGAGGAAGTCCTCCTTATAATTGAGGTGAGATACTCACTCTCTAATATAGAAAGTAGATAATCCATAGGTTTAATGTTTAAAAAATTTTCTTTATATTAAGCATGTTATTAACACCTAATATTTATCAGTTAATTTTTGTATTTTTATATTTTGTGATATTCACATTACTAGAGAGTTAAAATATGCTTTTAATATGATGTATAGTAAAATATCAAGATATAGACTATATATATATATATATATTACATTACTACATAGTTAAAATATACTTTTTAAAAAGTGTAGTCATACTAAATATTTAAAAGGACCTAAAATAATGATATTAAAAATAAATAAATTTCTAAAATGTCAAGTCATGTGGGATAGCCGATAAATGATGGTGACCTACGTAGGAAGAGGCGAAAGACCTAATGAGGTAAGCCTTAGTGGGGGCCAAAAAAGAGGTTCATGACTTTCTTCTAAAAATTGGTTTATTATGGTCTAACCTTGAAGTAAGGGGTCATTAATAATTGATTAGCCGACGGGATAAGTAATGATGAAATGTTATACATGTGTCAAAATCAAGATATATCATATGACACTTTTATACCTATGAACAATAAATAAATAAAATGAAAACAAAAGCAAGTAATTTCATACAGTAATGAATATCATAGTACATTACATGTTTAATATATAAATGATGTAAATCTATTTCTTTATAAATAAATAAATTAACTACATATAATTGTCATTTACTCGTGAGACTTTTATTCTTTTAAGATAAATGCACTATATTAGTTAAGTCTATGATAATTTCAAGTCGGTTCAAAAGAGCAACATGCATGTTACTTCATATTCTTATTTTTGGAATCATATACTAGTGTTGTTTGTCCCACTAAGCTTTTAGCTCACAAGATATCATATAGAATATAGTTTCAAGAAAGAAAACAGAACCGACGGGGCTATAGTTATGTGACCAAATTTTATCCTATATTTTAGACTTTGATGTACAATTTTATAAGTAATATAAAAGAAAGCATATTCATGATATAAATTAAAGACTACTTCTAGTATATATAAATTTTATGAAATTTATGAAGCTTCTGTATTTATGATTCTGATGAATCTATTAGGATAATCATGAAATCACAGAAAATGTATTATGCCTATCTAGGTAGAGTTTTTTACCTACATGATTCTAATGGTGAAGTCAATATGAGTGGTAGTGAGAAATGTGTCTGTCTAAATTATCCGCCTCTATTATATCCCATGCTTCTTATAGAGAGGTCAAATGGGAAGCATACTTTCCATAATTGTCAATGAAAGCACCAACCTGAAGAGGGAAGATCTATTTATCCATGTTTATGGTGTACACCTGATGTTGCTAACTTTAAATTGATTGATCAATCCTCTAAATTGGTAACTAGTGATATTGTTTAAATAAAACTTAGGATTACAACATTCAAAAGTGTGGCTAGTTATTTTGCACCTTCAATATTAGTGAGTAGATAAGTTCAGTTGCATGAGATTAATTGGGCAATACCGATAGTAGGCATATCATTCAACTATATATATATATATATATATATATATATATATATATATATATATATATATATATCATGGAATTAATTTGTAATGGAAGAGAATTATGAGAAGTATATTTATAAACTTGTTGTGCCATTCAACGGTTGGATACCGGATCAATCCTTCTAAGCAATCCTAGTATTATTATTATTTTTTAGAATATGATAATATCAGTCAAGTTGGATGTTGACTGGTTAAATAATACCAGAGTTAAGCAACAAAAGTTGTAAAGATAACAATCATAATTACATTTTCCTACTCTACGATTTTGATTGCCATTTACCTATTTTCCGTATTGGCCATATTGGAAAGTAAAAAAACTCTGATGAACAATAATTATTCACATTCAAAATACTAATTTCGGAGGAGATTGCTTAAAAACAAAAAGTTTCTGAGTTTTTGCATTTAGACGATGCATAGGTAACATAAACAAATATATACGCCAAGGATTTCTATTAAAAGCGTGCAAAATGCAAACCTAATTCAATAGAAAGCGTATAGAAATGCAAAGAAACTGAATAGACATATCCCATACTGGCTGAATTAGCCTTCAAATTTTCTTTGGTGAACTTACAGCAAGAACACGTCTTTTTTGCCGACCCCTTTTCCAAAGTCAATAGTCATCATATTGCTGTAAGGCTTTAATTTAATTTCTTTGCCTGATAAGAAAAGTCAACTGACAAGGTCAGATTCCAGTTTTCCAGTCCTTGGGCATGTACAGAGATTATTAGTGAAGAACATGAACCATTATTATAAGCTATGACATCTTCTCCAAGAAGCAAAAAACTAGTTGCCAATATTGTCGGCCCAGCACCACCAGAACCTGCCGTGTAGTAAAAAAATCTGAAGGATTCCCATAAGTACCATAGGCAAAGAGTAGAAATGATACTAAACTGAAAACTAAAGGAATCAGATACAAGTTAGTTAACTTCAATAACTAGAAAGATGTATTCTGACCCGTAAGCACTTACAGTAAGCAAATCAATGAATGTTTATGAACTTGAAAATTGTTTTTTTTTCAAGTATTTCAGCTAAGTTGTGAGCTACTTCTCGAAATTATTTGAGATACCATGCTCGTTACACTTCCACAAATTTGAACATGCAACTTAAAACATGACCATGTAGAGCCACAAATTGTCTATTTTTGTTAACCTATGCAAACAGATTATTAGTCTATAACAAGCACGATGATATCAATACAATCATGCTTGGTGGGTTTTTTGCAGCCAAACAGTAAAAGTATTTTTAATATAGAATTTGTTGTCATACACTGCCTTCTACTTAACGGGATAACATCATGCACGATTATGGTCTCACCATTAATCATTTTTCAATTTTTTGTTCGGGCATTGTCATCATGTAGTGGTAGCACCAACCCAATATTAAAAAACAATCATTAAATACAATAAAACTTGTTGAAATAAACCTGAATCTATGCCGACAGCTTTCAATCTATAACAATCCGACAATATATGGAAAGCAAGTTTCCATTTAATAGCAATCCAAAAATCCATGGATGGCAGCATTACATTTCAACAATGTAGTTAAGTTTGGATTTCATATATAAAGTTTGGTTTCCAAATTTGCTCCTTTTCTTAGTAGTTATTTCTCTACCTATTTATAAATAAATTCCCAACTTATATTTACACAAAATAAAGTAATAAAATTCAATCATACAATCTCATGAGTTTTGTGGCAGCTAATTGAATATATTTGAACTTAAAGCACTGAGTTTCCCTCCACAATGTGGATGCTTCAGTTGGCTTGAATTCTCATGTGTTCATGTGGACTATTAGCAGTGATTTCTATTGGCGAGTGAAGTCCACAGAGTCAGCACTAGATCTAACAAACAATCAAATGACCCAAACCCTCGCATTACTAGCACCATTTGGTGTTGTGAAGGCATTGCCACCTGCCATTTTCCAAATTTACAGAATATTGACTACCCCATTGACTTCATCTTCAACAACGATTGATGTCAGTCACCTTGACCATCAATCTTCTTATTCTTTCATGGATCTTCATATATTCATTCTCTACTAGTGTTCCCCCTACCAATATTGACCTCTAACAAGTCTTTGTAGTCTTTGAGGTGTTCGGAAGAGATGATAATGCCCGCCCTCCGACGATATCATTTCTGGCAGGTCAAGTGCAGTACTCTGCCACCCTATCCATTGTTATCAAGGCACTATACTAGTTGTGAAGGGTTCAAACAAACTTTTCACAATGAATAGTGGAACTTTTACAATCTTATAAGCTAATGTCTTACCAAGCATTTCACCAATGGTTGGCGTCCTTAGTCATCATGTAGACTGCTAAAACTGTTTTCTTCTATAGCAAACAATACATCCCATTGACACACCAATAAGAGATAAATTGATGCGCTTATTAAAATTTTCAGATTTAAAAGAAATTAAAACTTAAATAGTAAAAATAAAACATATTAATTTAATCAAAGCAAAGGAGCAGTAAACAAAAGAAACGAAACGAAAAGAAAAGTGGGACACAAGATTTACAGTGGTTCGGTCAACTGATATACGTCCACTCTTCGGATCTCCTTCAAAATCTATTAATTCTCCTTTAGCACAACTCGCCAAGGCAGATAAGCCTCTCTCCATCACAAATAATAGAGAAACCTTACACTCACTCCCCTTCTCTTTCAAAACAAGGAGGATGCCGCTCTCTCACAAGAGATACAAAAGAAATCTCTTTAATAAAACAAAAATTAAACAAGTTCTCTCAACAAAATACAATCTCAAGTGAAAAAACAAAACTCAAGGTAATGTCAATGAGAAATAAACAACCACGTGCAACCTTACCAACAAACACCTATTAGAATAAAAGATGAAAGAGATCTCCCCACCTTTTCTAAGCAATTCCCCCCCCCCCCCAAAGGAGGGTACTTACAGAGAGGAAGCTGAATAAAAAATTATTAAATTTATTCTTGAAGAAGTTGGTCCAATCGTACTATACAATTTACCATTGTACTATACGATCAGTTTAATTTGCTAGGTTAATACTCTAGACGATCAAATCTTCCCAAACAGCTACAACTATTCGTACCGTACGATTACAGATCATATTGTATAAATAGTACAAATAAAAAATTCAGCTCTATATTCGTTCGTCCTGTATGAGCCAATCCTACAATATGAATTAATTTTAAGAAATAATCCTTAAAATTTTGTTTCCCTTAGATTTAGGATCCTAATTAGATAATTTAATAAATTAGGATCATACTGTACGATTAACATCAAACTGTGCGATTAGTTAATTTAGCAATTACCTAAATTAATCCTAACAGTTGTGAAAATTAACAAAAATAAATCGTACAGTACGAACCAAATCATCTTGTACGATTAACTTAATTTGGCAAATTTTTGAACTTAACCAACTAATTTAAGTCAGCTGAAAATTTAACAAAAATGAGTAATCGTACAGTACGATCTAAATCATCTTGTACAATTAGTTCGTTTTTGGCAAATTTAGATCTTCATAGACTTGATTTTGACGGCTGAAATAATTTATAAAATTGGATAATCGTAAGTACAATATAGATCTTACAGTACGATTTTCTTAAAATTTTAAAATTTAAAAATTTATTTTATGTTCTCTCAAGCGTGTGTGTGCTTAGTTGTCATTTATCATTCACATGACAGATACATAAATAAAATATAAATATTAGACATGACCATACAACTTTTGCACTTGATTCAAATCTTTTGGCAGCAATCGTTCGTCATTTGCTATCTTTCTGGGTTCTCGACCAAGCTTTTCAACAATCTGCCATAGTTTATGCTTTCACGATGAATTCTTGATTTAGTTGCTCAATTTTAATACCTACAATAAAGTTATAACACAACCTGCACACGCAACTGTTCAATAAAAAGCAACTGTTCAACCAGAAATGTTTGTGATCATCAAAACTTAGAATATGAAGTGAGGGTTCATGGGGCTAACACCTTCATCTACATTAGCCAATCCTCGACTTCCATGGGTTTGCACTTACATAAAAGTAATGTGATTTCATTTTAACAAAAAACTCCAACCAAATGTCATGTGCCTTGGAGTGGCAAAGTGTTATCAACATTCCTACTACTCGCATCAATGAAGCTAAAAACTAGACCACCATCCCCGTCACTTAGAAGCATGTAGTGTTTGCATCATCATTGATGGTGATGCCATTATTGTTGTTATCTCTTGATAGTTGCCACCACAAAATCCATACTATTTGTTGTGGGCTTCTGTTGACTCATCGTTGACGGTATCTCCACCAACATGATGGTTCTATCATCGCCATTTCTAACTACATGATGTGGCATTAGAAAAACAGAAAAACAGCACATGTTTGTAGCCATCTATGCCATTATTTAGTGCACATTCAATTGCTAGTGGTTGTGTCTTACAAGTCAACCATGCTATTCCGACTAGACAAATACCTAAGATCTAATATCTTTGCTTTGATGCCATTTTTCTATCATGACCGCAAAACTCAGACAGAGTCAAGAAAGTTTTGCTAATTACACCAGCTATATGTCCTTTTAATTAGTATAATTGTTTGGAAAAAGGCATTGGTTCATGAAAATCATTTGGAGATGTCATGTTGTTGTGTTGTGCTATGCTATTCAAAATAAAACTATTGCCACACTCATAAAGATGGATGAACTACTCAACAATCATGTTGCCCTTGATCATAAAGCCATAGAGGAGATGCACATAAAATATAAGGCTCTTTCTTGCATAGTTTTCTCTAAAGTTATAATTTTGATATGGTAGAGTTTTTAAAAAATAAGGCAACAAAAAAATTGTATCAAATGAAGCCTAAGAAACAAGAGGCATAAGTTCCGAAACAAGAGGCAAACAATGGATGTTTTCTTTTTATCTAAAAAAAGTTTAAATGATGCAATTAGGGTTTTTCTTGCCATTCAATCCCAATAATATCTTGGATCGATAAAATGTTTCCACTACCTCATGCTCTGTGATCACTAGACACTTTGATATAATACTAACCTCAGCCTCCCTGGTTCACCAATATTGTCGCTTCTGGCCAAACGAACTAGCTCAGCCGCCATGACTGTCACAAGGAAACTTCATGTTAATATCATAGTAGAAACAATGCTAGAAATTCTAAGAAATAGATACAACTACAATTAATAATACAATAATGGTTTACAGTATTCAACTAGGAAATATAGTAGACAGTAAAATGATCAAAACAAACATATTTTGCTATTATATCAATTAATCAGTACCCCTTAAATCTGAAACTTTAATTTTCCATTTATCAGGATAAGATATCAAAAAGTGCGAGCTTATATAACTAGAAAAGAGAAGAACCACTGAATCTAACATAAATAAAATGGCTAAGGGTATTTAGCTAAAGCAAATTTAAATATTTACCACAAAAATGCGTGTCATATACCTATAGTAATGATTATTACAACTATCAAACTTTAATAATTAATACAGATTGCAAGTATATATTAGAATCCTTTGATCACATTCAGACCATTTTCTTAGAACATTTCTAAAGTTTGATAAATCAATGAAAAAAGGATATGGTGGAACAAACAACCCGCAGCCCCATGCTTATATAGTCCAATTGTTTTTTCTTGGATTAAAAAAGTAGAACTATGGCAGCTTTAGTTTATACTAAATCATAATTATTACAATATGTTGACAAACTTAATACTTCATGCTGAACAAACATTACAAAGCAGCTTCAATTTTTGAAAGTTAGTTCATGCATACCAGGTCTAACATCAACAGCGCTTGCTACTGAATCGTCATAGTGAAATGAATATAGAATATATGCATGTATGTATTTGCTATATAAGAAAGATTATTTGTAAAGGATTCATCTCATGTAGGCCTAACAGCATATAGCAGTGAAGATGACTTTCCATGAACAAGACCACAGTTCAATTGTAATACTCATCTCAAATTTGAGCAACTGCTGTTAATTCTGACCTTCCTGTTTCCAACTTGACGTGCTTTTGTTGATTCCCCGTTATTCCTCTTAGTGGTCAAAACTGTTGCAGCAAACACCAGGTCAGCATTGCTGTAGAAAACCTGTCGTTGCATGGCTGCGCCATGCTAATATGAGCAAACTTTTTGGATGTTCAACACAATTTGAACAAAAAAATATCTGCCTTTTCAATAAAAGTTCTTAATGAGCCCATTCATTTGGCATATTTTTGTTAACTCCTAGTTGACTATGGTTAGTGATACTAGATCATCTCCGTCATCCATTTCTTGTCCATATCAGTTTTTGGCATGTGACCATTAAGTTTTTGCACATATTTTAATTAGTTTTTGAAGTTTTAATTTTAAAATAAAAGACACATTATACTTTGACACGCCGCATTCTAATCGCCTCTTAATCAACAAGAGGATTAACTGTTGACCTCCATGTATGTCACATCAACCGAGTCGATCGCGTCCGGACGAACCGGATCTGGCCTAATCAAAAGCCACTCAACGTCGTCGAAATTGTGGGACGACCGATCAATGAACGGACTTCGTCATCGCGTTTAGAACGTTGAAATTAATTAGAATATACATATTACATAATTCGACGATCGGCCAAGAAGGAAATCGTCGGCATATCGAGGGTGTGGCGACAGGACGCTTTAGTTAAATTGATCAGCGTTAGCGTCAAAACATCGAAACCTATCAAATGAGATTATCTGCGCTCAATTCGGATGAGTCTAAGCGAATATTAAGCGATCGAAAGCAACGATGCACAATTTTGAACTGAAATTGATTTGATTCGGCACTGACTTGAACCAAACAGCCTCCGATCGCGAAACGGACTACGCCATTGCGTCCGGAACATCGGAATAACCTAGAATTGATATCCAATTATCTACGTGGTGATACAATCGCGAAAAATCAAAATTAGAGTTTATTTTATCTCAAATAAGAAATGGAAGCCTACCAAAGAACTCTATTCATAGCCCTAATCCACAGCCGCACAATCACTCTATCAGTTGAGCTTCCAAAACCGAGCAACCCCCTCCCGTCCCTTCCTCCCAGTCGAACGAAACTCCTCCATTCGGCCAACTTCCCTGGCTATTCGCACAAGCCATTCCGCCTCTCTCTCTCTGACTCTGCGGACACCGCAGTGGGGCCAGGCTCCCGATCCTCACCATTACCACCCGAACTCCCTCTATTCTCTGTCAGAACAACACGACTCCGAAAAAGGCTCGTCGTCGTCCATTCTGTTCATTGCCCTTGGTGAACATCCGAGCTCTCGTCTCTACATCTCTGAGCGAACATCCTTCCCAAATTTCCACGTGTCGTCCTTCTCAGCGGTTGTTTGCACATATCGAGCATCGCACCAGAGTCAGACCTCCTCTCCATTCTTGGCTGAATTTCCTCTGGTGTAACTCTACTCTCGATTTTCCCCGCCTGCCTTTTGCCTTGTAAGCCGAGAGCCGCGCTTCTCTTGGTCTTTGTCCCATTTCTATCAGAGTTAACAATGCCAATTCTCCCATCCCTTCTCTAAGATTTTGCTCGTTGTTTTAATCGATTATATAATGTAAAAGTTTTAATTCACCTCATTCAACAATCTATAATGAGCCTTTCTCTGAGTCGCTTCTCATTAACCCTCTCATTTTGCTTTCAAACTCTACCAACAATAGCCCTTAGTAATGATGCTTTGAGGTTTGGTGCGGAGGTGGCAAAAGAATATCTTATTCCGTTATAAATTCCTATTATCATTTATTATTTCGTAGATTCAAGAGGCAAGTGATAAATGATATGAATCATGTTGCGCTTAAGTGATTACATTTGTGTTCTATTATATTGCCTTAATGCACATGTGAATGAAGAATTGTGACAAATGCTGTAATTTTAAATACCCACTCGTAATTGTTTCAATACGGTGGGGAAATCTGCTAGACCTAAGTACTCGCGCATGCTGCTTCAGCGTGACGAGAAAATCAAGATATTTTTATACAGGTTTGAAAGCCTATGCGATGGTTTTCATAAGTACGGTAGGTGCAAAAAAATCACTCAACCGTCTTGTCGCAAGACACCTACCATGCACGCTTCCCATAAGCATGGTGAGAAGGCCGAGAAGACTTCGATGCAACCCCCCACGCGGGATGACGGGAGGTCACAATTTTAAACCACTCAATTGAGAACCAAACTTATAAAACTTTTAAAATTTGAAATACTCAAGATGAGCATAATTTGACTAATAAAAATAAAATATTAAGTTAAGAAAAAAAAATTGCATACAAAAAGAGAACAAAAAAAAAAACTTGAAAAAATAAAATACTCGAGCAGGATTCTTCCTCTAAATTGAAAGGTAGAAGAATTTATATTTCAAATATGTGTGAATATTAGAGTGAGCCAATTTACCTCTTATTTATAGGGGAGAAAAGATTCAAAATGATAATAACTGATTCATCACAATTTAACTCCATTAAATGACCATTCATGAAAAATTAATAATATCTTGAATGGTTCAAGAATGAAGGAAAAAGACATAGTTGCAAAATTTGTTGTCACATTTTCTACATAATCTGAATGCAAATATGCATGAATACGACTAATATGCATCTTCAATTTTATTATTAGGTGATTCTAAAGAAAATATATATGGATGTATATGGTTCTAAAGTTAATTACATATCCATAGTATCACATTGAAATACATGTGAATAATTTAAAGATTTAAATGATACTCATATCTTTGGATAAATTGGTGCTTAAATTTATTGCACCAAGATGTGTGTAACCAGCCAAATCTTCTAAATATTAATAATGCATGCATCACGAGGCAATTAGAAGCTTAAAATTAAGCTATTTATGCATGTAAATAATAAAATGAATCGTATACATGCATTATGAAATAGCATCAACCCAAATCTAGTGCTCCAAAAAGTATGTAAATGCTCATAAATGACATACATGTTTTATGAGAAATTTCTCAAAGTTTAATTTAATTGCCTTGAGAAGCACGAAGTCCCTCAAATTACACAAAGATTAATTATGCGACACGGCCCCGACAAGATAAAATGCTTAAACTTAGTGGAGATCTAGGGTTGATTCTTGCCGTCTTAGGGTTAACAAAACCTAAAAATTCAATAATAACATTATAAGAAAAACAACTTAGTGAAACATCTGATATGCTAATTCTGTCATATGACAGTAGATCTGATTCTCTATTATTAAATTAATAGAGTCGAGAGGATCTTGAACAACAAAATAAATGATTAACTCCCCAATAATGGCTGAATTTATTGAGAATATCAACCGGAGGGGATACTTCGGTTAAAAATGTAATCATAATTCCAAATTAAATTGACTTAAATCAAGTATCAATTCAAATGTAAAATTTAATATGTCATTTTATTATAAATTCCCGAATGAAAATCATCAACCTAAAAAAAAGTAAAATTCAATTCATCCACCTTCCACAATTATTTATCATATGTGACAAATTAAGAAAACTCTAGCTCACAAAGGAGTTAATGTCAAATCAAGTACATAATTATATTTACTCTCAATCAATCTCACGCTAAGAAGTGGCTGTCCTATCATGATTGCCAAGAGCTTCACACACGCAATTACTACCAAAGTTCTGGTTTGGTCGCCAAATGACACCATTATATTACGACGACCGCCCATATATTCCCCAATGGCTCGTCATTTGAGATGATGTGAACTAGTGCAGACCGATAGGGCAAAACTCTATCGTAAGGTGGACTTAAGCATGTCTCCTTAGACAAACACCATCCCGGGTCTACAAAGTTCTCTTCGATGACGCAACTCATGGCTGCTGACAAGGATCCTTCAGGCCAGGTTGGGTTGACTACCTTCTCTGACTAAGTGACTGGACAGACGCGATGACGGAACCATGATCGGGGATCGATCATCGCTCAACAATCCACTTTATGTTAAAATGATGAATTTCATAAATTCACAATTTTATACTCCACATACTGCTATTATACGTTATGTATTTAGCAATCTAACGATTAGCCTTAATCGAAAGTTCTCTCTCAACATTGAGAGGGGTAATTAATTATGGGTGCTACCATAGAAACCCGAACTGATCTAAAGTCCTCACAAAATGAGGGTGAAATCTGTAGTCTTATCCACTATTTCATCTACCTTGAAAGTTTGACATTTAATATACTCTTCATGAGGTATGGTGAATTTTGGAGCCCACATTAACAAAAGGAGACAATCTAGCTAAACACATTTCCCACTAGTATCGATCATGACTTCTCATAACAAGATCAAACAAATAGAAAATAAGCCTAGTTAGATCATCACAATACATTTCTTATATTCTCATGATATTCAAATAGATTCATCAAAGACTTGATATGAAAACGAGCATAATTTAAAGAAAAAATTTTTAAATTAAGTATTAAATAAAATCTAATTATTATATTAAGTATATATAAAAAAATTTTAATTTTAGTATCGCCCATAAGTTACGTCCATCAAGGTGGATCGCCACTATATGACTGGTTTTAAAGCGATCGATTATCAGCGACGGTTACTCTAAATTCACTTTCGACTGGTAGACTGGCATTCTTTGACATCTGAAGCTTGTCTTTTGACATCCGTGCGTGCGATTCGTAAATCGATCAACTTCACTCTACCGCATTGTCGGCTCCAAAGATTTCGCCCAACTCTGCTAGTTGGAAGATATATGCAAGCTTTCAACGCTTTATTTTCTTTTTCTTTTCACATACCATCAATGTATCTCGATCATTATGTTTATCCAAGAGGGTTTGACCAACTTTCTCGAGGAAAATAATGGATCTCACATCATCATTTGTACCCAACTCATTAATGTAGAAATTCAGAGTTTCTTATTATAAGCTCATTCTGCCACCACTTCAAAGAATGGTTGGCTTAATCGCCTCATTCCAGTAAACCATGGAAAGGGAACTTCAAAGTAATTATGTGACACAACTTGACACTTATACAATTGATATTGGTTTCTCATACCATCAGTGTATCTCGATCATTGTGTTTATCCAAAAGAGGGTTTGACCAACTTTCTCGAGGAAAATAATGGATGCGTGTCTAGTTACATCATCTGGATTTGTACCCAACTCATTAATGTAGAAATTCATGAGTTTCTTATTATAAGCTCCTATTCTAGCTACCACTTCAAATAATGGTTGGCTTAATCTACCTCATTCCAATAAGCAACCATGGAAAGGGAACTTCAAAGTAATTATAGTAATTATGTGACACAACTTGACATTTATACAATTGATATTGGTTTCTCTTTTGATTTGCTTGGAAGAAAAGCATAAATTTGATACATGTTTTTCAATAAGTTATACATATTATCAGGAAATCTATCCTCAAAGATAAATTTTCTCAAGAATTTAAAACACTTGGTGCCCTGCTCCATTAGAGGACATTCTTGATTATCGTGATAGTGTCACAGCTGCAAGCAAACAAACTTAGAGCAATTGTGCTATTACTGTTAATTTCATAAAGCAAAGTGAAGGTTCCTCAACCATCTTCAAATGCTTCATTAAATCAGTTGAATGCATATATATTAATTTCTTCTTCATTAACATTTTTTAGGTTGCATTTAGTTTTAGATTCATATCTAGATTTTTTTTTTGGCTGATCTGCTTTAATGCTACTAACAAGGCTTCATTATCATATTTATGTTACATCATTGTCACTACTTTTTTTTATGAATGATGAGTGAATTTTAGGTTGCGTTAGAAATTTGGTTTTGAGCATATCTGGATGTCGTTTCGCTTAATTTTCTTCTATGACAACCGATCGTTGATGATCGTTCATTCCAAGCAAAATCGTCCATGCGAGTTTCGTCATGCAAGCTTAAGATTTAAAAGAAAGTGCTTAGATCGTATTATGACGTTGATAACTTCATAGTGAGATTATCATTTTTTCGTCGACGGGATACATAACTTCTACCGTTTGATGAAGTCTACAAGATCACATCGGATGAAGCTTCCCGTCGACATTAATTGATGAAAATAAAGCCACAATGTACCGGAAATAAATTGATGTCATGCGCGGCATAATGTTCAGACCGATTACGCTCATGAGTTCACTTGGCCAACAATTGTACGCAGATTTATGACGACCGAAATAAGGTGGCGACCTCAATAGCAGTGTCTTCATTTCTTAGTTTATACTATCTTCTATTGTTTAAAAGATTACAACTTTTTTAACACGTAACTGAAGCTGTTCGCAATACAAGACGAGCAACCTAGTTCATCTAGAGTATTATCGAATGACGAGTACAAAATGATGAATAGAATCAAGCAATGCATCGATGATAGCGTCGGAGGAGGATTCTTTACCGGTAATGCCAATTTATGTGACACCAATGTTGGTCACGAGCTTATTCGGAGTCATTCAATCCGGAATTCTTCTAATGATGATGCTATAATTTGCAATAACGACTATGTCCGTATATGCCAAACCGCAAAAGATTGGGATGCAGATATTGTGTTTGATGGTCCATCTGATAATTCAAATTTTTCAGATGACATCAAGTTCAAAAGAAATGAAGGTATGTGTTTCTCGATAAGAAAGGAGCTTGATTTGCGTGAATCGGTTGGTCAATTCTTAATAATGTTCAGCCTTATCGCCACTTCAATAAGAAGAATTTCACCGTTATATGTGCACAAATAGTAATCCCAGATTCACAACAAGATGCAAAGAAGCAAGAGGTTGAGGAGGGGAATATCAACTTTAGGTGTACCGCACTCATGCATTAGCACTATCAGTAGTTTTGGACATCATCAGTGCACTTCTAAGTTCATTAGTTATTTCATAATACTAATTATGCGATTTCAGATAGACTTGAAACCAAGAGAGATCATAGGAAGGACGGAATCGAAATTTAATATTAAAGTGTCTTACATGAAGGCTTGGGATGCGCGGCGTAAGAGCATCAAAGTAATATTTGGCAGGGAGGAGTCGACGCTTCAGCCTATTTATGGATTCATTATGCTCTTTGCTTCCATGAACTGTTTACAGAATTTTATCATCAAATACATGTTCCGGCTTTTGGACAATCAATTTGTTGGAGATTTTGTCGCCCTGTTCTCAGCATGGACGGGACATTCCTACTAAGAAAGTATCGAGGTACGTTGCTCACAGCTATTAGTATTGATGTCAACAACGGACTATTTTCGTTTGCTTTTGGTGTGGTTGAATCTGAGAACAATAAGTCCGGACTGGGTTCATTATGCATAGCGTTACCTATCGAAAGAATGAAGCGATTTATGTATTATCTCGATAAGCATTGGGGTAATGCGGATGTGGATGTTTTTTCCATGGGTCGCACATCATCGCTTAAGACATCTGAGAGAAAACTTCAAAAAAGCAGTGAGGAAAATGGGTATTGCGGATGTCGAGTTTATGTGTATAAAAATATACATTTCTAGCAGCACGGATGACATCAACATATTCAACCGTCACATGGTAGACATAAAGAAAATTAAACCTGAAACATACCGCTTAGTGTAATGATGTATGTAAGTGGACATTGTTCATGATGGCACAAGCGCTACGCATCATGACTACAAATGCATAATGTTTTAATGGGGTACTTTAAACGCGTAACGGACTACCGATTCAAGCACTGATCACTGCTATTTACTATAACATTATGAGTTTATTTTATAAGAGGGCAAGTATCATTGATTCAGGAGAACCGACTGATGAATTCACATTCTCTCCTAGAACACAGAAAGTGCTCAGCAGATTCGAGCGTGAGGTCAGGCACTATCCGCAACCAGTCAACATTAATGCGAATGAAGTGCAAGTGTTTGACAGGAGTTGTCGTTCCTTCAGAGTTGACTTCATAATGAATCAGTGCAGCTCATGTAGTTGTACACGCACACTAATTTATCACATGTCATGTAGTCATTCCATAGCAGCTTTAGTCCATCGGAGGTTGAATCATTTGGCTTATGTGGCGAAATACTACTCCATGTCAATGTATGGGCATACATACTCTTCGAATTTTCATGTTTTGCATGATCGAAATACGTGGCCAGACTACAATGCGGATCGGGGTCTTTATCCTTACTGCTACCAATTGTTAAAGTTAGATCAGGTAGGCCACGATCAAGTAGATACAAGAACATAATGGATCAAGCAAAGATAAAGCAATCGATGCGCAATATCGCAAATGTTGGTCACACGGACATCGATGTCCACATAACCCTACTAGTAGGAGGTTAGTAAGGATTGTGCTGCAAATTAACATGTATATCAACTGCATAGATTTTATTTGTTTCTTTTAATGTCTTAATCGTCTAACAAATTGTCATTTTGTTCTTCTTTTCACGTGATACGATGGCGAGAAGTTTCCACTGACGTCGGAGAGGCGCGTGAGATGGCGATGACGCACTGATCCTGACCAGATATCCATCCCAACATAGCCTTACTTCGTGGCAGACATAGGGTCGCGCATCCAGATTCGATATGAACTTACTTTCAAGTTTATTTTTGTTTATAATATTTCAATTGTTCTACCTGGCCTAACAACAATTTCTTCATATTGCATGCCGCTCAGGTGGTTACGCTGGACATTTTTCAAGGAGTCCTACACAGACCTCCCAGATTTAGACTTTAGCAGACATGTACGAGCATATGTGTTGTTCCTTCTAGGGAGTTTTTTACTACCAGATACATCAGGGTCAGAGGTGCACTTATAGTATCTACCACTGTTAGAAGATCTAGACACATTCAGTACATTCTCGGTAAGAGACGCAGTGTTAACACACTTATATAGGGAGTTACATGAGTCTATCAGGCCGAGGAGGGCCAACATGGTTGGGTGTTTTCAGTTGCTCCAGATCTGGTCTTGGGAGCGACTTCATGTAGGGAGACTAACATTACATGTCCCCTACCCTAAGGACCTCGATGGGCTCAGCATTGGTTTCAGGTTAGAAAACTAAAATTTATTTCAATTGTTTTAATATATTGAGTTGCAAGTAACTGATTTTTATATGAAAATTGGTTTACTCAACTCGAACGAGAGGTATGTGCGGCAGATGTCATTCGAGAATATCAGATTTTTTTGGGATGCTCTAGATAGACTGCTACTGAGCCAGGTATACTCTTAAATGTTATAACATATTTTCATTGAATTTTATCCTACTACTACCTAACATCCACTAACAAATGCAGGTGACTTGGGAGCCATATGACATTCTGATTAGAGGTCACCTCTCGTTATTTTCCTGGCGGTGAGGCTATACAAGACGAGTTCCATTGATCAACTTGGAAGAGGGTGGAGTGGCACTTCCTCGACGAGTTCTTCGCCGTTGGCCACTTACCCGATTGAAGTCGCGATGGATCCCAATTTCAAAAGAGTTGATGGCGAGAGGAAATGACCGGGTTCCACCATCGCCAGACATCGCTCGGGAGGCTCAGAGATCACATTTGTGGTAGATGACACTTACACTAACGCAGCCCCTGCGCATGTCATGGGTCATGCATGGTTGTACTGCTTAGCCTTTTGATCCATGACGATTACTACCCCAGAGCATCTGACGAGCGAGCATATGTTAAGATAAAACTACAATCTGCAAATTTACTTAGCTATTGTGTCTACAAATTTTCATAGTAATATTTTAAACTGGTTTAATGTAGGCGGAGCATATCTTAGCGACGGATGACCTCTTTCTTTCTTTGGGCGTCAGTGCGGAACTTCCAGTTGGCTATAAATACGCATGCAGATGTGTCACGATCGAGATCGAGCCACATCGGCATTCGCTGACGCCTCGCCAGAGCATATGTCACATGGCTACGATTCATCTCGACTACAAAGCGACATGCGCGGGGCCATCCACTTATCGATCCAGGCCATCTACTTTTCCCGGAGAGCTCTCGCCTCAATATCATATGGACATTGCACCGCCACAGATTGGGTATCTCAGAGACTCGCAGGAGATGGGATCGAAGTTGCGCCGGATCGGACCACATGATGTCTCCCATCAGCTACGCGATCGTCCATTGCAACCACCTACGCACTACACTCCAGGTAATGCTGCGATAGTGTATAGAGATGTATTTGTTTTGTGCATTTGTCGCTGTATATTTCTATAGTTTTCTATTATCTGTATTTGTAACTTAGTTTACTTAATATATAAATGAAATTTTTTGGTATAATTTGATTAGTAGTACATATGTTTGATCTTAGGTTTAAATTCGACTTGTTCTTTACCATTGCTTTACATTCTATGTATGGTAAAAAAGATATCTCTTTGTTTTAAAAAACCATAGAAAGTCGCCACTTATGGGGCGGCTGAGAAGTGCCGCCGAATAATGTCGCTTCACTTAAAAGACCGACATTCGCTTATCGCTTTAAGAGTCAATCGCCATGGTTCAAGCCACCTCACGGTGAGATGCGGGACCGCCAATTTATTAAAGCTATACCTAAAATCAATTTTTTTTACAAATACTTAATATAATAATTATTTATTATTTAATATTTATTTCAAAAATTTGCTCTAATTTAAATCATCAAATGAAGTGTGGAGCTTCTAATAAACTTTATAAAATTGCCACATCAAAAGTAGTCATTAACTTATATCATATATTCATCAGATTTATGGATACAAGACCCAAATCGGATTGTTGACTAAGACTCTACTTGCTCCTTTTCCTTGCCTAAAATGATTTCAATATAATATCTAATGAGCTAATAGCTCAGTATGAAGAAGGAATAATATGCATTATGTACTAACATAAGCATTTTTAATCATAAGCATATGTTTAATTTAATGTGAAAATATTTAATTAAAAATAGATTTTATAATTACAAGTGTGGAAGGTAATCATAAGTAGTACCTGCATCATGTGTCAGTAAGTAAATAAAATGCATTATTTAAATGTTAAAGTATTAAAGTTATATTATTTGTTTTTCTCTTTATTTCTTTTTCTTTTTTTTTTATTGTTCATAATCTTAGAAATATCATGCGATGTTTGTAGTTTTTGACATATTCATAAACATTAGGTCCTCACTTTGCCCATTAACCATAATAATCATTGATAAAATTTGGTCACCCAATATTTTAGTTATCAATGACTCCTTGATATAGGTTAGATCATCCTAACTTTGATATAAAGAGAATAATTTTTAATTTCCTTATTAAGGCTCATAATTAGAACTCTGTCTTTACCTGCATACGTCATCATCATTTGTACCCCTATCCACATGATGAAATTTAAAAAAAAAAAACCTTTTATTTCATTTTGGACATCATTATTTTTAAACTTTTTTAAATATTAGTATGAATATACATCTATTAACAACCCTGCATTAACATGTATTAAAAAAAGATGATATAATAAAGCTTACATTTGAATATTTATCATACATCATATTATGAGATATTTTATATTTTTTTGGAATATAAATACCCAAAAATCACTTAAAACAAGTTTTTGTAAGAAAATATAATAATTTTATCAATAAACATTAAGTACTAATAATATCCTCAATATGAAGAAAATTATACAAATATTAGGCCTAAAAATTATTTGCTTCTTGTAATAGAAACAAAGTATCTCACCTCAATTATAGGATCTTTCTTGAGAAGAATTTCCTTATCTCTATCTCTTTAATATTTATCCTTTTATAAATAATCTATAAATAATAATTTTCTCAATTTATTATCAATTCCTAAACTATAATTTAAAATTAAATAAATTAATTTCAAAATAATAATTTTACCTCAAAAGAATTCCTCCTTATTCAAGTCTTTGAAGCTCACTAAATGAAAATCAAATTGATTTTACGAAAAAATATGAAAATTAGATTACTTTTACTACAAAAATTGACTCAATTTGAGGAAGAACTAAAAGATTGGATTCCTCACCAAACTTCCTAGCTTTCCTTGTATTTTTTTTCCTTCTCCTCTTTCTCTTCTTACTTTTCTTCTCCTTCTCCTTCTCCTTCTCCTTCTCCTACTCTTCTTCTCCTGTTCTCTGCTTCTTCTCAACTTTCTTCTTCCTTCTCCTTCTTCTCCTTCCCGTCCCTCCTCCTGCTTCCTTTTGTTTCTTCTATCTCCCCTTAACCCAAGAGCTGAAGCTCTATTTCACCCGTGTCTAAATACGAGAAAGGGAGATTGATATAAGGATTAATTTAGTGCTATAGTACTACTACAGTGTCACTACGTTAATTTGTCACAAGACAACAGTTTAGTGAACAGTATGTTTAATAAAATTATAGGAAAATTATTTTTGTAAACAATTACTATTAAACTTGTTTATTTATATGTAGTTCTTTTTGACCTTCATGTATACGTCATAAGTCAAGTCGAACTCACAAGGTGAATTTGACGAACTTAAGCGCGCAAATCGGAGTTGAAATGCCCTCGACGGTGCCGAAAATCAGTCGAAAAAACCTCCGATCGACGAATGGACTTTGTCATCGCGTTCAGAACGTCGAAATTGATCAGAATTTGGCATCTTGCATAATCGACGGTCGAATCGAATGAACGAGGTCGCCGACGCTACCGACACATATCGAGGTCGAAAACCGCGTGACGACGCGAACGACATCCGTTCGCAAAATTAATCATGTCGTTAGCGTCGAAACGTCAAAACCTATCAAATGAGACTGTTCACACTCAATTCGGACGAGTATGTGTGAGTATCGAGCAATCGGATACAACAGCACGCAAATTGGTGTTGAAATACAATCGACGAAAATCAAAATCACCGAAAGAGCTTCGACGAAAACGGACTCGGCCATTGCATTCAAGCCGAAATTGATCGTGATATCTTGCATAATTGATGGTCGACATCAAGGAGATCGCGCATACGATATCGAGGTCGAAGCCGCGACGATGCAACGACTTCCTCGCAAAAATTAATCACGCATTACGTCGTAACATCGAAATAACATAAGATATATATATATTAATTATATAGCATCGACAAAAATCAGAATTAGGGAATTTTATTTAAATAAACAACCTATATATACATCTTAATATCTAACCCTAACCCTATGATTCATATTCATTCTATTAGCAGCCACGCGCGAGATCCCCCCTTCCCTTCTCCTTCACGAGCCTGTCCATTCGATAACCCTCCCACAACCGCAAACCTCTCCGTTCCTTTCACCCACTCTCCCCGTTCGACTTCCTCTCTCTGCGGGACGCACGCAAGCACAAGTGATTTGAGCACCTCTCCCTTACAACATCCGAGCAAAACAGGCTCTCCATTCGACCGGCTTCTCCTGCTGTTTGCACGGTTCGCTGCTTGCTCCCGCACGACCCGAGCCGCCTTCCCCCTCCGCTCCAAGCGGGAGCTGGAGATCACGCGGTGGCGATCTCTCCTTCAATCTCTTTCTGATAAATCGTTAATTCTTCTCTCCGTCAAGATCCCTTCGCCTCCTCGCATTTTTTTTCTTTTTTCCCTGGAAATCACTTACTCTCTTTCCTATCTGTTGCAAGTCCACGCATCTCTTCATTTTTTTTTATTTACTTGATATTGTCTCTACTTTCACTGTTCTAAGGAAGATTCAGTTGTGTCGTCTCGCTACCTGCTGAAAATTAGAATGTTTAGGTCACCTTTGTTGGCACGAAATGTCTCGATGTCAAGCTGAGGAGGAGCCTGAAATGGAGACTTTGTTGGTTGCATTGATTTGTTGCCAAGGAGAGATCCTAGAGATTGAGATTTACAGGTTTATATATATGCTAGTCTTTGGCAGTGTCAGGAGTTAGTAGGGAGGCTTATATTTGTTTAGGGTTTACTTTGGAAGTGGGTTAGTGTTAGCAGTGGATTCATATTTGGGAAAATCATAAATTGGCATGATTAAATGGCTTTGAAGGTTACACCGCAGAAGGCTGTTGAGATTGCGATTGCATCTATTGGGCTTGGATATGATATTGCAGATCCAGTTGAAGTACTGCAAGCGGGAGCCGCCTGTATCTAATCAAGCTTGATGGGGATGAGACTCACGATATTGTTCTTCCTGATGGGATAACTATATCCAATGTTCCGAAGGCGATCAAATGTAATAAAGGGGAAAGAATGTGATTCAGATCTGATGTTCTCTTTTTTTAACAGATGTCGGAACAATTTAATCAGGAGCTTTCTCTCTCCGGTAAAATTTCTTCTGGCTTATTCAATCATATGTTTGAGTTTTCAAATAATTGATAGAAGGATGTTGCAAATACAAAAGCTCTAGCATTTGATGGATGGTTTATAACCCTTTACACGGTTGCTCTTGCAAAATCTCATATTGAACTAAGAGATCATGTCAAAGAGTCTGTCCCATCATCATGGGATCCAGCTGTCTTAGCAAGGTTCATTGAAAAGTTTGGCACCTATATTATTGTTGGCATGAAGATGGAAGGCAAAGATGTCATATACATAAGACAACAGCATTATTCAAACCTTCAACCTATTGAAGTTCAGAGAAGATTAAAAGAAATGGCTGACAAAAAGTTTCTAGATGTGAATTCGCAATTTAGCATTTCAGATAATGCATTTGTAAGGGATAAGATAATATCACTTATAGGAGGGTCATTTCATTATAATTTATCTCAACATATTTGTTCATTGGATCACATTAGTTCACTTTGGTTGGCCAAATCATGTCAAATGTGTGTGATAGACTTAACAGGGTTTCTATCTTCTAATGTGGTTGGTTTGGACATGGCAAGGAAAGTTAATAGGAATTTAGGCGTAATGCAAACCTCCTCTTTTTTTTTTTTTTTTTTGAGTCGGATGGTCCTTCAATTATGTTAAAGGTGAAGGCAACGCCTCTTATTTGAGACCCTATAAAATAGTCAAAACCTTGATTAGGGATGACGCATTTAGGGGGGCCTACACAGCTTGACATAAAGCTACGTCATAATATAAAATTGATGATTAAACTAATATTGCAAGTGTATAAGATCTGCCTTGTTCATGGGCGAAAATCTATTTCGCAGATCTTAAAGCCTCATACATATCTTTCTTTGGTAGAAAGCGCATTCAGCGCGGATTTATATCACTCTACACACCTTCTTTGCGGCATGCCCAAAGCAAATACCCCATCGGCGACGACAGGATGTCAAAATACTATATCAAACTTCTACATCGACAGGGAGACCTACACAGCTTGACATAAAGTCATACCGCAATATAAAATTGTTATTTAAACTAATACTGCAGGTGTATAAGTACACGTACATGCCTTTCTTGATGTGGCGGAGAAATTTATTTCAGATCTGAAACTCAAACATGTTTTCTTGGTAAGGTGCATTTAGCCAGCTTTATCATACCGTTTCTTTCTTGGTATGAGAGATACAAAGCCTATATACAACCGGGACCCAAATCGCCAAACTTCATACCAACGTACTAACTTGATAATAAACTATACTGCAATATAAAATCGTTATTTAAACTATCAGGTGTATACCCAGACACGCCTTTCTTGGTATGGATTTCGAGATACTTTACCATACGCCTTTCTTGGCATGGTGGAAGCATTCAGATCGTCTTTATATCACTCATACACTTTATTAGCGGCAGTCAAAGATACCCAAGTAGTACACGATCAAAATCTTTGTTGAAATCTTGTGCTTTACTTGACATGAGGTATAAAGCTGTTTAATAAAATTCAACAATAAAGCTAAAATTAATATTTTAACTTAACATTCGCAAATATATAAGTCATTACGCCTTTCTTGGCATGACAGGGAAATATGTGTTTCATACAGGTACTTCAAAGATCCATATATGTCTTTCTTAACATGGTGAGATGACGCATTCAGTCGTAGTGTTTACACCACCCATACATATCTTCCTTGGCATGGTGGGGCAGTCCGGTTAGCCCTTTATGTGAACGGAAGATTTAGAAATGTTATTTTATAAAAATTTATACTTGCAATGAAATTCAATTAAAACAAGTAATCTTATACAAATCCCTTAAGTTTAAATTAATGTTGAATCAAATACACCCGCATAGGCCCCAGCAATATGTTGAATGCTTAAACTTAGTGTCTGATGATGCTGTATGGGTTAATTCTCGGTTGGATCTTAGGACCGGGTCTGGGTTAATAAAACCTAAAATTCTAATGATCTTATTATAATATCTTCAACCCAATAAAATATCGAGAAAGTTTCTACGTCGTATGATACATCGATCTATTATTAAATTAATAGATCGATAGGATCTAAAAGCAATATAAAGCGATGATAATGTTAAATGAAAATTTTAACCAGATGGGATACTTCCATAAAAATATGATTACAATTTCAAAACAAATTAGCTTAGATTGAATATCAATCTAAATGGAGAATTTAAAATATCATTAAGCTATAAATGATTAAATAAAATTCAATCTCTAAAAAAATTTTAAAACTAAAATTCAATCCTCCTTTCGCAATTATTTGTTAAATGAGACAAATTAAGAAAGCTATAACTCACAAAGGAGTCAAAGTCAAATCAAGTACACAATTATATTTACTCTCAAACAATCTCAAGAAGACGCATTGGTTCGTATACATTTGTGGTTTAGGTAAAACTTCACATGATGTAGTTACGGTAGTCCCGGAGGTGTTGTGCCAAATGGCGTCATTATATTAGTCCTAGCAGGTATGCTCCCAATGCTCAGCTTTGAGTTGTGAACAGAAGATGATTCATTTGATAACAAAAGCCATGTCTAAGGTAAGATATCTCCTTACAAACACCACCCCCAGTCTCAAGGATTTATTGGACCATAACTACCGTGTGTTTTAAGGATCATCCGTTAAGTTAGGTTAGCCTCCTCTCTAAGTAGGAACATGTGATAGGGATATGACCATAATCTAGATCTCATCATCGTTCTCCAACCATCTTTTAAGTTAAATATAATGAATTTCATAAATCTAAATTCTAAAACTCCATCTACTATTTACACGCATTAAGCAACCTAACCGCCTTAATCGAAAGTTCTCTCTCGTATTGGGAGGGTAACTATAGGTGCTTGCTTTATAGAAACTCAGATCTAAAGTCCTCATAAAATGAGGACGAAATCTTTCAGTATCTTCTCTTATTATTACGAAAATTACGACACTTTATATCACTCTCTTCATGGAGGTGTAATTTTTTAGAGTTATATATTGAAATGATCAAAATGAAATGTAAAATTTTATAAAAATATGTCGGGTCATTCAATATATGTGAAAAGTTGGACAAAAAATTTTGGGAGAAAATTTAATCACTTTTGAAATTTTAGATGCTACATACTCTACATATTAGTTTGAGTTGTTTTTAGTATTCATGGAAGACACTATTCTATATAAAGGGTTCCTGAAGTTCTATTACAGCCCATCAATGCTCACCACTTCTCCCGCACCTTGCATTAATCATGCTCCATCTTTAAAGCCACATGTGCATCTATTGCTTCACCCCTATGCTGCCTCCCACTTCCAGCCACCTCATCCATACGAAATCCTTCTTTTGCCCGCATGCAAACCTTAGCTACCATCCTCTACGTCTTTATCTCTTCAATGTCAGGGAATTGTAGTATCATTATCCTTCTTTGAAGTGAGGTAATCTCAAATGCATGTGCATCCAAATTCTCTCAAACATTATAAACATCTAGAATCACAAGATATCCCCATTAAAAATATGCAAATGTCACCTTAAGTATTTAAAGCTTGAGGATGAGCTCAAAGGCATCAAGAATAAGCTTTTGTGCCTCCACCATTTGATTTACAACAGCTTTTGCAGCTTCTTAATAAACTTGAAAATTTATTTTCATGAGTAGAGCAAAACTCCATTTGCGTCAATGTATGATGTCATTTGATTTGCAATGAGAGCATCAATTGCCAAAAATATTATGGGGCACTCATATATGGATGTGAAAGCTGCAATTGCATCTTTTCTTAGTGAAATAACAAGAAAAATTCCACCAAATTCTCTGTATGAAGATTTAATAAAGAAGATATATGGACTAATTGTTAGACCTTCCAAAAAATTGAATGATATGTCAAAGCAATTAATTTCCTAAAAGAGATTCAATACTAGATAGTTACCATGTCCGATCAGGTGTTTTGAAGTTATATCATGTATGTGATGATTTGATTTCAAGCATGTTCCAAAAATTTCCTCAAGATAATAAGACCAAAACATTCAAATAATATAAGCTCCTCAATGGAGACCATCATGGCACTTGTTATAAAGGACAGTGAAAATATTTCGATAAAGTTTGTTTCATGTCTCTTGAATCACCTCACAATTGATGAGAATAATGTCATTTCCTAAACAAATAAACCTGAAAAAAATGTGTAGGCTAATTACACCTTAAAATTGAAAGGGAATTTGTAGCCATATAATTGATTATAGCAAAATTGCTAATGTTGTATGCCATACAATACTTGCTACCTTAATGTAGAATGAAATGAATGATTCTAGTGAAATTCAGGTTGATGATAATAAGTATATGATAGGACTCTTTGTGATGAACTGCTTCAGAGATCTACAGAATACGAACACAAAGTTAATCATTCTGAAAGGTTGTTGATAAGAAAAATCTTCCAAATCCATAATGAATAATGGTACTTACTTCAGATAGAAATAGAAATTATAGGACTTCAAAACAAGAGCTGAATTTTCCCAGCCTGTTGAAAGAAGAACCTCCTAAGTCATGTGATGAAATATATAATGCTAAACTAGGTTGGTGTCTTGAGAAAATAAAAATTTTCCATCCAATTACTCCAATCACAACTCCCCAATCTCAACCACCCCTTTCTTACATGCCTGAGATTATGTGATGATGTTAATCTTGAGCTTGACCCTGTACCATCCTGAGGATGGATTTAAGTTAGGGATTGCACAACTAATCTTACCAATGACCGATGAATCTGAGTCTGACAAATTTCTAGTCACTAGTATTGCTCCACGACTATAGATGGAGATAACAGTTGTTCCCTAACTATGATTACTCACTCTGACATCAATTGATTTCATATTTCCACTTTTTCTACCACCAGACTGCCTTATTGGTGTTCATACACATTGGCATGATGTGTGAGAACATTCAAATTCCCCACTAACAGTTAAGATTACTATGTAAGATTTTACTCAGTACATTATAGCATTGTCAACTTACTCATTCATACTTCCACCATTGCCATAGCTATACTATTATGATTTTTTTTATCAATATTATTGATTTCGTTCAGCATGTGCATCAATGTCCAGCGCCAAAGACCTGAGATTTTTCATTGGTGATTGTTCTCCTTTAATTGCAACTATTCGCATTACCATACAGCCAACTCTTTAAAGAAAAGTTTCTTCCAGCCAAAGTGAATTAACGGAAAACTATCTGATCGCCAGATTCATGTAGATTTTTGTCATGTGTCCATTTAATTTTGTATATATTTTAACTTAATTTAATTTGTTTAGCAAAGAAGATATTCTACTTTTCTATCAGTTTAAATTGTTTTTAGTATGCATTGAGAGCCCTAAAAGGATGCCTTAGAACAATAAAAGCAACATGATTAAAAATTATTGAATGTTAACTTAAATATTGAGGTTTTTGATCTCCCTCTAGAGCTGCAGACTCTCTCTCTCTCCACCTTTTTTTTCATTTTAGTTTAAGTCATTTTTAGCATGCATTGAGGACCCAATTCTATAAAAAAGGTGTCTGAGAGCTATAAAAGCAACTTGAATGAATAAGACTGAATGTTGAATTAAATATAGAGATTTTTTTTATTTCACTAAAGTCCCTCCCTCCCTCCCTCTCTCCCTCTCTCTGGTAAGTTAATGTATAACAGATGAACATGAAACTGAGAATATAACCATCAAAATTTATATTTTAGTATGTATGGAAGACCCTATTCTATATAAAGGGTGACCAAGAACTATAAAAACAACTTCAATGAAAATAACTAAATGTTGAATTAAATATTGAAGTTTTAAATTTCACTAAAGCCACGGTCTCTTGTCTCCCTCCCGCCCTGACAAGTTGATATATGACTGACGAATATGACACCGAGAATATAACCATCAAAAATTCTATTTTAATATGAACTGGAATGGTAAAAGGCCATTTCTATAGCTAAAAAGCATGTCCGTGTGACAATTGGATGCTATGATATAAATAATAATGACATTAGAATACCATTGCTTACACCAGGATAAATTCCACAAGTTGTCAGAGCAGTAATGCCAGCGGATACAGCTTTTTTGTGGAAAGATTTGGCCCTCCATGCATAGTTTGTATCATCACATACATCTAAATATGCCGTCTGCTTGACAGATACAGTAACAAACTTATAGGAGTACTTAAAAGAAAATGAATTGAAACTACTCTAACAGGCTAGATTCAAAGATTCTCACCTTACAGGAAATTGCAGCTTCAAGAACATTGCACTTTTCTTCTTGTTGAAAAGGACCAGCAGAATGAACAACGAGATCCATGCCTAAAAATTAATAGCGTTAGTATAGAACAAAAAGCAAAGAATCCTCAGAAAATGAGTAAGTCAAACAATGCAGAACAGTTATGAGCACAATAGCAAAATTTTATTATTGTGCAGAGTAATATGTGCCATCAAACTTCAACAGGAATATCTGAATAAGGTGATCACCTCCAAAACTATGATAAAAAAGCATGCGAGTAACATTTGGTATGAGCTGTTATCAGTTAAAGGTGACACGCACTTCAATAGGGAGAAAGCTATGAACTCTCAACAAAAGTTAAGGACCGGAGCTATGAACTCTCAACAAAAGTTAAGGACCGGAGAACGTATATTATAAAAGGTAAGTTTATATGAAGAGTTAGGTCAACCTTCTTTACTTTCAGCAAGTTTTTCCTCAAACTGGCTTCATGGTCTATTGGTATGTTTGTGATGAAAAAAAGTGCCATTGACAAACTGGCAATGATAGTCTTTAGGATATATAATCTTTAGCAATCAAATGAATGAAAATGCATTGAACCTAACAGGCGGAATGCCCCTGCCAGCCTAACTCCTCACATACTCAAAACCACGTTTTACCCCTTCTCTCACAAATCAAACCCAATCCTGCCTCCCCACTCATTGCAGCCGCCCTTTGCACCTTCCAATTGCGCAAATCGCATAATTCTTCCCACACTTTTCACAGACTCCAAACTCAATTTAAAGTGAGCCAGGCTAGGCACCCATTTCACCCCTCTGCAACCACAGAAACCTTTCCCTCTTGGCCTCTCCCTCATAGTCGTCACCTCCTTCTTCCCCCTCAGGAAACTCTAGCTGTCGACTTTTTCCTCCCTTCTTCAACCAAACAGCAGGGGACTCCTTTTCCTTCCTCACCTTGACTGAAAGTTTCGTCGACAAGCCTTTCCTCCCTATCTTCTTCTAACCGTAAGCATTCTTCTTCTTGCTTTTCTCCTCTTTCTCGATATTGCAATTTTGTCATTCATCTTATCCATGCAGTAGGTAACTAGGTTTAGTTCTATATAAATTTAGATTGGGCTTGTTGTTTTTCAATTGTTTGATAATTATGTAAGATTTTATTAATTGAAATTGTTTTTAGGTATTAATAGTTTTATGCAAAAACCATTTAACCATTGATTGTAAAGGTCAACTGCATAGAAAAATTCGACTTAATTGTGTTGTAACACAGATTATCTAGGATCGATTAATAATTTCAACATATGCATTTAAACTTGGATACTTTAGGTCATATGTTTGTTTGTGCTTGATTGTTAAGATGATTTCAGATTTACAAAAGATTCATGTTTGTAGGTCTTTTGCATTGAGTCCCAATTGATGTTATTGGTTGAATTTCAACTTGGAGTCTTGTTCTGTTCGCACCAACATAACTAATTGTTGTTTATTAAAAGTATAAACACACCCTTCTATATTAGGTGCGTAATCTTTATTATTCATACAAAGTTCTTAAATATTTATAAGATTGTTAGTCCTGCCATTAAATTTCATTTCATGTTCATAATGAAATAGTGAGTTTCACATATAGTTTTATCCTACTTTATTGCTACATAAATTCTTGTACCCGAAATTTATTTTTATAATTACAATATTTATTTTCATGCATATTACTCCTATTAGATACAACGTATTTTTTAAAATATAATTATCATTGGTAATATTGATGATAATATCCTTACGAATTATTTTTCTATAATGTTATGAATGAACATGTTTATTCAGTACTATGCATATCAATATTAAACTTTTTTATTGTGGCTAGAAAGCGGTATACAAAATCATACATGTAATCATAAGCACAAGAGTAATTACTAATGCAATACTATTGTGATCTTTTAATTTAATGTCACCAATTATCCTACTAGTTTATGATTATTCATGCATTTTTATTGTTCATGTGTATACATTAATGCCTTATCATTTACATTTTAATAAATTATTATTATTTACTAAGTTTGACTCATCAAACTCATTCATTATAATTTTTCTCATAGTATATTCAACCAATGTATTTGGAGGACCCTCACCATAGGAGCAGATATTTCAATAGTAATGGTGCCTTAGGTATTTTTAAATTTATATAGTAGTTTCAATTATTTTTTTTTTTCGTTCTTGAGTTTGGGTAGATTGGATTGTGTAGATGTTTGTTTTGGTTTTCTTCTCATTAAAGATTATTTTATCTCATTTAATGTATTCATCTTTCATACTTTATTTATTGAACTAATGATATTTATTTTACTATAATTTATCTTATCATTTATAATATTTATCTACCAATTTTTCTCTTCTAAGTAGAAAACACATTTTTGTATCATTTCATCATGTCCCGTGTTGTCAAAGTGTATTACTTTATGGACTTAGGGTGTAAAATAGTAGTACCAAAGCTTAATTTTGAATTCCATAGACATTGATATCATAGGATCAGGTATGTGATAAATTAGTATAATTTATTACTAATAAAATTATTATGTTATATTATATTATATTAATTATGTGATTGTATCTATCTTATTTTGATTCATTATGTTCTATTTATATAGAATGACTCCAAAAAAAATATGTTACTATCGCCCAAACCATTAATAGCTCAAGGAATACTGAAAGAGCTACACCTATTCTAGGTGCCCTCATTCTCCTCATCGTGTGAGCGTCCACACAACCCATGGGGATCACTGGGACCCTAACCCCCCGACTTTGCTTCCCTCCTCACAATAATGACTAATTTGATTATTCAGCATATACAAGTAGTGTAAGCTATTTGTCAAAAAACCCAACAAGCACCATGCAACTAGCTCAGCCAACATTGCAACCTACTTAACCATCACAACAAGAAGGCATGGGTGCGACAGCCACTGCCAATACTCAGGTAAGTCAATTATGATTGAAGACTCAAATAAACCAAATGATAAGTGGACCAAAAGGTTTATATTAATACTACAACTGAAATGTTACAAATTACTCATACTAATGAGGGAATGATAAACTGAGTGATGGACCAATTTATGAAGATGCATCCTCCTACAATCAATTGGACTATCATCACATTTAATCGGATGCATGACTCCATGATATCAAGAAAAGAATTTCAGGCATTAAATGCCCAATAAAGTGTAAAGTGGATATAGCCACTTTTTAGCTACAAGAGCATGCTAATGACTTGCGGGAGTGTCACCAACACAATACTTTTTGGATTGAATATGATGACTTATTGGGTAGACTTTGAGAGGCTACTCATAGAGCAATATTTTCTAATTGCAGATCATGCAAAATTAATAAATGATTTAACAAAGCTAAAGGAAAGACCAAAGAATGTTCGTGAATATGAGTCTTAGTTTGACCAAAAATTTGCTCCTTCTACGAGTCAACATGAAAAACAAAAGATTTATAATTTTCTTTGTGGACTGAGAAAAAATATCTGAAGGTGTCTATCAGCCATCAAATACACCACATTGAGAAAACTGGTGCAACATACTATTCATGTAGAAATAAAGCTAAATGTATGTGAAGAAAAGACAGGTGAAAAATGCATGAATGTAAATATCCAAGCACAGAGAGGTTCATTAAAAAAGCAGCATAAAAATCAGCATGTAAAGAAGCCAAAGAGCAATCATCATTGTCCACGCTGTGGCAATAGACATTCTGTACATTGTTATCTAACTCTTGACAAATGCTCTAATTGCTACAATACCGAGTAAAAGATTAAATATTGTCCTGTCAAGGCTCAAGATAACACTACCCTGAAAATTGCACTAGAGAATAATTTCAAGCAACATCATCATAAAAATGGTTGGCAAAAGGCTACTGGTGATCATCATCATAAAAATAATGGCAAAGGACAACTGAGGCCGTATTATAATCAGTCCAATCAACAACCACAACAAAATGACACAAACCATATGGGGTAAAGTGCACTTTTTCATATATTTTATAAAAAAATATCATTCAATTGTGTGCTGAGTCCCACATTTTATAGTTATGTTGTGCCCTTGTGCATGTATTAGTTCATATCTCATCTCAGCGCCTATGCTTCATAGCCCTTGTTAAAACATTTCAATTACCCTAGAAGAGACCGCAACTAGGACAACCAATGCATCATCAAAGAGTAGCCCGGTTGTTCGAATTAAAAAAAAAAAAATAATCTATAAGGAATCAATTTATCAAGTCATCACAAGTCAACACACAAAATAATTTTACCGACAACTTAAGCAAAATAATATAAAATAAGACTAATATCCAATACCAAAAAGGGGAGCTAAAATTGAAAATAGATCAGTTTCACAGCCACAAGAACCCATCTCACATTAGAAGAGCATGCGGAGCTACGCATACATCTCAAGAGAACCACAATCAGATAAACAGAAGCAAGGAGTGATTTTTAAACGAGAATGCACCTTCTAAAGCGGCTTGGATGCTATCAATATCGTCAACGTTCACCTCGACAAACTCGGAGTTTTCCCCGAGTTTGGAAACGAGAGTAGCGCCCTTTTCCCTAACAAAGAGTGAAGAGTTAACTAATCTACTTAAAAAGCAAGTAGCTGAAAAAAATGACTTGGAGATGGAATAAGGACCGGTTTCTTCCAGCAACGACGAGACGAACAGAGGGGCAGAGGCGAGAAAGGGCCGCGGCAGTGGAGGCGCCAACGCGGCCGGTTCCACCGAGTATGATCACCCTGGGCTTGATGGATGGTAGAATGGAAGAGGAAGGAGGAATGGGATTAGGACTCAGGGCTGCTCCCGCCATCATCTACCGCACTAAAGCTCGTGTCTTATTTCATCCTTGGTGCCATGCTCTGATATTTTGATTTGCCTCCTCCCATCCTTTGTGTGGGTTGGCAAGATGGCAACGTGGACGCACAGGCGGCGATTTGTTTACTTCTCTCTTTCTCTTATCTTTAGACACGGGTGACGATTTTACTTGTATGCCTCATAATGTAAATATTTTTAATATTTATTTTTTAAAATATGTCAAAAAAAAAATTATTTCAGATTAAAAAATTTTATTTTCTACAAAAATATAAATTATATTTTTAAATCTTATTCAAATTTGAAAGTGTAAGTCATAGTAGGAAGGAGACAAAATTTACTCGTGACTTAAAAACAAAGTACAAACTTAAAGAGTTTTAAATCTTATTCACACACAAAAATTTAAACCTAAAAGCTTTGTTAGACATCAAATTAATTGTTACAATCATATTTGAATATTATTCAAATCATGTTTGAATGTTGCTCAAATTTTGTTCATGCTAAATTTAAATCATATTCAAACTTTAATCGAGCCATGCTTTGACTAATTCGAGCATAATTAGTGTTAAGATTCGAATAAGTTTTAAATATATTTGAATCATACTCTTCTAATTTATGTTCGTTATCTTACATGAAATTTAGTCATTTAAGTTGGTCTGTTATATATTCAGATGTTCACTCTAATCATATTTATAATAAGACACTACGCTACTTTGAGTCGTAGATAACATGCTTTTGATCTTCTTCTAGTTCTAATGAAAAAAAGTATACAAATGTAGAATTTTACAATTTTCAAAATGTGAAGTAAAAAAAAAATTCAAATGAGGTCAAATTTGAGCATTTCATAATGATATTGATGAATGTTGTAAAAAATTTATTTTGATAAAAATAATTTAAAGGGAAGATATTAGAGTGGTTGAAACACTCACAATTAAATAGGAGGAGAAATTCAATTTCATTGTGTTATCTTTTATGGTGTTACCTTATTATATCACAATTATAGCTTGCTATGTTGTAGCTATTATGATTGCATTCTATTACATTAAAGTTATAGTATATTATATTATTAACTTTATGAATATACTTTGTTGTACCAAAGTTATAATATATTATGTTATAACTTTTATGAATATCTTAGTTTGAGAAAACTATAGTTTTAATGATGAATAATAGTATATGAGTACATGTTTCTATAATTTTAAAGATCAGAAGTCAAAGGAAAAGCTAAAATAAAGTTCCATTTGAGCACTTTATAAGGATATTTATGAATATCCTAAATTTTTTATTTTAAAAAAAAAATTAATACTAAGAGATTAACTTCGTTAATATTAAGTGGTTGAAAAACTTGCCTCAAAATGAGGAGAAATTCAATTTTATTATATCAAAAGTATAATTTAGAGACATTTACATACATAGCACACAATTCTTATAGATTTTAAACGGTTATAGATGAAGAAGTCTATATTAATTTGGATGTTTTAATAATCAATTATGGCTTATTAAAATTGGAGTATTTTAATTAAATATTGATGAATGCTAATTTAATAATACCATTAAAAATAAATTAATCAGACTTAATTTAAACTTTTAGTCTTTGTTTTATATGAACAACTTTTTTTAAGCAAGCACCTCCGCCATTTCTATTATAAATGAAGATTCTTTAATGCCATTACATATCATGCACCAAGATTTAATCATAGTGAAGAAAATATAAAGACTCCTAAGAACCATAAAGCACATGAATAGTGCTGTCAAAAAAAAGTTCTTTATTCTCAAATAAACTGTGTTCAAATCGTTCATTAAACAAGCGAGCCGAACACGTACAACTCTTTGGTCAATCATATTCGGCTCATTTTAACTCAAAATAGCTTTATGATTGGAACTTTTCTATGTAAAAATGAGGCTCAAATACAAGTCCTAACCTCCACATTTTTCAGCATTTTATGATTTATTCGAACATGAGAAATATCAAGTCAAACACGAATACTTATTAATGTAAATGAGCCGAACATTAACAGTAGCTTAGCTCACTTATATTTATCTCATTTACACTCTTACACATGAATCACTTAATAGGATAGTTGTTATGAGAATAGAAAACTGAGAACCTTTAAAAGCCCAATATACTAATATAAAAACATTGATCAGTCAAAAAAATTTTGAACTTCAGATCAAGTTACTTCAATTATGTTAGAGACTTCCACTTGCTATGTAAAGATTTTTTTTCTTTTTTTTTTTATCTTAACATGAGATAAGTTACATGTAGGTTAATCTTTTCAACTAGTACTATGATGCATTTGAGACAACGTTGATGGTGCGAAAGCGTACTGCAATACCGTTTGGAAATTGTGCTCTAATAGAGTTTTTGAATTTGATCTTGCAGAATGCGGTGACTATCAAAAAGTTACAGAATGACCTTTCTAAAATAAAAAATTTTCTAGTATCCACTGTAACTTTTTAAACAACAGCTTTTTCTGTAGCAACTCTATCACTATTTCTTCAAACATCTGCAACTGCCCCAAATATGCCCCTAATCTATCATTTTTCATTGTGAAGAACTTGCATGCAAGTTTAGTATTATTATTATTGTTATTATTATTTTCATCTTCTTGTTGAAATAAAACTAGATAAGTGAATTTGTTTTGCATCATGATTCATCTCCATCATAAATGTAATGTATAAAGCAATTCCAATCAGGTCGAATACTCTTAAAAGACAAAAATGCATCACATAAAAATCTCAAAAGGGTAAAACAGAGTCCATAATACAACAACGAGTGTCATAATAGTCCATAAGATACGACATAAATAAAGCATAATCAGAAGAAGTTCAGCGAACCTACAGCAGCTAAAATGACCAGATGCAAAGACTGTTGTATTAAGCCAAAGGCAGGCAGCCATTAATACCTCTATACGCAATGAGGAATGGAAGCACAGTCAGCATGAAGGATTCATAGGTGAAAGTTGCAGAGCCAGTGTACATTGTGTCCTTTTCCTTGAATTTATCAGTCAAACCCTACCAAATTCCATCACAACACAGTCAATTACTTGGCTCCATGGACAGTAAATAGACATTCCCAAATCATATGATTAAAAAAAATTTCTCAAGATGATTCCCCTAATTATTTACATGTGGCTAATTTAAAATCAGAGTATCATATTTCTCTAATTTAATTCCCTGATGATAAAAAAAATTGATCCAAAATGATCCCTCATATAAAAAAATGATACAAAATTTGTCCCAATTTAGTCCCGAGGGACCAACTTGAATCAATTTTATACAATCATACACTAAATGGAGAAAAGTGATTCTTTGGTACTAAATTGAATATATGCAAATAATCAAGAGATTATTTTGAGATTTAGCTCATTAAAAAAATGCAGGCATTACCTTAACAGTGAGGCAGCATCTGTATTTCAGAACAGAAAATACAAAAAAATGTATATTAGCAAGCTCGATTCATTAACATGAATAAAAGTGAACAGAAGAGTGAGGAGAATGAGGAAAACAATCATACTCGATGAAGCTGTCATATTCAATGGCCTTGGTCTTGCCACTGCTTTTGTCAAACTTGGAGAGAAGCAGATCAAGCACAACAGGGGAAACCGCATAGCCAAGACTTAGAAGGGCTTCTCGTAGCTCTGATGCATCGATCTTGCCGCTGCGATCACGATCAAATCTCTCGAAGATGGTCTGCAAGTTATGCCCATTGATTAACACTATGGATTAGTCAGATAGCTAAGCAGAATAAGCATAGTGTATGAGAACTTTTGTGACGAATATGAGATGGATACCCTCCAGTTCTGAAGACTGTAGAATAATGAGGTGAATTCCTTTGGGCCTGAGAAAAAGGATTACAATGCATGAGGCTTGAGACTGATACAATTGTAGCAGATGTATCATTATAGATCACTTATTTAAGCAGAGATGAGATTAACACTTGAAAATGAAAGCAATGCTGCATCCACTCTGTAGCTGGTGTAAGTTTCAAATTTCTGACTTAATCATTTTGGTCATTATATTCGGTTTAAACTTTTCAATAACAAGTGATTTATCAGGATATCATATCACCCAATTAACAACTAAGAAGAAAAAATATCCCAATTAACAGGATATCATATTATATATCCTAATATAAATACTTTCCAATAAAAAATCTACCTAATTTAATATATTATTACTCCCCCTCAAGCAAGAAAACACACACACACAGACATATAATCTTATTCCACTCTGTAGCCTTATATTATATCAAAAACAAGAAAAAATTAAGTGATCCAGAATTTTGGTAAAGATATCTGCCACTTATTCTAAACTGAACATGAGGAATTACATTCTGTGTAAAGCTACAATCTTCTTTAATATATTTAGTGTGATCATTAAAAATATGATTGATGTCAATGTAGATAGTAACGATTGTCATAATATGTTGTCATAGTCTAAGTGACAAAAAAATCCAACTTTTCTAAAAGAGTTTTACCTATATCATTTCACATGTAAAATGGGTCATAACCCTGTATTCAACCTTTACACTAGATTTAACTGCAAGAGTTTGACAAGTGATCAAATTACCCTCAACAAGGATGCAATATCATGAATTTAACTTTTGGTCTTCATTTGAATCAGTATAATCAACTTCTAAGAATCCTTGGATATTTAGGTGCATAGTTTTAGTATATAGCAATCAGTTTTCTAAAGACTTTTTGATATATCTAAGGATTCATAGAACAGCTTTTTATATATATATATATATATATATATATATATATATATATATATATATATATATATATATATATATATATATTTTGCATGTGCTGACTTACCATTCCAATAACAAATGAAATGTCAGCCTTGGTTCATCATGGGGTTCATTGTCATCATACATGGCTTGAATATCCACAGGGGATTGCAACCAAGAAGGCTTATTTCTTCAAGAAGATCATAGTATATTTTCTTTGAACTTGTGATGCTCTAATTTTATTATAAGAAAGTTTAATAACAGGAATGCAATAGGGCCGTCTCAAAATTTTTGTAACAAAGATTTTTATATGTAGTAATTTACCTCAAAGTGGTAATGGTCACTTCCGATATGATGTTGTCAATATAGAACAAATAATATCCTAAAATAGCTTGTTGTGAAAGGAAAATAAAAATTTTAAAATATTGAGATAAACAAAGTAACTAACTTGGTGGTGAAGTTAAGAAGAACAAGAGTTTATCGATGAAAATAAATTTACATCTAAAGAATGATGAAAAAATATTAAGATAGAAAAATAATATAATCATACATATTAATACACATAAATACATAATGCACTTAAATATATGTGTGTGAGTGTGTCTATATACACACACAGACACACATATAAAGTAACATGTAAGATATTCATAATTTTGAGAGTTATAGTAAAATCAAACTTTATCAAAAATTAATAACATGAGAGAGGTTGACAAACATAAGCATGAGAAGATCACACACATATTTTATATTAAAGTTACTAAAAATATAAATGATGCAATAATGATAGATATTATTAATTATGCATTGATAAAAGAGTTTTTAATACACAAGCATTACATCTAAAATCATTATCAAGTAAAAAAGATGCTTGTTAAAATATAAAATGAAGCACACATGTGTATTTTAAATGCATATAAAATTTTTTATAAACAAAAAATGAAAAGTTGAACTAATTAAAATTTTTAATGAAATAAAGCTAAAAACTAGGAAAACAAAACTTGGGTATGTGATATGACATCTTAGCAAATGCAAGATTGATAACATCAACCAATATTATCAGAAAAGTAATATTTGACTGCCATAACTTCAAATATTTTGTATGAAAATAGAAAAGAATGAGATAAAATGAAAAATGAGTTATAAAATTAAATCAAGCTGGTTCAAATAGAAAAGTATTTCAAGAATATAACATGATATGAGAATATTATAGAAACTTAATAAATTTAATAAATTACAACAGGTTCAACTACACTATAACCAATGTTGGGCCAAGAAAGAAGCTGTTGATAATCAAGTTAAGGTTTAACATTAAATATAAATGGACATGTTAAGATAGATGTGTGAAAAAGCTAACAATGATAAAGCCAGAAATAATTACATTCAAAGTTCATTAAATAAAAGAATACAAAATGACTTGTATGGTTCAAGCACGTGTACTAGAAAATATTAAATACAATGATTTGGCAACAAGCTAAAGGCAACATAACTAGAAGATAAGAAAAGCACGTGTAAAATAAAAATAAAACCTCATTAACACGAAAACATATTCCTAAAGCCAATCTCAAATAGTTAAGATAAAGCTAATGATGGTTTAAATAATTTATCTTAATCGGTTCCTTTAGATTTTTCCAAAATATCTTACTATAACTAAATTATGTAATATTTGCATGACAAGGGATGTGTAAATGATATAAGTCAACTTATACAACTAAGGAAATTCGCATAACCACATCAATTTCACATGGGCTATAATGTAAAAGTGAACTAATTCACCGTAGGCTTATGTAGGGATTGCAGTATTACAAACTAAAGGAGCTGCATGTGCAAAGAAAGTATGAGTGACTCAACTATTCTTTTGTTGCAGCCATTGGATCAAGGTTCTAGCCAGATCACCTTTTGTGGGAAATAAAAATAGCAATTGTTCCCAATAATGGCTAGAGGCCTTAGATCGAAAGCATAGAGCGGTGGTTCCCTCAGTTCGTAGTAGCAAACAAATTAGCCAAGAGCATAAAAGTTATCTTTTGAACTAGATCAAACATTTTTTTCTATTAGAATTGACTATTCAATTTGGTCTGAATAACAATTAAACAAGACAGTGAACACGACAAATGTCCTGCACCTGCCGGCACGTCAAATCAGACTGCTAAGCTGGTGTGATTGCGGATTGTTGACCAGCCTAATCTAACCAGACACTAAAAGAAATCCAGTCAGAACTAGTCAGGGTTTGTTTAAACATATCAAAATGGAAACACTAGCCCCTGAGTTCTTTGTTTTACCCGCTTACTCCTTGTACACTAACCTTGTAAAGAATAAAAAGCGTGTTTTATAGTACAGGCTCACCCTGCACATTCCTCAAACACAAAAATTGAGTACATGTCCTTAAATCAAAATAACATTAGTTTAATAGTTCTAAGTCAACTCAGAATGGCACAGTGATTAGATCCCATCGAAGCAGTAAACAAACCGATTGGAGAAAAGACGTGTCTTCATGGAACACACCAAAGAAAGGGATGGGACTTCTTCGCAAAGATTACAATTAAGTTAGCCCAAGGCCGAAATCCAAAACCGGCTCGGGGATTTCTCATCTGCAACTCGCGAACAGAACAATATGAAACAGGACAAAAGACTAAGCCCAGGGTTTTGGGAAAGTAAAAGGGCGAGAAATCTTACCAATCTTGCGGATGTTGGAGGAGGTGAAGAGGTACATGAGGAGATGAACTGTGCGGAGGCTGAAACCCTGGTTGTAGGAAGACAGAGCGCGCTGCAGCTCCTTGTCGTCTATTAGGCCGCTTCCGTCCTGATCAGCCATTTGAAAGCACGCCACCAGACTTGGGTCCGTTCCCGGCGGGAATTGCGACGGCAGAAGGGCATTAAAAGGGTTAGCAGCTCCGTACCCTGCTGCTGTAGGGGGGTTCTCGTATCCACCGCCCCCATGTGTCTTTCCTGGTTTTTCCGGCTTGGAGTAAGGCGCCGATGGTTGGGGACTGCCGTAACCGTACTGCTGCGACGGCGCAGCGCCATAAGGTTGCTGAGGTGCGGCTCCGTATGGTTGTGGCGGAGCCGATCCGTATGGATTTGCCGGCGGCGCGCCGTAGGGATAACCGGAGCCCTGCGGATAACCGGAGCCCTGCGGATAACCGGAGCCCTGCGGATAACCTGCCATTGAAAACGGGGAGAGAGAGACAGAGAGGATCCGGTAGTTGGTTAGGAAAGCTGGGCCGGTTTCAGAACTATACTCCCTGTCTTATAGGAAGAGAGTTTGAAAGAAAAATAATAATAAATAATATATATTTGAAAGGTTTACTCGAGATAATCTCTATAAATTTACATATCTAATATCTAATATTTAAAATTTAATATTTATATTTATAAAAAAATTTCAAAACAAAATAAGTATATATTTCACCTTGCCTCGTATTTGTCTTCAATCATACAAAATATGTCATCGTCGCTCATCACATGCTGAACTATTCATTTTTCAGGAGGAACAAATTTATATGTTAGCATAAAAGTTTAGAGTAAAAATAATCTTCTAGAATAAAAATGATTAATTTTCTCACATCTATAAGAGAAATTATAAAATTTAGCGGTGAGTCCACCCCGCTCATCTACCACCAATTCTATTACACACATCACTTAAATGTCATATATGTTAGTCTGTGCTTTATACCCCTCATATCTAACTACAAGCTCATAACTATTTCGACTCGAGATGCCCTCATTAGTAGAGCTGCAAACGAACCGAGCCGAGCCGAGCAGAGGCTTGTTCTAGTTCAAGCTCGTTTGTCATTATTGAGCTCGAGCTTTTAGGATGGTGTTCAAGCTCGAGCTCGTTTAAAAAATCATGTTCGAGCTCGGTTCGAGCTTGTTCGCGAGCTCGGTTCAGATTAAGTTTATCGAGTCTATTAACAAACAGCTCGTTTAATGAAATAAACGAGCCTTAATCGCCTGTCAGTCTTCTGATATCATTAATAATCTTATATAAGTATCGTTTATGACAGCTTGTCGAGCCTTCGAAACTTCGAACTTGTTTGCGAGATTTAAATGATACTTTTTTTTCATAAATGAATTGAGCAACAACTTATTGCATTCGTTTCGCAATCGGTATTTACAAAAGTGTTGAAGTTCATTCGATTAGTTAAATGAGCGAGCATCTAAACAGCCGGAAGTCACGAGTAACTTGTTGAGCGCAGTTCATTTACCCTCTTGGTGTCTATACTATAATATACTAACTCCACTAATGAAGTGTTATTTTATGTGAATAGTGATATTGAAGTATGAAATATGTAAATGATAAAATTTTGAGTGCTACATATGACCAAAAATGGGAAAAATTTAAAACCAAATTTACATATAGGTATTATATTTGACCAAGATTTACTTGCGCTTTTTTTTATTATTTAAATCTATCTAAAACAAAGTTTGGTCTAGCGAACTTATCAAGTTGCCGCCCATTGAATAGGTCAAATCGTCCACATGACAGCCTATTTTTAAATAATTTATTTATTTCCTTAGCTATAATTAAATTTTGGAGCATTTATATACCTAGCACCAATTCTTATATATTTATATATAAAATATCTAAATTTTGATATATATCATCAAATTCTTTAATAATATATCAAAAACAACATTTTTATTTATTTTTTAAAATGAAATGCATTTTTTAAGTATACAAAAGATATTATATTTGTAAATACTAAATTTTGCAAGTGTTAGATATGCAAATTTATAATTTCCCTTAAATTTAATATTGAAAATAGTTTTGAATTTCTGGTTTCAGATTTTATTTATATTCATTTCATGATTATTCTCTCAAAAATTAATTCACTTTATTGAATAAAAAAGTGTGATAATATTTATTGGCTACTATTAGCTGAATTACTATATGTATTTTGTAGTACTTACAAGTTACAACAGGCCATTGTTTTTAAGCTTTCTGTCAAACAATATTTTCATTTAATTTCATGGGCTATATTTTCTTTATGATTTGGAATAATTTTTTAGGTAGTTTTAAATTGTTGTCAATCGTATTAAAATTAATCAAATTGCGTCAATGCGAGCTTCAAAACTTCATTTTTGAGTCAAACAATTTGTGGAGGAAAACAGTGTTCATCAAATTAAGATCTTATACCAATCATTAAGAAGAATCTTATGAGACTAAAATTAATTAATTCTAAGATTATTTATGTATTTAAATATTAAAAATAGCCTATAATCAAAGGAATTAGTATAGGCCACTCAATATAATATTGTCATTTAGATTAGATTTATTAAATTCTCTCAAAAAAAAAAAAGACCAACCATTATATATATATATATATATATATATATATATATATATATATATATGAGTTACGCTTAAAAGCTTTTGGATTCCAAAATTGGTTTAAAGACTCAAAATTTATTTTGTCTTGGGGTTTTTTTGAAAGAAATTTCAGATTTCTGAGATGGTAAAACTTCGGTTTAGCCTATTCAAACAGTGTCAAAATTAAAAATTGAACAAAAGCAGCGTCTTAAAAAGCTCTCTCGAAGCCTAAGTTTAAAGATTTGAAGAGCTTCAAAGCTTTGTTATATAATTAACTTAAATTCAGCCAAACGATATTTTTGGACAAATTAAGGTCTCATTTGATTCCGCAATTTTACTATCGCAATTTTACTATGTTATATTTTACAAAATATCGTTAATAAATTTTAAAATATATTTGATTTCTCTGCACTTTTTAGAAAATATCGATTTCCTCTCTTTTCAAAACGGTGTTTACATATTCCATTTTAAAACAGTCTTTTTGAAAACAAATTCTTTAAAAGCTCAGCAAAATTAGACCTAAATCTGCCGCTTTGTAATCCCGTTAAAGCCGCTTTCGTAAGTTAAATCCGGATTTTCTAAATCCCGTTGGTAGGCGGATTTACGGGATTTAGAGAAGCAGAAGCGCGCGAAGGAGGGAGGGAGGCAAGATGAGGATTGCCTTCGCGATGTTTCCGATTTCCCTTCTCTTTCTCAAGCAGCAGCGGAGCGGAAGGGTTAAGAAGATGAGGGTTTCGAACGCCAAAATCTCAACCACTTCCCTTTTCCAGTTTATTATTTTTATTTAAATTTATTTAAATAATAATTAATTAATTATAATTTAATGAAATTAGATGAAGTTAATATAGATTTATTTTCATATGATTAATTAATAGATTTGTAATTAATTCACATATTAATATTATATTATGATAATTATATTTTTAATAAATTTAAATGTAATTATATTATTTTTATATAAACAAATTAAATAAAAATTATTATTTAATTCACTATATCCTCAACTATTATTTTAATACATAAAAGAATTATATATTTTATTTATTATTTATTTAAAAGATATTTTAAGATTTATCAGATATTAATTATTATATCCTCTCGCTCTTCTTTATTATTATTTTTTCATTATGCTCATGCTTTCTTGATTTTTTGTTTAAATAGTCTTTTTTTTTTTAATTTATGTTGTGATAAAAAATAACTTAAATACTTATTATTTAATATTAATAAAATAATTATTTAAATCTTGATATAAGTAACCAAATAACAACAAAGGATTTAATTAGATTCAACTATCATTAAATTATTTTTTGAATTTAACTTTTCTAAGATTTACTAAATTTAGATTTACTGAATTTACTGAAAAAAATCCTATGTGCACCAAACAACTCCTAAAAATTATTTGATAGAAGGATTTGAGCAAGATCTAAGCGAATTTAAGAAAGATTTTAGTAGAAATTAGCCCAAAGCGACAACTTTTAATTCCACAAAATTTTAAATATGTTTCTCTATGTTGTCTTAAATTTTGGATTTAGTAAACCCCATTGGTTGTGAATTTGTGGAATGTAAAAAAAAAAAATTTAAATTAACTATAAAGAAAATTTTCTATTTAACTTTGTAAGATTTGTATTTGATGAAAAATTTCACTTTTCCTAATATTTTATTTTTATGTTATAATTTTAAATTATTATATATATGTGTGTATATATATACACATAAACACATATAAAATTATCAAAACTTAAATTTATCATCAAATTTAAATAGAATAAAAAATTATAATTTTAATAATGGAGTAATATTTGTGCCCCCGTCTAAAAAAAATTTCCAGCTCTGAGACTACTTATAAGCATATTCATAATCATGAAACTTATAATGAAATGTTCATTAAATGCTTGAAGACTCCAACTTTTTTTAAATTTTTTAAGAGGGGATATTTGAACAAAATTAATTATAAAATTATACACAACACATGCATAAGAACTTATGCATGATAAATCTCTTATGAGCATATTCATAATCATAAAATTTATAATTATGAGCATCAGTAATTGCTCGAAGACTCCAACTTTTTTTTTTTGAATGGGAGATATTTGAGCGAATTTAATTATAAAATTACATGTATAATATATGCATAAAAACTTAAACTTAAAATCTCTTAATTAAAAGCATAAACTTTCAAACACTATACTGAATTACCTTACACAAGAATTTTATTTAAATATACTTTAATTATCCAAACAAATTAGCATACACCTTGTGTGTGTGTATATATATCAGATTCTTAGCAAGTTCCTTAAGCTTTTTTTTTTTTTAATTCTCACTTTCACCATTGTTATTTTCTTAAACAAAATTTGATTTTTATAATAACATGCTTAAAATAATTATGTCATGCATATTATTTTTTCGATAGCTTTATGATTTTATGAATACATGAGCTCATATATAGATCAACTTATACATTCATAAAATACAATAATATTTTTGATATGACACTTAAAATACTACTAGTCGAAACACGAATCTTAATGCTAAAAGCAAGCTGATCCGAAGTTGAAGCTGAGATCGAAACTAAAATATTCTTGGAAACTTTGGGATATCGTTAAATCTCTAAATAGCTCTCAATATGAAGTGTTTATAGTCAAATCGGCGTCTCGGCAGGCCAATCCAAAGATATTACAATTCGACTTCATTTGAGCATTCAAATACTTAAAATACATCAAATGATCAAAGGAATCATTCTAAGCGTCAGATGAAGTGGAGTGGTTGGATTTTGCATGTATTCTGAGGCACCTCCCAATCTATAAATAGCGCATTACTGAGGGGAGGCAGCAAGAGAGGAGAACTTTAAAGCGAAGATTCTCCAGCCTCACCCTCGGCGGTCACCGCCGTAGGCCATTCAGATCGCTGCGTCGCCGCCGTCGTCGATCAACGGTCTCCATCCTGACGGCATTCATCATCGATGTCCTCGCGCCATTATATTCTGCTTCTGTCTTCTCTACATCTACATAGTTTTGTTCTCTTCTCATATGCAATCAGAATCCCGTTATGAAGATTTTGTACTCAAATAGATACATAGTGGAAGATTTTACTTATGTTAGATCCGTGATTTTTTTTCCTCTTTTCGTTTTAAATAAAATTATGGAATTTTCTTTTATTCTTTTATCTTTGTGTGTGTCTTTAGATTTCACAATCTTGAAGTAAACTTTTACTCTATCACAACTGATTTTCTAACACGCAATAATTTTATATCATATAACAAAACTATAACTTCACTAAAATTCCATTAAATAAGGTCTTAGTCTCTCTACTGGTTTCAAACAAGTAATGCATGAAGAAGATAAGGATGTCATCCCTACGCAACGGAGTTGACCAATCAATAAAAATTCTGCCTTCTCATTTGACTTTTATGAGGAAAAGTCTTATGAAATCTATAATATAATCCAAGTTATCAGTTTTACTTCATTCCGTACAGTCCTCAAGGATAACTTGCGTACCTGCTTCGCACGACTAATAGTGCAGTTGGGGTTAGAAAATATTTATATACTGTCACGATGAAGAATCAACCACTTATCTTATAGTTGATAGACCTTTTTGTCAATAAAAAATTACTCTTGTAATAATATTCAGCGTCCATATTGATATCTTTGATTAATATAATATTAAATGTTTAGGCATTACTTATATAAATATAAAAATTAGACATAAATATATAAGAATTATGTGAAAATGCCCCCAAAAAATACTTATAGAGTTTCTCTTATTAATAGAACAGTAAAAAAATAACTAATTTAAACAAGATTCCCATCAATAATATAATGATGTGTAGGAAATCAAAATCAACATGGATATCCCCTTGAACTTATATTCTATATAAAATCAAGCCAATATAATAGCATATTTGTAAGTTAATATTAGGAAACTTCTCTTTTAGTGTGTTTCACATTGCTTCAAATGAAAGAAATCTTTTATGAAGATTTGTGAGCTCTAATGAGATAATTTTGTTAAATTTATCATGAGTAGGATGATTTCTTAAAGAGCCCTAATTGATTGATTAGGTTGGCAACATGCGCCAATGAAATAGCTTACTAACGATTGATTGTTTGATCTATTTATAAAGGTGTGAACATTGTTGCTAGTTTAAGCTTTAGTGTCACATAAGGATAGATAACTGATAATATCGATAATGGCGTAGCAATACTCGACAATAATAGAAACTATATCACACCCTTTTTCTACTAAATTATTTATGCCAGTAGTCATATTGGAACAATGGAGAAATTTAGATCATCATAATTATAAATAATACTCTTCATACATAATCAAATAAGAAAATAAAATGGACAAGGGCATATCATTATTCAAGTTAAAAAAAAACCTAAAAATAATTAAGTGGTTTGACATAATTAAAATTACTTTCATTAGTAATAAATATAATTATAAAGAATGCATAAATATGAAGCAAGTAAGCTATTAAAAGTAACATAAATGTTTGTTGTACAATAAAAATCAAGTATTAAAAAAATTCTCAATAAGATAAAAATGGCACACCTTGTATGAATGATGAAACAAAGCTAAAAAGTCAAAACTAATCATTAAAGATCGTCAAGACAATCATCTTGTAGGCAAAGGAGATACTATAATGAGATAAAAGACTATGCCATTTTAAAAGATAGAGGAGGTCACTAAGGTTTGTTAAGACGATCCTACTTATAAAAATAAAAGCAATATGATCTAAAAGTGACAGAGAAAGTAATGAATGAATGTTATTGATGATGGTTTAATCGATCCTTCTTTTAGGGATGAATATGGCACAACTTGAAAATGTTGATCGAGAGGTAAAAAAGATCGTGAATGCTATGGATTACTATGTTAATCCTTCTCATAGAGGTGAAGATGACATGACTTGAGCTAGTGGTTAAAGCAATATAGAACAATCATGCAAGCTATTGAGAATGATGAGAATGCACCCCAGCCTAAAGATGAATGAAGCAACACAAGAAGATAATTGACGAAGCAACACATGAAGGCTGATAAGGCACTAAGTAAATTGATGATGGCCAAGTCAATGCTCCTTTAGAGATGAAGGAAATGCCACTACAAGGAGATAGAAGAAGCAATGTAGGATGGTCGTAGAGGCTAGTTATGATAATCAAGTACTCCAACTTAGAGTTAAAGGTGGCACGAAGTTGGGAGCTCAGACTAAGTGGCACATGAATGTCATGGAAACCATTGAGGATGGTCAATGAGTCCTTTTGAGAATAAAGGAGGCACAACCTTATATTCACATTAAAATGATAAGAGCGATGATTAATGCTTATGAAGAAGGTTCCTCTCTTAGAAGTCATAAGATCTAAAGGTACCAATCAAGGGAATGCAGAAGGTCATGAACATAATCAAAGGTGACTACATCTTAGAGATGCAAGCTAGATTGACAATCAACAAGAACATCAAGTAACAACTAAAGTTTAGAAATTCTTCTATGATTCAATAGTATAAAATATTACAAATAAGCACAACTAGAATATATGAATAGATTTTAAGAGAGATATTTCATCTCTTGAAATATCCACTACAAGGAGATAGAAGAATTGTAGTATGGTCATCTTAAAATAAAAAGTGTCAACAAGCATTTTTCTTTTGGCACATGAATGCCGGACCACTATGGCCTAGTCCTTGAGAATAATAAGTCAATAACCTTATATCAATCAACAAACCATAATAACATGGTTTCCAATATGAATAAAGTATGCCTTTCAACTTGCACGAGATTTCAATAACAATCAAAATTCCAATAACTAGATTGTCAAAAATTTTAAAAAGATTCTCAACACAAATTTGAGGATAGTGGAACACAACAATGATATATCATAAGTCTTTTTATCAAAATATTTATTTTCTTGAGAGCCTTTGTGGGCTCCAAAAATTTTCCACCACACCCATCAAGAGAGATTTAATGTCGATATAATTTTAGAGGCAGAATAAGTAGAGCAAGACACTACCCAAAGATTTTGCCTCATGGTGAGACTTTAGATATGGTTCCAGGTTTTAAAAGTGCCCCATAGTTAATTACCCCTCTTAATGTTGAGAGAGAACTGACACTAAATCGCAAAAATGTGTATAGAGCAAGAAGATGTTTTAAGAATTTTATTTATGAAATTCATCATTTCAATTTAAACCGATGGTTGGGGAATGATAACATCTCTAAATCCCATGGTTCATCTCGCTATCAGCCCTTTTAGCTAGAGGAGGTCGACCCAACCTAACTAAAGGATCCTTATCGCAAGCACGGCCGTCAATAAATCCTTGTAGACTGGGGTGATGTTTGTCAAGGAGACAATCTTAAGTCTACCTTACCTAACGTGAGGGTTGTTTGCCTCACAAGTATATCCTATGATTCACAACTCAAAGGGTAGAGCTATCGGGCTATGGTCGTGATCAGAATATAATAGATCCCATCACCGACCAACCACATGATCACTCGATCAGAATCGGCTTCATCTATGGGCTGCCTCTTCATAATGAGGGACACCTGCCAATCCCCTTACATGAGATTATTGAGAGTGAACATAGCAGGACACTTGATTTGACATTGGCTCCTTGGTTAGCTAGAGTTTTCTTAATTTGTCACATTGAACAAACAGTTACAAAAGGTGGATGGATTGAGTTTTGCTTTAAACTTTTAATGATTGAATTTCATTTAAATAATTTTTAGATTGACATTTGATTTAAGTTAATTTGATTTGAAACTAGAATCATGTTTTGATGGAAGTATCCCCTTTGGTTGAAATCATCATTCAACACAACCATCATCGGGATAGTTAATTGATTGACTCGAATATATTTCAGAGCTTTAGATCCTGTCAACTCTGTTTAGCTCCTAACAGAGGATCAGATCCAATGTCACATGATAGAATTAACTTCTCAGATATTTTACTAAGTTGAAATTCTTATAATAGATTTTTAGGTTTTGTTAATCCGGACCTAGCCCTAAGACTAAACCGGGAAGTAACCCACACAGCATCCTCAGACACTTGAATTTAAATATTCAGTATAGTGTTGGAGCCCATGCGGGTGTATTTAAAAATGTCTTAATTAACGTTGTTTATGCGATATGTTATAATTCGGTGGCATTGAAGGCGGAAGCAGAAGCGAAGTCAAAGTTATGTGAGCGGCTCGATCCACCACTATATTCACGTCCTAATTTTGCAACTAGGTGTTGCAAATGTTGCATTTGGGTTCTACTCTTACTTTAAAGTACACGTTCAGATATATGGTAGATCCCATATGCTACACCTTAAATTCAATTGAAGCCTTCTTCAATTCATTTGAATCGAGATACTACAATTGGCGAGCTTCCCAAATTGTTGTGAGTCTTATTTATATTTCTCTCATTTGATTTCAAAAATATGAATTAGAACATAATTCACTTGTTAATTAGAATAACAATTTATAAGTCATTTTGTGGATTTCATTTGGACTTCGTTAATTTTGAAGACAAGCAATAAATATATCACAAACGCTTCAAATTCAACATTAAATGCAAGCTCCAAATGCTCTTTTAAAAGCTACATTCATGGTTGCTCATGAGTTGCCTAACTGAACTTGTGCTCCCTAAAAAATCTTCAAATGTGATATAGATTTTATTTTGAAGCTTTCTTCATATTATTTTTTTATCCATTCAATATGCTGCATAACTACTTATGTGTTTTAGAAGATATTTAATTCCATTGCAAATTCTATCCAAAACACTTTGACCCTCTCATTATAATTGTAATACTTCGAAAGTTTACAATACCCTATTTATATTCCTCTTGCTTAAGAGTGAATTTCCAATCTTGATATTAATTGTAATAAGATTTGATTACTCACTTAGGAATCATTCTTATATTTATGAGTAGGTCATCACATGATGCATATTAAAGTGCTCAAGGATTTCCTTTCATATGCCTGATTTTGAAGTACTTTAAAGAGGAGGAGGGCTCAAAATTTGGGTAAGCTTCATATTTGCTCCATTTCGTTTAAAAGCTTATTCCCTTTTTTGTGTTTGATTATTTTAATTTGAACTTAGCTTTAGGTTTCTTTGTTTAGCGCTCTTAAGCTATTTTTTTCTAAGTCTAAAAATTTGACAAAATTTCGGTAAAATTTCGGCTATGGGAAGCGACATCTAACAGATATTTTACTCGTAATTAATGAAATGATCGGCGTTCTTGACACAACTAATTTTTCATCTCGTCGCGTCCTAATGAGCACGATGAGGCCTTTAAACCTGTAAAGAAACACAAGATATATATACATAATCACATATTAATACCACATGTTTAGACATATTTTTATGCGCATTTGCAACGATCGGCAAGGGGACAAAAATGGAGATGCCGGAAACCAAGAGAGGAACCCGCCTGATGACGGTGTTCCTCTTTGGCTACGGCAAGAGGAAAGGTCGGAAGGAGATGGAAATGCCGGAAGCCTAGAGAAGAACTCGCTTGATGACAGTGTTCTTCTTTGACTGCAACAAAAGGAATTGTCGGAAGGATACGAAAATGCCGAAAACTGAGAGAAGAACCCGCCTAATGACAGTGTTCCTCTCCAGTTGTGGCAAAACAAAATTGGAAATTTTAGTTTAGAAGAAAGGAGGGAAAATGGAAAGGGAAATGCCAGAAAACGAGAGAAGAACCCGCTTATTGACAGTGTTCCTCTCCGGTTGCGGCAAAAAAAAAGTAAGAGAATTTCCAGTTTTGTGAAAATGAGGAAAGAAACGGAGAAGATCTTTTCGAATTGGAGAAATAAGGGGAAAATGGGATTTTGATTTTATGGAAATGAGAGGAAAATGGGATTTTCGATTTTGTGAAAATGAGGGAAGAAATGAAAATTTTGGTTTGTGAAAATGAGGGAAGAAATGAAATGGAGAAGGAAGAAGAAGAGGGAAGAAAGAAAAAGAAAGGAGAAGGAGAAGGAAGAAGACCCACCTTGCTTTGGAGAGGAGAAAAAAGGAGATCTTTTTTGGTTTGAATGAGGGAAGTGGGAGGAACTCTTTTTTAGTTTGGAGGGAAGAAGGAAGTGGGAGCCTTGCCTTGGAGGAAGAAGGAAGTGAACCAGTTTGGGAGAAGAGAGGAGTGGTTATGGAGCATGCGTTTGAACGGGGAGATTCGAGCGTGAAGCTTGTGCAGTTGCGTGGAAGAGGGAAGCTCGTGCGTGAAGAGGAATGGTAGAGCGACGGGTTAGGGCCGATCGGGTCAATCAAATAGGAATAGGGTGATTTAGGGATTTAGGTTAGGGTTAATTAGGGCTTTTATTAATCTTTTAAATGTCTAATCAACCTTAATATAAATTTCACGCCAATAAAATCGCATATTTAATATATATATCAATCTTAGCTTATTACGATGTTCCGAACGCAACGGCGCAGTCAGTTTCACGATCAGAGGTCATTTGATTGAAATCAATGTCAAATTGGGTCAATTTCAGCTCAAAATGCGCGTTATCACTTTCGACTGCTCGATTTTCGCGCAGACTTGTTCGAATTAAGTGTGAATAATTTCACTTGGTAGATTTTGACGTTTTGAGGCTAACAACATAATCAATTTCGTGAACGGAGGTCGTTTGATTTGTGCCGGTGCCTCCTGATCTCAATATGCGTGCAAACGCGTTGACGACTTCATCGCTTGATCGGTTGATAATTAAGTTGTGCAATATTTATATTATGACCAGTTTCAACATTCTAACCGTGATGACGAAGTCTGTTCGTCCATCAGGGATCATTTGGGTTGATTTTGGTGACATCTAGTACATTTCAACCTCGATTTGCATGTTGTCACTTCCAATCTTTTGACATTTGCACGTACTCGTATGGATTGAGCGTGGACAGTCTCATTTGATAGTTTTCGATATTTCAAAGCTAACGATGTGCTCAAATTTATGAACGGAGATCATTTGAACATCGTCGCAACTTCCCGACTCTGATATACGCGCTGGTACATTGATATCTTGATAGCTTGATCTGTTGATCTTTAGATTATGCAATATTTATATTCTGATCAATTTTGATGTTCTGAACGTGATGGAGAAGTCTGTTTGTCAATTGGAGGTCATTTCAACCATTTCTCGGTGACGTCCAGTGCATTTTGAGCCCCAATTTGCGCTCTAAAGTATTCAAAATCCGTCAAATTTGACTTGTGGGCTTGACGCAACTTATGACATATATGGAGGTCAACAAATGCCAATAAATATGATTCGCGCATGGAGCGAGTCGCGTTTGTTGAAGAACTTGGATCATTTCAACTTCGATTGCAATAGCTTACGAAGCTTTGATAGGGTTTGTCATTAGTATAATGTCTTATTTAGGACATGCTAAATGACGGGATTGATCGATTTGTCAAACTCGACTTGTCAGATAGATAAGAGTTCTTACATCATCTACTCTCTGCTTCAATGGCTTTGCTGAAGATTCTTTCTTTTATGTCATTGCAGATTTGAGTTTCCTCCAATCCTAGCTTCGTGCTTGGTTGGATTTGATGGAGGAATTAGTCTGCTTGTTTTGAGATTTGGAATTCTTTTTGTCCTAGCTTTAGCTTAGCAGACTTGATGAAGGATTGACCTAATTTGTCCATATTTATTTGTTAGGAGATGTATGCACACCCTAAGTCCTGCGCTAGCTGCCTTGACAGACTTATTGAAGGGTACATATAGATGACCTAACCTTCCGGCTTATATTAGTTCTAGAATGTCAAGTTATCAACCTAGCATTGTGTGCTTTAACAGACTGAATAACCACAAAATTTCTTTAGTTCGGCCACTGACTTTGTATGAACTATGGAATTGTTCCCTCGATCCTATGCTTTCTGCTTTGATAGACTTGATGAGAAGATTGGCTTTGATCTGTGGTTTGAGCTTGATCAGATCATTTAAGAATAAGTTGAAATATCACCTTGCAGGCAATATAAAGATTGACTTGAGGCAACTCTGAATTGATAGTTTCCTTAGATTGTCTTGATCTATCGATTAAGTAGAAAGATATCTTGGATTATGATTGCTTATAATCACTAAGCTAGATCAGGTTTGAGATTGAACAACTATGATCATTAGACTGACGAGCAAGGACTCTTTCACTGCGGCATTTTTCTTACGACTTGTTGAGTGAGGAGAGCGTCAACAACTCGACTATTTATAGGCTTGTTGAGTTCGACCTTTAGAACCTACTCGAGTCTTCGACTTAAGCTATAATAGATTGGTGATTTTGTCATCAGACTGACGAATGGGGGCTCTTTCACTGCGGCATTTTCTTGTAACTTGTTGAGTGAGGAGAGCATCAGCAACTCGACTATTTGTGGGCTTGTTAAGTTCGACCTTTAGAACCCATCCATGTCCTAGACTTCAGGATGTAGAGGTTGATGTTTATTTCAACTCAGTTGATTGAAGCTTCCAAAATTGGGAGTTCTTTTGATTTGATCTCCAACATTTGACAAATCTGGGAAAAAAATTTTCTTGACATTTATGTCTATCTTTTCATGTGTAAAAATAGATTCTATTTGTTCCTGTAAGAATCTGCAACTTAACAATAACAATTATGTATATATTCAGAGATTTCGACATAACGCTCGATGTCAACCTGAATCAGAATATATTCAAGGGTCTCGTCTTATAACACGACGTCAACTCAAATAAACTTAACATAAACTAAAAAAATGCTCCTGTCTTACAGGTGAAATTCTAAAGCACTTTTAAAAGAACTTTTAAGATGTAATATTGATTTCATCTATGTATATAAATCTAAAAATACCCCATGTGTAATAGAGAAATTTTAACGAAAAAGCTTTTTTCTTCTTGAGTGAGTATATTTATTTAGGGATCTCGACAAGAAGCACGATGTCGACCTAAATAGATATAAAAAATGCCCCATGTCTTGTAGGGGGATTTCTATTGCATATCGAGAATGTATTTGTCATGTATAATATGTTTTTAGGTAACGACCATTGATTGGTGACATTGATCTTTCACCTTTTAAGTTAATGAGTTGATATGCCCCCTCCTTGATACACTTTTTCAATGACAAAAGGGCCCTCCTAATTAGGCTCAAATTTGTCACCAAATTTTCGATTGAGATAATTAGTCTTCTCAGCACTATGACCAATTCCCCTTTTTGGAATGTTCAAGGCCGCACCGTATGGCCAAAAGCTTTGGACATCTTTGCTCGATAAACTTTCAGATTTTGATGAGTTTGTAGTTTAACTTCATCGAGCACGTTGAGTTCTTCCATTCTCAAACGAGCATTTTGATCTTCAACTAGATTGTATTGGATCGCTATTTGAAGTGATAACAACTCAACTTCGAGCGGAAGAACTACTTCAGTTACAAATACCAATGAATAAAGAGTGACTTTAGTTAGCGTCTTGTAGGTGGTTCGATATGCCCATAATGTCTCTATCAATTTGGTATGTCATTCTCTTATTTTTAGTAAAAATTTTCTTGAGCAGCTTGACTAATGTTTTGTTAAAGGCCCCCGTTAAATCATTTGCTCTTGGATTGTATATTGAAGAGTATTGTCAATCAATTTTATGTCAATCAATGAATCTATAAATCTTTGCACTTTTGAAAGTTATGCCATTATCAAAAATTATTCGGCACGACACTCCAAATCTATAGACCATATTATGCATAAAGAAGTTAATCACTCGATCAAAGCAACTTCTTTAAATGGGGAAGCTTCAGCCCACTTAGAGAAATAATCAATCGTTGCTAGGATGAAGCGGCGTCCAGCTGACGACGACGGATCAATTGGTCCAATTACAATTGTACCCCAACATTCAAATGACCAAGATGCTATAGTTGGGTGTAGTGAATTTGGAGGTTGATGGATTATATTCTCATGTACTTGACATTCATGACACCTCTTAGTATGATTGATACAATCTCTCACCATAGATGACCAATAATAGTCCATCCTTTTGATTTTTACTATCATCTTGGGGTCTGACTGATGTGCACCACAAAGTCCTTCATGAACTTCAACCATCACTTTGTTAGTTTCATATGCATTTAGGCATCGTAGCCACATTTGTTCAAAGGATCTATGATATAAAGTGTTCTTGACGAAAGCATAACGCAATATTCTCTTCTCAATTTGAGTTAAAACAAATCACATAAATCTCAAGCATGTATATGATGACTAAGTCCACCCGGCCTATTGGATTATGCTTAGGGGTATAAAACACCTACAAGCAAAAGCATTTATATTTTTATTTATGATAGCCTTAAGCACAATCCCCTGTAGAAAAGATTAGTTAAACTAAGAACGTCCTATCATTCATTCTGCGAACATACACCCTAACATCTAGTCTAAAATATATATCACAAAATAAAATAAAATATCAAACCATGCACCGTCCTAACCTAAAGCGAGAAGTGGTAACTTATGTTAATGTGTCTGCTTTGAATGTTTGTGTGGTATGCTTAGCTATGACTTTAGGTTCAAATTTTCTAAGTGTGAAAAACATGTTCAACTTAGAAGAGAGTTTTATTTAAGTGGTTTAATCATTTTGGGTTGATTTTATTTTATATTTTGATTTAGTTCAAGTGAATCCTACAATTAATTACTAAGTTGTGAAAAGAGGGAAAGAGAATGAGACTTCCCTTTCCTTCCCTAATCTAAGTAATTTCTAAAGTAGATTCACATTTTAGTTTTGTTTAGTTGAATGTTTTAATTCAATATTTTAATTAATCTTAAGTTTAGATAAACTCTAAACAAACATATTCAAAAAGAAAGGCATTTTAAGATTAAATAAAATGAATCAAAATTCACATAATACATATTACTTCATTTCTTTCCCAACATATATAATATGCATATGAATGGACCCTAAACATATCTATACATACAAATGAGAGTATTTAACACACTTTATGATGCATGCTAAGTAATCCATTTAAGAAAAGTTAGAAGTTAAATATGCATGATTTTTCTTAAGTAGAAAGAGATTTCCTTATCCAAATTTTCACATACACACATGAAAGTAAGAAAGACATAAGTGAGTACAACGCCATTGTTAACCAGAGGTGTAAAGTATAAGATCTACTTAGGGCTACTTAAAGCCTCGCAACCTCGGGTTTGCGAGGGATCAAACTGAGAAGGAGCTCATATCATCCTAGACCTATCTTAGATTTACTGAACCAAGGGAAAATCTGCGCATCCGCTGAACAAATTCTCCAACCACAGGGGTGGCTACTAGAAAAATGAGACTGTCCAATCCAGAAGTAACCCGGGTAGTGTCTAAATGGGGTCGCAAAGGACTTGATCCAAATAGAATGCCCACAGGGGATGGGGCCGGTAAGTGCTTAATCCAACACCCTGGAGAGAATGACATGACTAGTCATATATCCAATAGGTATTCAGTTTCCAACTCAAGGAGAAAGTGCGGGGACTCATATCTGCCAAGAGTGGTGTACTCACCGGGTGAGTCGCTGTCAGCATAGCGAATATCAACCAACCTAAGGTGCAAGTCGGTTTGCAACAATCAGCCTAGGAAGAAAGCTCGGGGACTCACATCCTCCATAGCGGAACTGATTGCTGGGATAGTCTGTCTTCAGCTCAATAGGTGATATCCGACCTAGGGCGACTATTGAGTGAATGCCACTGGGGGACTTAGATCAACTCAAAAGTAGTCAAAAGGAAAGGAGCCTCGGGGGGACTTATCCTAAACCTCAAATATACTCGACCTAGTTAGAGCATGATGGCTAGTTCAAGAAGAAAGTATGGAGACTCACATCTTCTTAAGCAAAGTCAATCATGAGGTAGCTCACTGGTTAGACAGTGAAGACTACGATACTAACAAGGTGATCTTTGGTTTGTAATGATCAAATTAGGAAGAAAGCGTGGGGACTCGCATCCTCCAAACAAATGACCATTAGAGAGACATACTAGCGAGGTAGCATGTAGACCCGACCTAGAGCAGCTAATGAGTGAGTGCTTGCTCCCACATCAAAATTGCTCGAGATAAAAGATTTATTTTTATTGTTGTGCATGTGTTAAAAATAAATAGGATGCCTCTGGGGGACTCTTACACCTACCTTAAAACACTAGGGGTTTTGATGAAATGGTGCCAGGGATGGCAACTGGGATTTCCTGCTAAGAAAGAATGCCGCTCGGGTTCTCTCACACCTAACTTAGTTATGCTAGTCGAAATAGGATACATCTCGAGTTCTCTTACACCTATTCTAATAGCGTCGAGAGATTGTGTTTGTGTTGTGAAAGAGGATAGGATGCCATTGGGGAACTCTTACACCTACCCTAGACACATCACGACGGATTCGCAAGATAAGCAAACAACACTTCGAAAAGAAGATAAGATTTGATGAATGGAATCAGATTTTGTGTTTTTTTATTAATGATTATTTTTCAAACATGATTTATTTCATGGGTAATATTTCTTTAGGTAGAGCCCATTAATTGGAAGCATCGGGTGTTCCCCTTTACAATCAATAAGTTGATAAGATCCTCCTTGGTAGGCATTCTCTATGACATAGGGGCATTCCCAAGTGGGTTCAAACTTGCCTCCCATCTTTCGACAGACAACAATTGGTCTCCTTAGGACTAACACAAGTTCTCCTACTCGAAAAGACCTAGGGCGGACCAGCTTGTTGAGAGCTTGAATCATTTTAACTTTGGCCTTCTCTCAGGTTAAGCTTTCTTTCCTCCAAAGAGCTCTTCTAAGCTAACTTTGCATTATGCTCTAGTAATCTTGTTACCCAATGCTATCCTTAGTGAAGGAGTTGAACTTCTAAAGGAAGAAGCGACTGACCCATACAAAAGCGGGTGGTATTGGAATTATGTGGTGTAGGCCCACAAGGCTTCAAAAAAAGCCCTTTAGCGTAGTTTGTTGTCATCAAGGAGCTTCTTCAGTATCTGGATGAGAGTTTTGTTGAATGCTTATCCTAAGCCATTGGCTCTGGGATAGTAGATGGAGTACCTCCAATCTATCGTGTCTAGAAGAATCTGTTGTTGATCTTTTTGAATCATTATCATTTATCGAATATAATTTGAGGCACCCGAACTTTATCTGATGGGTTTTTGTGACCTCTCTGAGTGGGATGGCTTCTGCCCACTTGGAAAAGTAGTCAGTGGCAGCTAAGATGAATCAACATCCCTTAGAAGAAGGAGGATCGTCGGACCCACAATGTCAATACCCCAACACTCAAATGGCCATGAAGTCAATGTAGGGTGTAAAATATTAGGTGGTTAGTGGAGGACCACACCGTGCACCTGACACTGATGACATCTCCTAGCAACATGCATACAATCTGTGATCATCGAAGGTCAATAGTATCCTAGTCTTGTGATCTTTGTTTTCATCTTTAGACCGGGTTGATATGCTCCGCATAGACTTGAGTGTACCTCGATTATAATGTCACGGGCTTCATGTTTGTCTAAACAACGTAACCACATTTGGTCAAGGACCGGGTGCCACCATAGAGGAGAGAGCTCTCTTTCACGATGGGCTTGTGACTTTTCTTGAGGTAGTTTGCCGGTGTTCAAGTAATCTATGAACGGTTGTCTCCAATCCAACTCCTTGTCCATTTTGGCAACGACAACATCCTCTTCAAGAGAAAGTCTCTCGATGAGTTCAACATCAATAAGGGATAAGACTTGTCTATTTTGGACCCTTATTGAAATGGACTCGTCTTCTGGACATGTCAACTCCTTGATAAGTTTGGCCAAAACATCTGCTACTCGTTCTCTGCTCGGGGAACCTTGTAGATGGTAACTTCAAGAATCTGGGCCAACAGCTTCATGGTATAGTCGTAGTAATGATGAAGCTTGGGTTTGAGAACCTGGTAGGACCGGACAATCTGGTTGATGGCCAACTGAGAATTCTCAAAGATGTTGATGCTCTTGACATTGATAGTAATGGCTAACTCCAGATCGACAACCAAAGCCTCATACTCAGCTTCGTTGTTGGTGCAGGGGTTGGAAAGATAGTATGAGAATCTCATCACATTGTTTGAGTTAGAAGAACTATTTCCCTAAGATCATGCTTCACCTTTAAGAAAAGAAGCAAAATACATCCCATTTTCATGAGTTCATGATTTGTTTAGAGAATCGGGGTGTCTTTGCTAAGAAATCCGCTAGTGTCTATCCTTTTACCGCACGGAGCGGTACAAATGTGATATCAAACTGCGAGAGAATCATGGACCGATGTGTCAAACGTCAAGAAAGCATTGGTCGTGTCATGAGATACTGCAGTGGGTTGGTTCGAAAGATCAAGTTCACCTTATGAGAAAGCGTGTAGTGTCGTAGCTTATGAGATGCAAAGATCAAAGCTAGGCAATGTTTCTCAATATGTGGATAATTTGCTTCAACAGAGATCAGACGACGGCTGAGGAAGTAGAGTGCGCTCTCCTTCCCTTCATTGTTAGCTTGGGCCAACAGAGAGTTGAGAGAGTCGTCCAATGCAGCAGTGTAAAGGATGAGTGGCCTGCTCGGGATAGTGGTTGCTAGAACTGGCGGCTTCACCAAGTACTCTTTAATATTTTCGAAGGCATGCTGACACTTATCATCCCACATGAACTTGGAATCCTTTTTGATAAGTGCTGAAAATGGCTTGCATCTCCCTGATATGTTTGAGATAAAGCATCTTAGATACGCCAACTGTCCTTGAAAGGATATGAGTTGAGTTAAACTCTTAGGAGGTGGCATTTCTAAGATAGCTTTGATCTTTTCAGGTCAATTTCTATTCCCCGATGTCGAACAACAAACCCAAGGAATTTTCTTGAATCTACTTTGAATGCACACTTAAGGGGATTCATTTTGAGGTTATATTGTCTTAATCGTTCGAAAACTACTCTCAAGTCAAAGAGGTGGTCTTCATTTTGTCTGCTATTGACTACTAGATCATTAACGTAGCACTCAACCTGATGATAGATGAGTTTATTGAAGATTTGAGTCATGACCCGTTGGTATGTATAGCACATTTTTGAAGGCATGACCCTATAACGAAGATTTTGATGGTTCAAAAGTAGTATTTTTTTCATCTTCAGGAGACATCTTGATTTGGTCATATCTAGATGACCCATCCATGAAAGAAAGCATGAGATGAGGCGATGTCCACTAATTACGGTATAGGAAGATGAAACTCATCCTTATGACATGCCTTATTTAAGTCCCTAATAAATGTGAATTTGGCCATTCTTCTTCTTAAAGCGACACTAGCTCAAGGTAGGATATTTTTCTTCTGAAACCGATCGATCATTTCTTGGCTTAAATGACATGTTCTTCAATCTCTAATCGCATGCGTCTAGGAGCTTGCTTAATAGGGGTAACGTTAGGGTCTATTACTAGCTTGTGGACTGTTATGTTAGGAAATAATCCGGACATTTCTTCATAACTCCATGCGAAGCAGTCTTTAAACTCAGTCAATAACCTAACTAAGTCATTGGTTTCTTCTTCATTCAACAACGAATAGATGTATATCGGGCGTGGATTTTATTTTGTCCTGAGGTTGATTCCTTTAAGTTTGTCGATTGTTGAATGAATCTCCTCTTCAAATTCTAACAGTGCTTCTTTGACTTGGAGATCATTTGGATCATCTAAAATTTCTAAACACACATTCTCATAAGAGTTGGGGATGTGTGAGAAAAAAATTAACAGATTCCAAATGGCTGGTAACAACTAGGCAATAATCTTCATCATCAATTGGACCCACTATACTGAATCCTAATCCTGCTCTTGATTGTGTTTCCCTACCTATATTGTTCCATAGATTTTCGAAGTATTCTGACATGTGCTTGGACAATGTGTGAGGAACTAAACCTTTATGTATAAGATTCTGAACACAAGGCGAGTAAAAGTCAAAAGATAATTTCATTAATTCTTTAAAAGTGTCTTCCACAAGCTCTACATCAACTTCAGGGCTTGAAGAGGATGATCCTAAAAGGAACTTCTTCTACTTCATGTCACTGGAAGACTTAGGGACTTCCTTAATTACTACCTTCAACTTTTTGAGATGTAAGTGAGGTAAGAGCTAAGGTTCCCAACTGTTGCCTATAGTTTCACATAAATCATATTTGAATACCTTGCTTTGCTTGGAGGCCTGGTCTTCGTCTCTGTCTGGATCAAAAGTCACCTCCAATGGAACCTGTTGAGAGGGGTTGGTTGGTATACTAATCACATTAGACTCATCCTCTGAGCTGGATTCCAAGTCTATGTGAATAGTAGGGGTACTCCTATGAATTGGAACACGACCTTTATTGGCTGAAGGCCAACTAAGGGGTCTCCCACCTCTATTTCTGCCTCTGTCTCTGCCTGGTGGGGGTTGAGTCATCCTACCCACATGTCCATATGATGGAATGAACTGTGGGTGGAATGTGATATGTTGATCTATTTCTTCTCCAATCCCCCTTTCTTGTTCACTTGGACTTTTATTTTTCTTTTCATTTCCTTTTTCTTTTGATTTTGCATTTGAATTTTGTCCAAGTTCACGAGAAAGGGTATTTTGAGGAAGACAGTAGGTCGCATCCGCATAAATCTCAACCTCTCTAACTGAAAATGGCTTTTCATCTCGTTGACCATCAATTCCATCTTTTAGAACTTGATGTGCGATAAAGGGAGGATAGAACGATCTTGTTACGGCATCCAAGGCCTACCAAGCAAAGCAGTGAATGAAGTATTCAAATCAATGATATAGAACTTGGCTTCAGTCTTACAATCACCTATCTCTAAAGGTCACACTATAGAACCCAAAGCCCGCTCGCCTTGATCATTGAATCCTCTCAACATCATCTGATCTCCTCGGAGTGTGGAGATGTCGATCTTCAAATAGGTAAGGGCCTTTAGACTCATAATGTTTCGATGCACGAATCCAGAACCACTCTGTCATGATGTAGAGGGGACGGTTGTGCTCCAAGTCCCCTCAGAAGAAAGTCTTCATCTGTGAAGGTGATCCCTTGGGCTTCTTTTGCATAATATGCTTCCTCACCTATAGTGGTCAGCTGAGCTAAGCATATTTTTGGATCAAGGAGAGCCTTGATTAGTGATTCCTTCATCTCTTTGGATAAAATAAGGGCATCATATATGCTTAGCTTAGATGACAACTTTCTTAGATGAGAAAGGACGTTTTAGTCCACCTTTGGCTGGTCTTCCACAAGCATATCTAAGGGTGGAGCATCCTGTGGAAGGGCTTCTCGATCTTCAGTACCAATAACTTGTTTCCCTCTATTTAGAGGTGTTGCCCTAAAAAGTAGAACCTTGCCACTACGCAGGTTGACTTCGGTGATCTCTTGAGGCAAGGTGGTAGAAGATTCTTCCTGCACTTCAGGCTCACCTATAGCTTCTCCTATGGGACTCTCAGAATCAGATGATTCCAAGTCTATCTCAAGAGGTAAACTCGTAGTATTCAGAGTTGAAAGTCCAACTCTGAATCAAAAAGAGGAAGATCGAAATTGTTATAATTATTTAGACTTGAAGAGTTATCGTTAGGAATAGAAGAAGATAACCCATCGAAGTGTAATTCAAACTAGCTTTATTCTTCAATTTCTTGGAATTATTTGGAGGTACAAAGTAGAAGTCAAGTGAAGTGAGTAGAGTAAGGGATTTAATACCCTTATCCGCTGATACAAGAGTTCTACTAGTAGAAGAAACATAAGAGCTAGCTAAAATGGATGAAGTCGCCGGTGGAAGAAGTGTGGAGGTTGGACACTAGGTGGTGGTCGTGCTAAAGGGCTATCCCGGGTACATCTTTCTTTTGAGCTCCCACTTTCCTAGAGTTGGCACTGGCAACTTGCAAACCTTCCTTGGTGTTGGAGATTTGAGCTGACTGAGGCATCTGCAAGGAAAACTTCTTGATCTTCTGAATGATTTTCTTAGAGGTTTTTGATAGAGAAATATCCCAACCTTCTTTAATTTTGGTAGGATCACATGTATCCCCAAGGATTACCCTAATGGAACTGGAAGGTTATTCTACAAGGTATTCTTTTGGGATAACTACTGCACCGATCTTGAAACTATGTTCAAGTCAATCCTTGAATGTGAAGCAATCCTCCAAAATGTAGACTAGCATACGGTGGTAAGGGTAAAAATTTGGATCATGACTTTTGCCTACTTCCTCCGGTCTCTTAGGCTCGGGTAACTAAAATCAAGTTTCTTTAAGAGATTCTTAAAGATTTTTTTGATTACCTCCCTCTTAAAAGAATAATGTTTGTTTAACTTATCTAAAAGAGTAGGTGGACCATAGCTACCTAGCAGCGAATATGCATGCCGCTGCTGGTGGTGGTATGGTTGAGGCGGTGGATGTGCTGGCCATGGAGGCTACAGTGGAGGCTGGTATGGCTGCCTCGGTGGTGGCAAAGGAGGCGGAGGCTGCTGAGTTTGGGGTCTCTCGGACTGATCTCTAGCTGATGCTTCCCCTTGTCAACCGCTACTACTGACCCTGACTTCTTTTCATAAACCTTCTGTGGCTTCTGCTTAGGCAACTGATCTTGAAAAGGCAACTGTTTAGCCTCTCCTAGTAGATAAGCCGCCTTGTTGATTAGCTTCTCAAATGTCTTGATAGTGAAACCCTTAAGCATGAAGGCAACCAAGCCATGGATATTCTTCAAGAGAATCTCAATGTCATGCTATTCAGACAGCTGCGATTCACACTTCATACTCAGGTTACGTCATCGAAGAATATAATCAATAAGTGACTCACTAAGGTGTTGTTGTGCTACAACGAGATCACCTATAGTAACCCTTTGCTGAGCTCCAGCAAACCTCTTGATGAAGAGTTACTCTAACTCAGCAAATGTCTTTAACCTTTGACAAATTCGGCATACTAATCGAAAGCAATAGCTACTAACAACGAAAGAGTAAAGAGTAAACATCGTTGCCAACAAGCGGCCGAAATGTATATGTGTTGCCTCGGGTTTTCACTGCCATCAAAGCTTTTGAAGGAAGGTGGCATGAAACCCTTAGGATTTTGGATAACATTGATTCCTCTGGGTAGGGTTTACCCTTTGGAACCGATGATCCACCCCGGACTTGAGCTAAAGCTTCCTCATATGCTGCTCAACCATAGATTTTATATCCTTTTCTTGTATGGACGTACTTTCCACTACCTTCTTACATGCTAGTGCTACCTTGCTCAACGGGAGGTAGAGTCTTGGCTGGGTCCAAGATATGCACTAACTCAGGCTGATTGACATCGACTATAGTAGGATGAACTAAATGGGCTTGTTTTTGAAGCGCTGACACTACTGCTAACAAGTCATGTAACTAACGTGTCATCCTATCAATCTGCTCATCCTTCTGCCTCAACTGATGTCGAAGGTGCTGGGTTGATTCTATAGTGTCTTCCTGATCAACCTCATCACCTTTCATGGCTTGTTGTTCCCTAAGAAGAGATCCTCTAGTGTCAACCATGCAGACTCCAACTGACTTAGGCAATTGTACCACGAGGCATTAAAGACACAGTTTATCCACTGACAGTTCTTTTCGTCACGGGGGTTTCAGATTGACCTAGCATTTCAAAAACTGAAGTTCTCTATCGAGAGAACTCCTTACATGGTCGATTAGCGATCATGGTCGGTAGGAGCTTGAACCCGAGGCCTTCCGGTATGACCTGACGTGTACCGGTATGTACTTGAGTTGCTATGATAGGGGAAATTCAAGCTACCAAATTGAATGATAGCTAACATCTCATGTGTTAATGGTTATTTATGATGTTCACACTATGCCCTAGCTTGATAGTGAAAGGAGTGCTCTATAGATCCATTCTGCAAAAGTGAAAGATGGGGATTAGTAATTAGTAATTATTATTTCACCCCATACTTTCAAAAAATAGAGGTAGTACAGAACAAAATAATAATGTAATAAAAATATATTCTACAAAATACTTCATTCGACATAGAGCCTCATATATTAGTAATTTGAATTTATTATACATTTAAATCACCATTTTTGTTTTGAATTTTCAAAAAATTTGTTGCTACTATAGCACATATATGACTAGCCAAAGATGTAAAGAGAATCATATCCCCAACGGAGTCGCCATAAATCTGTGGGCTCCGAAAATTCGCCACCAACCTCTCACTGAAGAGAGAGTGATTTAATATCGATGTAATTTTAAGAAGGCAGACGGAATAGTAGATAAGACACTACCCAGAGATTTCACCCTCATTTAGTGAGGACTTTAGATATGGTTCCAGGTTTCCTATAGACGCAAGCCCCTATAGCTAATTACCCCTCTCAATGTTGAGAGAGAATTTTCGATTAAGGCTAGTCGTTAAATTGCTAAATGCGTAGCGCAAAATAACAGCATGTCGAATTTTAAGAATTTTAGATTTATGAAATTCATAATTTCAGCTTAAACCAGATGGTTGGGGTAATTAGCTATAGGGATTGCATAATTTTAGATTTATGAAATTCATAATTTCAGCTTAAATTATTAGCTAAGGATGTAACTTTATATTTGAACTCCAATAATATTGCATTACATGGTGAGTACATAATATGTGTGCATAATCTTGATTGTGTGTGTATTATGTATACATACTACATAACATAACATCAAAATGAAATAGAGATTATAATTTTTTATTTACAAATGATTTAGTCTCTAGCATAGTATAATTAAACTGTCTCTATCAATGGCCTTAAGAAAGTTTTACATGCGCGTATCACATGTCCTACAAAGCTTCTATAATTACAAAGGGATGCACTCTTCTTTGCAAATAATTTATTCAGTGGTACAGAAGCAGTTGGGATAACTGCATACATACTAATGAAGCAGTCACTGTGGTTTGCCGAGGCTGTCGAGATGATGAAAAAGGAGCTCTTCTCTGCAACGGCCAACCTTTTCACCCTTCTCTCCAACTTGGCATGTTACTTAAGATAGTTGCTCATATGTTAGTAGGATTGTTCTTGGTAGGGACTTTGTCCCTAGAAGATTTGGCTAACTTAAATGTTTTTTTGCCTAGGATCCTGCGTGCTTTTAGGCTAAAATTTTAAAAACATATTTAATTAAACAATAATTAAGCTAATTAGCTGCGTAAAAAAATTTAGTCTAAATCATGAATAATTATGGGTTTCTAGATTTATTATTTGATAAAAACTATCATGACCAATTATGGGCAAAGAATGCAAGAAATATTTTATCTTAACTGAATCATCTAAGTTAAGCCCAATATATATAATCATTTCTTCTTCTTCTTCTTCTTCTTCTTCTTCTTCTTCTTCTTCTTCTTCTTCTTCTTCTTCTTCTTCTTCTTCTTTTAAGAATAGCACAAATCAATAATAATACCATATTCAACGAAGATAAATAGAAAATAGCATTCACAATGCCAATTCTAAACTATTTCCATTACATCAGCAGATGATATATAATATGTTGGCACTTGAAATTGGAACTCATTGATAACAATATGAAAATCAATTTCTAGCAATAATCTCTACTAATTATAAAAAATATAACTGCATGATTAGTTTCTTACATGCTGCTCTAACCATCAATAAAATAACCATATTAACGAGAAAATAAATAAATAATGTAGAAAACTTAGCTATTAAAAAAATCAGTGCACTTGAAAGAAAGAAAAACATATACAATATCAATCAATTCTTAGAAAAGAAGATACACAACTAACAAGCATAAATAAGCATATAATTGTCGGTACTTCGGGTATGATACTTAAAAAAAAAAGACTAGTGATGGAACAGTCATAATATCTGAGCTTCTTTTACTTGGAGAATTTTTGAAAAACTAATTACTTGGAGAAAATTCAGGTAAGTATATTTTGATTTATATTTAATTATAATAAATTTTAATAATTATTTATAATTTGATAAAGCACTATTATTTTTTTACAAATCAAATTGCTTAACAATTACAATTTCATTATATAATTTATTTATTTATCTAAGCAAATGAAGTGTAACATTATTAAAAACACTCCATTTCAATATTATTTTATGTTTAGTTTTATAAATTGAAATAAATTTTTAATGGCATTATTTGCATGGTACTATGTAAAGTTGAATGCAAGAATAAGTTATTTATTTATTTAGTTGCTGTCTATAATCTGTAATCATGTGATCAATAGTCTGTGTTACAATCTTTTATTGCATGCCTTTAACAAAAAGATGAGAAGAATATTGCTTTAAAGAAAAATTCTATTTGACAAACCTTGTAGCTCTCAAAATCTTTCAACAAACGACAAAAAATTATAAGAAATTTGATAATTATACTGTAGCTTAAGTCTCAATAACATGCTGCAAGAATCATCACGTCCACCGTAACAACATCATGGCAATTTCAATATATTGATCAATTGAAGGATAATGAAAATTTTTGCTCCACTCTTTTTCCAATAGCCATGATTTGAATATTTCATTCCACTTCATAACATACAAATAAAGTTATAAAGGTATTGATTAGCTTCTTAAATGTATATTATAGTCAAATTAACATTGTGAACATTTCATGTTGTGAGCTCAAACTAATCGACCTCTCGATTAAGAGAGTAGATTAAATATCGATCAAAGGTAGATCGAATAGTAGATAAGACACTACCCAGAGATTTCACTCTCATTTTGTGAGGATTTTAGATCTAGTTTTAGGTTTCCTACAAGCGCAAGCACCCATAGTTAATTATCCCTCTCAATGTTGAGAGAGAACTTTCGATTAAGGCTAGTCATTAGATCGCTTAATGCATATCATATAATAGCAGTATGTGGAGTTTTGAAATTTAAATTTATAAAATTCATTATTATTTAACTTAAAATGGATGGTTGGGGGAATGATGATGCTTCGATTTAGATCCCATGGTTCCGTTATCCTCAATTGTCGTGGTCCCTAGTCTACTTAGTCAAAGGATGTAGTCGACCCAACCTGACTGAAGGATTCTTATCAGCAATCATGGGTTGATTTGTCCAAAACAACCTTGTAGACCTGGGGTGGTGTTTATCTAAGAAGATAGGTTTAAGTCCATTTTAGCTAACAGATGGCTTTTTGCCTATCAAGTGCACCCTATAGTTCACAACTCAAGAGGGTAGAGCCATTGGGGAACATATGCTACACTATTTATAATATAGTTTCATTTGGCGGCCATTAGAGGACTTTAGTCGTAATCACATCATATGTGGAGTCTACTAGCCAAACCACATTGATAGAAGACATTGGCCACGTCCTTATCAGCATGAGATTGTTTGAGAATGAACATAGTTGAATACTTGATTTGACTTTGGCTCCTTTGTGAGCTAGAGTTTTCTTAATTTGACACCTACGACAAATAATTATGGAAGGTTGATGTATTAGATTTTAGCTTTAAGTATTTAAAGATTGAATTTCATTTAAGCATTTAACACTTAGCAATTTATTTGATTTTATATTTATATTGATTCTTTATTTTGATTAATTTGATTTGAGCATGCAAGCACATTTTGTTGGTAAGTATCCTCTTTGGTTGAAATCTATATTCAACACAGCCATCATCGGGGTAGATCTTGTCAACTTTGCTCGTTTGGTAGCAGAGGATCGAGTCTATGATTAGAACTTGTGATTCCATTTACCATCTTAAAATAGAGTCTATAATTTTAAATATGAAATTTCTCTATTAAAATTATTGATGGTCGTATACAAATGTATAAATCAAATTCTCATTTTGGTGATTGAGCATTTGATTTAGATCAATCCTATCAACTCCTATTTTGGAAGGAGGATTTCATTGATTAAGTGGGACTTACAACATCGCCATATAGATAAAGTAGCTCATGTAACCCCTCTAATTGAAATCTATAATTAGCACAATCATCATTGGAGTGGACTTTATCAACTTTACTTGCTTGGTAGTAGAGGATCAGGTCAATATTTTAAACTCGTGATTATATTTTTCATATCAAAGTAGAGAACTTAGGATTTTAAATAAGAAATTTCTCTATTAAGACTTTTGATAGTCGTATGCAAATGCTAAATAAAATTACTCTCATTGGTGATTGAGCATTCGATTTAGAATCAATCCTGTAAACTCATATTTTATAAGGAGGATTTGATTGATTAAGTGTGACTTACGACTTCACCATATAGATAAAGTAGCCCATGGAACCCTTCCAATTGAAATCTACAATTACCGCAATCATCAATGGGGTAGACCTTGTCAACTCTATTCTTTTGTTAGCAGAGGATCGGGTCTACAACTTGCATTTAGAAATTTGAACTTGAGAAACAATGATTTTAAAATCTGAACAGTAGTAATCCCCTCTGATTGAAATCTACACTCACCACAGCCATCACTAGGGAAGACCTTGTCAACTCTACTTGTTTGTCAGTACAGGATCGAGTCTATGACTAAAATTTGCAATCATATTTTTCATACCAATTTAGAGAATTTAGGATTTTAAATAAGAAATTCTCCTATTAAGACCTTTGATGGTTGTATGCAAATGAAAATTAAAATTACTCTCTTGATGATTGAACACTCAACTTATAATCAATCCTGTCAACTTCTATCTCTACTAGGAGGATTGGATTGAGTATGTGAGACATACAACTTCACCATATATAAAGCATTGAGTCCAATTTTAATTTCATTGAATTTTGTGCAGTCTATAAAATTTGCATGCTTTATAAAGTAATTAAGGCTATGCCTAAGACACTCCTTGTGAAATGTGTAAGTCAATTGAAAGTACTTGCACATTTTTTAAAGCATTTGAATTTATATCATCTCATTATATACATAAATCTTGAAGCAATAAGTAGAAGTTTGGCTGCCTTATAATGCATGTAAGGCTTATCTCTTTAGAATATTTGTGTGTATTCAAAGGCCACAAGTTAGGAAATGTATTGATCTTGTGCTTGTGCAAAATTCATTTCACTTTCATATTTTGACTATCAACACACATTTCAGTACAATGAGTTTTAGCATATACTCACCTCGAGATATGCACAATGCAATCTTTCAAGCCATTGTTATGCATTATAATACTTTTAAGTCTAGGACTACCTTCAAATTCATGCACAATTCATTTTATTTCGAGCATTTGCATGAATTTTAAAGCAAATATGTCATATAACAATCTGACTATTCATTGAAAATCAGATTTATGAAACCCTTAGTCATCTACAAATCAGACATCAATTATTGATTTTGCTGCCTTGCACATCAAATTCTTTTGATCATTTCAGTGCTTGATAGAGAATAACCTAATTATTCATTGAAGTGTATCGATTACAATCTTTGGTGGACAATTTATTCAAATATTTCATTCTTTCAGATCAACTTTATCTTAAATATTTATGTTTCACATTTGATTTAATATTAATTTCATCTTCAATTTAGGTTTTAAGTGTCTTTTAATTGTCCCTTGTTGGTCCAGATTTTGACAAAATTTTGGCAGCACCTCCCTTAGCCGTGGAGATTTCTACCAAAGCTAGGCCTACCCACCTGTCTAAAAAGGTGTGCATGGATGGTGTTTTACAACACTGCGGCCATGAATCCCCCAACCTACCCATCTAAAAAGACGTGCATAAGCTCTTCGAGTACTTGCATAAAAATCAAACACAATATTTTTTGCACATACACACACATTTTTATACATTTGTGAGTGATGAAGAGATTTTTGCTACGGGAGCTCGCTGGGGAGGAATGAATGAGAGAAAGAGAGTGAGATGGGGCTGGCTTGGTTGGCCTCCGATTAGAAGAATGTCGAGCCCGGGCGAAGGGGCTTGTGGCTCTGTTTGCACAAATGGTAAAGTGGGAGGTTTCCTTGGTTTCGTGCGGATGAAAGGAAGGAACAGACTGAAGAGGGGACCTTCAGTTACTAGAGAGCTAGACAAAATCAGAAATAAGAAGGGGATCCTTTCTCCAGAGGGATGGAATGAGAGCAGGGTGGAGTTTCATGCGCTCGGTTTGAACGGACGAACTCAGCTTGGAGGGATGAGTTTGTTCAGTTGGAGAACGGGAAGGGATTCGTGTCGTTCGACTGGGAGTTCGGCTAGAAGAACAAGAGTGGCCAAGAGAGGGAGGCCAACTCTTTGTTTGGTTTGTAGCCACGACGGACGGGTGAACGAGAAGGAATGCTTAGGTTGGGAGTTTGAACCGAGAGGAGTGAGTGTGAGAGCAACCGAGAGGAGTGAGTGTGCAGCTCTCGAAATGGAGTTAGGGTTGAGAATAGGAATTTCTAGGGTTAGTATTAAGAGTATATATAGGTCTTTTTTTAGAGGTAAAATAAACTCCAATTTTAAGTTTTCACAATTGCATCACCACATAAACAAATTGGATATCAATTTTAGGTTATTTTGATGCCCTGCACAACATTGAGGCCGTTTGATTTAAGCTCGAATCGAGTCAATTTCAGTTCAAAATTGTGTGTATCGGCTTCGCTGATATTCATCACTCATTGAGCATCATGTGATAGGTTTTGATGTTTGACACTAACAATATGATCAATTTTATGACGGAGATCATCATAGGCATCAGCGCTCCGACCTCAATATGACCAGAATATACATGATAGATTTTTCTCAATCGTTGTATCAAATATATATATATATATATATATAGATATATTTATGTTGTTCAATTTGGATGTTCTGAATGTGATGACAAAGTCCATTCATTGATTGGAGGTCATTTTGACTCATTTCGGTGATTCCTTGTGCATTTCAGCTCCGATTTGCATCCTGTTGTACTCGAAGTTTGTCGAACTTGGCTTCTGAGCTTGACTTGACTGATGGAGCATGTTTGGAGGTCAACACATGTGAAACTCACGGCATATTGAAGAATTTTCTTCACATCATGGCCATGCAACTTGAAGGATTTCAAAGAATAATCATCAAGTTAATGAGGGCTGTGAAAATAAATATCTTTTCTATGGCTTGTTAGACATTCTCCTTCCCTCATATGACTGAAGTAGTTTAGTAGAAAAAATGATCAAAATTATATTAATAAATAATACTAGAAGGCTACATGTTCATCAAATAAAATTCATTTGTAAATAAACATTTTAATTTTTATTTCATTTTGATGTTATGTCATGTAGCTACATGTTAGAAAGTTTAATTTTTTCATCATATTTTAAGGAAAAAAGAAAATCAGTCATTCAATATGAACCTCACTCAATGATGGGAGGACTAAACAAGCCATTTCTAGCATATATGAGTGGTTCCCCATTCACACTTGAAACCAATATGTTGCACAATTTTGTGTGGAGTAGAAGGAAATATCCAGCATAGAAATATGACATCTTGGTTGCTTATGAAAGCTCTTTAATGAGTGCCGAGAAACCTTTGAACTACCTATGTACCTTTTATAAAACTACCTCAAAAAGACAATTTTGATGATTAGGTCGCCTAACTCACTCTACTCGCGAAGAAAAACTATAATTTATGTAAATAACTGGCAGCGCTCCGATGTGCCCACATAAGACTAAGAAAGAGGATTCATGAAGAAAATTCTTCTGATTTTCGGTTGGGTGTTTTGGACACAAATCTATTTGTAATAATATTATTCTCTCCAAATTATTTCTTCATTATGCAGTGGCCAATGACCTGAACCTCAATATTTGTTCTCTACTTGTTGCCTTGATGAAATAATGATTCTTTTCAAATTTCGTATGATAGCTCTTTTGATCTTTAGTTTTTGATTGATGAATCAAAACATGAGATCATCTGTATCTCTTCCTCATATGTTAATAAAAAAGATTGAGATAGATGTTAACTGTACAAGTCGATTTATGCTAAGCTCGAACCATATTATAATGCACTATTCTTCTTCACGATTATTGTGGCTTTATATTGATATTCATTATTGAAATTGATTTATAGGCATTCTTTTGTATCTTATCTTTTTTGTTGTTATACCATGCAATGAGTAAAATGAAGGAACATAATGTTGTGTTATTATTGTTATTGTTGTGTGTGTATATATATTTTAATTTAGTATAGTTAGGATGTGGCCTTTAGATAATATGTCCATTCAAATAATTTTACTCATCTAAATTTGAATATGTAGCGAGTCTGATGTTTGGGACCTCGCTAAGTTAAGGTGTGGGCAAGTTGCTAACAAGTTTTTATGTAGAAGTCGCCTATTTTGTAAACTATGTGCATCCATTGAGCCACCTTGGCATGCCGAAGTCCCTTGTTGAAAGTTGACCCATGGCGTATTCTCTTTCTATCGAGTTGGTGGCGATCTGGCATGTAGCAAGTAACAAGTTAGTTTGACTTGGTCATCCTTGTTAGTTGTTCTCCTTTGGAGTGAGTTTCTTTGTTTGATTATCTCACTCTTTGTAGAGCTGACTTGCAAATGGGACTAGAGAACTAATGATAACCACCAAATCACGTCAGCTACATGAACCACAATTATTAATGTATTTGTTGTTAAATAGAATCTTTTATGATTCATGTTACATTATCTTTAATTTGATCATTGTTGTGATAGCTCGGGTGGTTCATAGCTATAAATTAAGAGTTGATGGAGTGTTGAACCATAGAGTTTCCTCTCCCTTTCTGATTTTTGCCAAGTTTTTTTTTTTTTTTGTGGAGATGAGCTCCTGTGCTTGTGGACGATGTTGACAATAAGAACTTGTGGAGGGATCTCTATAGGGTGAAGTGGCATAAAGCCTTTATCATGGTTGAGCAACAAGAACCTAATTGTATAGGAGTAGCAACTTGTCGAGATGATAGCTTCTGTGGGTAAGGAGCCTATAGAAATGCCTCAAGTTAGGGCTAACATTCCCATTGTGGCAAGTGCACCCCCTTGTGAGGAAGAGGAAAAAAGCCCAATTGGTGAGGCGACGAGTGAAGAAGTAGGTGCACGGAGAGAAACTTTCTCTTGTACATTTTGAATTGGTCAATGCTTGTCTTACCAAGGTATCACATGTTGCGCCTTTTCACATCACCATTATTTAGAAATATGTTGAACTTTAGTTGTTTACATGTTGGGTTAATAAGCATCCAAGACTCATCGACGATGAGTAGCAAACTTTCAAGCATCACATAAGGTGAGTCAATTATCAAAACATTCTTTTCCGATAGGTTGACTAGTTATACCTCTTGTTAGCCTAGATCACACCTCACTATTGCGAGTTGCTAGACAACTTGTTGAACGATAGAAAGGCATATCTAATTTTTAGTGGCTTCCTCACCTTGGAGCACTTCCTTTGGCAAGTCATTTTTTTAGAAGTTGAGCTTTAATGACAATTAAGTTAGAAATTAGTGGTTAATAGTAAATGTGTGATTTGAACCTAAGTTTCCTAGTTGGAGAAGAAAGCACTCTACTGACTTTTTCGAAGGCCAGTCATGTGAGTCGGCTATTGACCATGTTCATTACTATTATAGATAAAATTATCACCAACCTAGTTGCATGCTTCCTTGCGTTCTTTAGGGCTGGTGTGATTGTCGTCGTTGTGGACCCCCAGCACTTTATTTCTCATGTTGTCGCTCTTCTTCAAGAAGGACCAGCCAGCATAAGCAGAGAGGGGATTGGTCTTCACCCTTCTCCCATTCACATGATGGGCACTCCTTCAGGTGGGAAGAAAAAAGAATTGAAGTCTTCTAGGGGTCCATCTTTGATTGGCCATGAGATAAGTACCATTAAAGGATTCTTGCAGTTATATATTAATATCCATTGTTGAAATTGGTTATAAGCTTTCTCTTGCATCTTACTGGTATTTGTTGTTTGTTATACCACAAAAGGAATATTGTGAAAGGATAGGTATGCGTGCTATTATTACTACATATTAGCTTTGAACTAAAATAAGGCTTATGATTATACACACATATATATAAACAATGTAAATAAATAAAAATTATAATATTTTTAATATTTTTCAAATTTTAACCAAGTCCATAACCTATCTTTTCCTTTTGGAACCGTTAACAAAATCACAAGCACATTCCTCTAAATGGAGAAATATTTACTTGCAGAGTCCAAGCATAATTTTATATCCGAACTCCAATAACATTGCACTACTTGGCATGTACATAATGTGTGTATTATATATATATACATGACTAAGTAACGCAACATTATTGGAATCCGGACTTAGAGCTTAGCCCTGACTTCCACACTTAATAATTTCTCCTCTAAAGGCCCCATGCACGTCTTCAGGGCTGCGTGAAATTATCTTCCTTCCCCTCCTACATCATCGATTACAAAGAGCTTCCCATCACCGAGTCCTACATTGCGGCTCTTCCATTATCACTGCTTTTACTCCTGCTCGCCCTAACCCAGCATTCACACTCAGTCAGCATCTTCCCATAGGCGTGTGGCCCTTTCTACGTACCTACAAGCAACTCCTCCCTGGCCATCAAACACCTACAACACTACAAGCCAAATATCTTTTATTATTATAGCCTGAAATATTATAAAGCAATAATATGGTAATGTGTTTCTCATAAATATTCGAATTATATAGGGCTTCAATCCACCTAATTTGCTTTAAAAGTTATACGAAATAATGATATATAAAAATTATTTATATGTTTAAAACTGAATATTTGTATGATTAATAAAATTAAATTTCTTTTATCTTTTAGTATCAAATCTAATATTCAAAAATTATGGGAAAATCATTTTATAAATCGTACAATATATTATCAAAAAAAAATTTGCATTTTTTGATATTGTAATATTTAAATTTAAGTAATCTTGTTAACGCTGTAATAAATATGTTTATTACATTTGTTATATTATTATATTTAAATTTAAATATTCTTGTTAATGCTTTAATATTAATTTTTTTTTAGTTTTAAAGTTGTTAACAAGAGAAGTATGATTTAAATATACTTTTTTTTAATCATCTTTTTTATCATTATTTGCGTGTATTGAAGGAATGTTATGTTTTAACTAGATTGGTCTATATTTTATTTATTATTAAGTTTAACTTTCTTATTAAACAATTATTGGAAATAATTTAATTTAGAGAAAACTTATTTTCAACATGCATTTCATATCATATACAGTTTAAAGAAATATATTCTTAAATTAATTATGCAAAAATGATAATTATTCTATAATAAACAAATCATTTAAAAAGAAAGAAGGCAAGATATTTGTTAGTCATACAATTGCATTTATAAGGTTGCTATTATTGTGTATCTACAAGTGCATGATGACTTCATGCATAAAAAAAAGTGTTAGCTGAATTCTTGGATTTATTTGTACTTATTCATATATTCAGCTGAATTGATTGAGACCGTTAGCATATTACAGCACCTGTGAGCAGAGCATGATATTATTATTTTTATTGCTGACATCTGTTTTGAAGGAAATTTTTGAGTTAACAAGCCTTAAAAAAATAAATGATTAAAAATTTATAATATCTATTTTAATTTAGAAAATCCAAGTACTTTAAGAGAAATATCAATAAGATACATGCCTCAGATAATTCAGACATTAAAATTCAAAACTTAAAGAGGTATATATAAATACATAGTAATTTGTTTATATAGTGCATAGCTAGTTATCTCATGTTCTTCGTTATCTGCTCTAGCTTTAAGATCTGCTCCCGTAGCTACTACTTCCATAGCATATTTGTTTGTGTTGCTAATAGTGTTGCATGCCATAAAAAGCATGCAAAAGCTTTAGAAGCTTTTTTATCTGTCCAGCCATTTATTCAAATCAAATGACCATAGTGCACTCTTCTTCCTAGCTCTATCAATCCTTATTTTTTTACTCGAAACTTTTGGTTTTGCATGTTTAAATTCCTTGCTAATGAAATTATTAGATTGTCTTGTTGTTTCCTTCATCATTAATGGTTCATAGATTGCCTTGTTAACTAACACAGTTGGTGAGTCGAATGCATTCATAGAGTTAAAGAACATCTGAAAAACTTTTAAGCAAGATAGATGCAAGTTTCCATTCTCTCATATCGACCAGAATTTGGACATCACGAGTCGAAGAAGTTCTTTATTCTTTTCTCCAATATGTTCCTTACAAAAGCAAATGCATCATCAATCTTGGCACCTGATTCTCTTTTAAGTATAGTAGAACTGTGTTTGGTTTTCCAACTTGCTTCTTTCGCAAATTAATTACATTGTAATAACATCAACATCATTTCTAGGTGAATAATCACTATAGTCATTTAGCCTATTAGAATTTTAACTTTAACTTTCAAAATGTTTAGACAAACATATATCAATCAATTATAGAAATTTTCTAATTTCTAATAAAACATATTAAATGTTGAATTATGCTTAGTTTTATAAAAGTTGTAACAATCTCTTAATAATATTTTTTTTTTAATCAAGTTAAATGCATGAAAGTTTTTTTTTCTCCTAATAACTAATAATCAGGTGACCATCAACTTAGTCATTATCCAATAAAATTGTGGCTATAAGTTTACAAGAACACTATTTTTTTTTTATTCAAATTCAGCAAGTTCTAACTGATTCAGCTTGTTTTACTATAACAAAAAAAAAAAGAAAAAAAAAAAAAAAAAGAAAAAGGGAAAAATAAATAATAAAGTATAGACAAACCTTATAGCTCTAAGTCATTAAGCGCATGAAATCATAAGAGATTTGGTAATCATAGTATTTCTCAAGTCCCAATAACACCCTTCAATGTCTACTTTCGAGTTTGTTAAATAACATGCTGCAAGAATTATCACGTCCTACTAATCGACCTCTTGGCAATTTCAAAATATTGATCAATTGAAGGATGAGAAGTTTTGCACCACTCTCGCCGACGATTTGAATATTTCTTTCCACTTCATAACCAAAAAAATAATATTATAATATTGATTAGTTAAATGTATATTTTGTGAAAAATAATGTCGTGAAAATTTGATGTGGAACTCACGGCATCTTGAAGAATATTCTTCACATCATGGCCATGTCGCTTGAAGGATTTAAGAGAAATATCATGAACCAAGTTGTTGAGAACAGTCAAAATAGCTTTGCTATGGCTTGTTAGACAATCTCCTTCCCATCTATGATTTTTAAATAGATAATGATGGTCAAAATTCTGTTAATAAGTCCGCTAAGCTTCTGTAAACTTAATCTATCTATATACCTATTTTGAAATGTGCATATGGACATAATAAGGTAAATTTTTAAAAATATCTAAGGAATTTATCAAATGGAAATAATAAATAGCATCATAATGCATTTACAATATTTATATTATCTAAGATAGAAAAAAATTGTTAATGAATTTACAATATTTCACAAATTATTTTATTAAAGGATCTAAATTATAGACCTTCACTTTAGAGATCAAAGACAATATCACTAAGTTAAGTTTTTGGTGGTTATATTCAATTAAACTATTTTAAAAAAATTAAGAAAATTACAACAAATATAAAGCAATTATATGATAGAAATCCTTGAAATATTAGAAATGATAATAACTATTTATATAAGATAGTAATCAAATTATATAGAGTTAATGATTTAGGTGAAAAGATATGAATGAATACCAAGATTTTAATCATTGAATATATTTTTGTATTATAAAAAGTAATGTTTAATTACTCATTGAGAGAATATGATTGATAAAATAAGCCAACAGCAAAATGATCAATTCTTCCAGGGGTATAATATGCTCCTACCTTTGCACAAAGATTTGGATGGATAATTCATGCAGTGAGCCTTCCTCACAAAGAAATCATCACTTGTAATCAATATTGCACATTTCACCCTATTCTTGAATCTATGTTAAGAGGGAAGCAAATTGAAGAAGCCATGGCAAAATAGTATGATGTCTTCTCTCTTCCAAATCCTATCGTGGAGAGGCCTATCTTTGGACCACCTTTATATATAAATCAGGAAGGGATTTTTAAAAGAAAATAGATAGAAAGGGAAATTCATTTTAGGAGTGTGAGATAAAGAGGCATATTTTTTTTTCTTTTATATTACAATAAACTACATGTGCAGTTCATTAAGCTCCTTTTGTATACCAATTGCCTCTTCATAAAATTATCAATGGCAAGTTGGAGTAAGCCTTCATTTTGTAAGATTCATTTTATTCGATCATCAAAAATAAGTGCACCTATCTAATTAAATTCCTTTGACATTTACCTGCATGGAGCTCTATTTCCAATATGAAAGAGATAAACCCCTCCTCTTTCAATGTACAACCTGTGCTCCAAATGATCCATTCGAGCTAGCCATTTATGTTCTAACTCATGCTCAATCTTGTAAAGCATAACCAGGCTTCAAATAAAAGAATTCAATATACATAAATATTACTTATTATATTGATTCACCTCTTGTACAAATCTAGTTGATGTAACAAATATCGCTTTATTTTGGGATTTCATGCCCATGATTCATAAGATAATATACTCTAGCTTTGTCAAGTTCATAATCTTCTGGAAATGCAATATGTGATGCTTTGTAAATGCTAAGCATAGGGCCTAGAAAGAGGGCATGATTATGTTTCATATATGATAGCAATTTCTCATCATCAATGAACCAGCAAAACCTCCCTGTACAAAGCCATATTGATTAGCTACTTCACCAATCATGTGCATTTAAGTGAAAAACAAAACTATACTGCACATTTAGCTGTGGATTAATTAATATCATTTATTAATATTTTATAAAGTTTCAAATAATAATCAAGCTTACTTGGAGAAACTTCATAGCCATGCATTCTTAAAAGTCGAAGGCTAAAGAATCTTTATAGATTTGGAATGCAATATCATCTTTCTTTGAGAATTTTGATTCTTCTGCCATCCATTTTCTATGAAGAAATGTAAATATTGAAACCAATCATATAAACTTCATCAATAGAGCTTCTTCTTCTAAAAAAATTTATGAATCAAATTTTATGGTAACATAATATAATTTTATTTAAATAAGAAAATAGATATACTTTGATATTATAATGAACATTGACGTCAAATTTATATTGAAATAATGAATAAAATAAAAAATGCCTGTATTGGTGGTCCATCACGTCACTAATCCCTTCAGTAAAATGCTCTGCACATCCAAGCCTTTCCAAGTGATCAACTACACAAAGCTTTATGATATCTTTGTCTACTACGTATATGGGAGGAACTGCACATACATATTACATAAATAAAATTAAGCTATTTTTAAATAATTAAAAATTAATTGTGCTTTTAGATTATGTTTCTATTTACACTTGATCAAATGAGCCATGCAAAAAAATATTAATATAAAGTTTAAATTATTTAAAAAGATAAAATTTTAAGTTATGATGAGTTTCAAAATCATTCTATTTCTTTTGAGATTATTAATAATAAAATTTCTTATGTATTATAATCCTGTTAAATTAAATTTAAAGATTATAAAATTTATCCTAATAAAATATTTAATCAGAATTTTTCTGAAAGAAAAATATTTTAATCAGCCAAGGACTTTTCTTACATAGAACTAAGAAATTGGTAATATTAATGAAAAGATTATAAAATAATATGATAATTAATGCCGATGATAGTGATTAAAGATTACAAAATATTTCTTTTACTTTGTGTAGATGTATTATGATGCATATTATATCAGGATGGGATTACTTTGTGATATGTTTTTTTTTTATTTCATCTAAAATATATTACACTTCAATATAACTAAATTATTATATAATATTATTGAACAATTCAACAAATGAACTATTCGATAAATATTGCTAAATTATTAGACAATAATATTAAATTATTATGCATTTAAAATAATTTTTAGTAATTATATATTTGAATATCTAACTATACTGTTTACTCATTCATATATATATATATATATATATATATATATATATATATATATATATATATATATATATATATATATATATATATATATAATTCAGTTATAATATCTAATAATTTAATTATATTGAAGAATAGTACATAAAATATGAATTAAGAATATATGTTATAAAAATGATCCCACCATTCTAATATACAATAAAAAGATTTTATACACATGCCAAACAATTCTTATATTTTGAATATTTAAAACTCAAATTTTTATTTATATATGTATAGCACTTTTCATAAGTGAATATTCCACTTTAAAAAAGACGTTGATAGTGACAATCTTAAAATGATATTAAAGATTCACATATTATTTATTTAAATATTAAAATTTATCTACTAGTTATATAAATATGTGAGCCTCTAAAATATATATCTTATATAAATATGTGTGCCTCTAAAATATATATCTGAATATATATATATAAACGTAGACTACATATATACCTCCCTTGTGGCAATCGGTTGCCAAGTGTTGAAGATAAGTTTTATAAGCTTCGTCTCCTGTGATCATGAAAGCACATGCGGTCGCCGATGGTGAGCGGAAATGTTCTGAATTATTGCAGTTTTCAAATGCGATCTCTCTCATGATAACTCTCTCTATTATCTCATCCTCTTCCCTATTAAATTTTATTCCATTCTGTTTATATCCAACAAATAGTCCGTTATTGATTTTCAAGCCTTTGGCCTTTAGAAGCTCAACCATCAAGAACCACTTTTGAAACCCAGCTTCATCACCATCCTTTGTTCATTTTCATGCTCGTCAATACCGCCTCTATATTGTCTTCGAGAAATTTTAGTCCTGATCACGCATAAGTACGTATATATGAAATAATTTATAAATCCTTCGTATGATACGAAGATATAGTAATATATGATATATATGTGCTTTTACCTTTATTTATTTTGTAAGAGAAACCTGTAATCTCCCAAGTTTTGAGAGCAATTAAGCAGGCAAGGGTGGCCATAAGATCAGCTCGGCTCCTTTGATGTTTATAATTTATAAGTTCGTGATGATCAAGATCAAGATCAACTTGTTGCCCACGAACATGATCTTCAAACCAAAAGCCTAGAGCATTTTGGCTGCGCAGAATCCAATCCAAATACTCCGGGAACATCGGACGGGTCGGGTCATCTGAATCAGGCACCATGGCGACCCAGGCTGTCTCATATGTAGAAACTGGCCGGAGGGCAAAGTGATCTGTCGAGGGAGAGAAGAACTCTTTTTTCATTCTCTCAACGGCCTCGACAAACCACGGAGGCTGCTCCATTAGTAAATATGTTACTATCGTAAATAACTTGCTTCCCTTCGTAATTATAGATGTGTTGAAAGGGGAAATATTGCATGCGGAGCACGTGATTAACGATGAAAATGAAAGAGAATACAGGAGATGCAGAGATGCAGTGCAGAACTAATTTTCCTGATTTCTTCTTTGTCATGCAATAAATGCGGTGTCACGTAATATTTCCCCTGTTGAAAGACATGTGATACACGAAAATTTATTACGTGCGGAGTACGATGCGTCCGGACTCCAATCAAATTTTTTTTTTTAATTTAAAAAAAAAATGAAATCTTTTAATTGGAGTCCGCACGTAATATATACTCGTGATACACGGATGTAAAACTGCTTTCAGGCTATTGACGTGGACTGTTGAATTATACTATGCTTGGGATGAAATCATTTGTAAATAAAATTTTAATTTTTATTTCATTTTGAAGTCATGTCACGGAAAATAGAGTGTTTTTTTTATCATGTGTTAAAGAAAAACAGTGATGGGAGGACTTAAAATCCATTTCTAGCCGCATACAAGTAGCACGTTTAGAGAATATTACCTGCGGATTCGCACGGTGCGAAGTTCACATCACAGCCCTCTATTTTTCTTTTTTTTTTAAAAAAAACTAAAAAATGGGACAATCTCAGCGGACTCCGGTCTCAGCGGATTCCAGATGCATCCGGAGTCCGTACGTAATATTTTTTCCCTCCAAAGAGCCAGAGATCAAACTGATCATTTCACCGTCCAAATTAATTTTGGGTGCTTTGGAGGTCTTGGTCTGCAGCATAATTTTGTGCGCAGGAGAAGGAAATATGAATACAACTACAGTAACATCCATCAAGCAAATGTGACTTCTTGGTTGCTTTGGATAGAAAAATATGTGTGGAGAATAAAGAGGACAATGGAAAATTTGCTGTGGATGACAAAGAGAAATTTGATTGAAATTTTTGTCTTACTTTTCTTCTTCAAAATGAGAAGGCTTAAGGGCTACTTATATTTGTACAAAAATCTTTCTAGAGAGCTTTTATATACTAGCATGATCTAGAGAATTGTATAATAATTATTAAATAAAGTTTCCTAGATTCTAGTATATACAAAATATAGAAAGACTCTTAAATAAATAGTACTTATATTTTCTCTTCAGATTTTCTTATATAAATATTTAGAATAATTAATAAATTTTAGTTTAATTTCTCAAATACTCCCCCTTAAAACAAAATTTTTATTTACTACACTAAGGAGTATCTGTAATTCTATGAATAGCTCCAGAGTTAATGCTTTCGTGAGACTATCTGCAACTTGATCTTCAGTGCTTACATAATCCACTTGAATTCATGATCCTTAATTTGGTCTTTTAAATAATAAAAATAAATATCAATATGTTTGCTTCTTTCATGATGAATCAAATTTTATGACAATATTATTTATGATTTATTATCAAAAAAGACTTTAGTAGCTTTAACCTAAGAATGTCATTAGCCATATTGCATGCATGATAATACTATAATATATTCAAACTTCATTAGTAGTGAGAGCAAAAAATTAGTCATTTTTTTAATGCCATGTGAATGTTGTGTAACCTATATATATATAAAAAAAAAAGATTTGCATATATTTTTTCTATCATCTTAGTCCCATCAATCGTCAATATCATGTAACTTGAAATTCATTAAAATAAGAATATAAAAGTCTATGAGTTGATATACTTTTTATATTGAAGAACCCTCTTTGGTCTTTAGGTGCATCTCATAGGATTAATTTCTATGTAGTGACTAACTATTAGCATTTAAAATATCCAACCTTGTGCATGTTAGATGTGTTAGGCTTTTGATTAAACTTCTAAACATAATTAGATCTACTACATACCCATCTTCTTTCTTTGATAGTTTGTTACTATATTTCATTGGCGTGTTTATTGGATTGCAATTATTCATATTGAATTTCTTGAGAACTTCCTTTGCATATAATTCTTATGTAATGAATATGCCTTCTTAATTTTGTTTTACCTCAATTCAAAGAACTAATGACATAAGTTCAATATTTATCATCTCAAATTCTTCATCATAATTTGCATAAACTCCTTGAATAAAAGTTGGTTAGTGCTTATAAAATAATATCATCTACATATAAGAAAATAAGTAATATATATTTATTAGTATGCTTCTTCACATTGAAGATTATATTCATTTTACTTGAAGTATGATTGATTATTGCATTCCATGTCCTTAGCGCTTGATTAAGCCATATTTCTTAATTTATAATTTTTTGATTCTTGACTCTTTTGATATATCTAGGTTGTTTAACTTATACTTCTTCTTCAATGAATTTTTAAAAAAATGCATATTTCACATTTAATTAGTAAATAAGCCAATCATTTTGTATGACAAGAGAAATAATCAAGTGAATAGTTTCTATGTGAATAACATGTGTAAATACCTTATTATAGTCAATGCCTTTATGTTGCTTGCCACGTGTTTTATATTTTTCTACTCCACCTTTTGCATTCTTCTTTATTTTGTATACCCATATACCAATTATTTTATATCTTTTTGATATCATTGTGAACTCTCATGTATCATTCTTCATTAAAGATTTGATTTTTTTTCATCCATTGTCTCACCATCTTTCATTTTTTTATGGCTTCTTTAAATTTTAATGGCTCACTATTTGCAATTAACCAAGCAAAGTGAAGCTTATGAGTTACTTCATAAAGATATTTAAAACTTATTGTCTTATTTTTTCTTTGATTGTCTTTTCAGAGAAGTACTTGTACTTAGAGATTTGCAAATATATAGATAACTGCTCTTCATCTTGTAGCTCCATAAGTACTCACTCTTCCTTTTAAATAATTTTGTGCTGCCAATTACATGATCCATCTTCATCGAACTCCACATCCTATTTGAAAATAGTTTTTGAATTGCTAGGATCAAATAATTTATATAATTTAGAATAATAGACAATAAATATGAGTTTTGAACTTTTTTCATCCCTCAGTTCCTCTTCATTTAGAAATTTGTGCATTTGAAATAATCTCAAATACCTTCAAATTGAAGATAATTGGCTTTTCTCCATGTCCATGTTTCTTCTAATGACATATCATGTGAAGTTGGACACCGATTGAGAATATAGGCAGCACATGCCACTATCTTGGCTCAAAATTCCTTAAGCATATTTTTATTTGTAATCATTCTTTGCAACACATTAATCATAATATGATTTTTTATTCTCACTACACCATTTTTTGGGGTAAAAAATGTGATGTTGATGCTGAATGGCATGCTCTTCATAATAATCTTCAAATATTTTGAAGTAAATTTATCTTGATCTAATCAAATGAATTTCAATGAATAATTGCTTTCTTCCTCCATACTTGTCTTAAATTTCTAAAACACAAAAAAAAAGCTTGTGATTTTTGTCAAAAAAATAAACCCAAGCTTTTTCATGAATAATCATCAATAAAAATAAAAAATAAAGATGTTTATTGAAAGATGTTAGAGCAATAAGCTCGCATACATCCATCTGAACTAAATAAAGAAACTTCTTTGTACTTAAGCTTGCTTCAATTGAAAAACTTTTTATCGGTTGTTTTCCAAGTATGCAATCTTCACAAATTTGATTTGAATGATTGATATTAGGTAACTCATGTACCATTCATTTTTTACATATTATTTAGAACTCCAAAATTTAAATGCTCAAGCATCATATGCCAAAGTCGCGACGGATCTTTAACACATATCTTTAAGGATTTCATTACACCATTCTTTATACTAAGAATAAACATTCTATTACTTGTCGTCTTCTCCACTCGAACAAATAACTCATTTAAATTAAATTTAATATTGAGCCTTTTATCTTTCATATGAATTTTATATCAACTTTCAAGTAATTGCCTTGAGCTTAAAATATTTCTCTTCATGACCACAACATAATAAACATCAAAAATAAACTGATGACTTTTATCTTTAAGAAGAACAATAATTTTATCCTTTTTTTTGTGGGCTTTGAAAATTTGCCACCGACCTCTCGATGAAGAGAGTTTGATTTAGTGTTAGTGAAATTTTTAGAAAGCAGATGGAATAGTAGATAAGACACTGCCCAGAGATTTCACCCTCATTTTGTGAGGACTTTAGATCTGGTTTCAAGTTTCCTATAAGCGCAAGCACCTATAGTTAATTACCCCTCTCAATGTTGAGAGAGAACTTTTGATTAAGGCTAGTCGTTAGATCGTTGAATGCGTAGCTTATAATAGCAGCATGTGGAGTTTTAGAATTGAGATTTATGAAATTTATCATCCTTTAACTTAAAGCGGATGGTTGGGGGAACAATGACGCACCCGATCTAGATCTCTTGGTTTGGTCATTCCGGGTTATCGTGGTCCCTTGTTTACTTAGTTAGAGGAGGTAGTCGACCCAACCTGACCGAAGGATCCTTGTCAGCAGCCATGGGTTGTGTCGTCCAAGGAGACCTTGTAAACTTGGGGTGGTGTTTGTCTAAGGAGACAAGCTTAAGTCTAGTAGGGCTTTTTATCAAGTGCACCCTAGTTTACATCTCGAGGCAAAGCCATTGGGGAACATACGGGCTACAATCGTGACCGTAATATAATGGTGTCATTTGACAGCAGTCATCCGATCAAAGGACTTTTGTCATAACCGCATCATATGTAGAGCCTCTTGAATTATGCAGCGATGAGGACCACATCCTTTGCATGAGATTGATTGAGTAAACATAGTAGAACACTTGATTTGACTTTGACTCCTTTGTGAGCTAGAGTTTTCTTAATTTACCACCTACGACAAAAGATTGTGGAAGGTGGATGAATTACTTTGCTTTAAGATTTTTTAAGTTGATGACTTTCAATTAGTCATTTAAGTTAAGATTATTTTATAATTTTTGTATTTTCATGAAATATGAATTTATCGATTTGATATTGAATCTTGATGGAAGTATCACCTTTTGGAAATCTCTAGTCAACACACCATCGGGTATATAAGTTTACTTGGTCATTTAGTTTATTATTTTATATATTGTCAACTCTATTAATTTAATAATTGAGGATCATATATAGATTTATATTTTGAGAATTTTGAATTTGAGAATATTGAATATAAATATCTCAGAAGTTTTGATAATAATGACCCATTTGGTTGTTATCTTCAATCAACTCATCATCATTGGGGTGAATGATTTGAGCATTCATACTATAATTTGATAATTTTATATTAAAATTGAACCCCTCTGATTGAAATCTACAATCAGCGCAAACATCATTGAGTATATAAGTTACGCTTCATCATTTAGTTTATTGTAGATCATGACTTTATTAATTTAATAATAGAGGATCATATCTAAATTTATATTTTGAGGATATTGAATATAAATATCTTAAATATTTTGATAATGATGATCCCTCTGATTGATTTCTTCAATCAACTCAGCCATCATTAAGGAGTGAATGATTTTTCATTTTGTTATTTCAGATCACGTTGATTCTATTAATTTAAAAATAGAGGATCAGATCTAGATTTATATTTTGAGAATTTTGAATTTGAGGATATTGAATATAAATATTTTAGATATTTTTGATAATAATGTCCCCTCCGGTTGATATCTTCGATCAACTCACCCATCATTGAGGTATGAATGATTGAATATTCTCATCGTTGTTCCAGATCTTGTCAACTCTATTAATTTAATAATAGAGGATCAGACCTAGATTTATATTTTGAGAATTTTGAATTTGGGATTATTGAATATAAATATCTTAAATATTTTGATAATGATGACCCCTTCGGTTGATATTCCGAATCAACTCAGCCATCATTGGGGAATGAATGATTGAATACTCACATCGTTGTTCCAGATCCTATCAACTCTATTAATTTAATAATAGAGGATGAGACCTAGATTTATATTTTGAGAATTTCAAAATTTAGATTATTGAATATAAATATCTAAGATATTTTGGTAATGATGACCCTTCTGGTTGATATTCTCAATCAACTCAGCCATCATTGGGATCCTATCGATCGCTCATTTGCTAACAAAGGGTCAATAGTTAAAACTTGTGATTATATTTTTTGTATCAAAGTAGAGAGCTTAGGATTTTAAATAAGAAATTACTCTATCGAGACCTTTGATGGTCATATGCAAATGTAAAAATCAAATCGCTAGTAATTTAACATTTGATTTACAACCAATCTTGTCAACTCCAATCCTAATAAGGAGGAGGATTAGATTGGTTAACTGAGACTTACGACTTCACCATATAGATAAAGTGACCCACCTTTGCTATTATTTCATTTCTTGATATGGTCATTTGCACAAATCTCGAGATTGCGATTAGAAGTTTGACTACCTTGTAATGCGTGCATGAATGATTTCATTTTTTTAAATAGTTGATTGTCCATATGTATTTAAACACAAGCTTTCAATATATTATTTGCATTGAAATATATGCATAATAAAATCTTTCGAGCCATTTGTGTGCACTCTAATATGATGAAATTTAGCACCTCCCCTAGCTGGGGAGATTTCTACCAAAACTAGGTCTTCGCACCTGTCTAAAAGATACGCATAGGTGATGTTTTGCAACACCGTGGCCGTATAACCTCCAACCTACCTGTCTAAAGAGACGCACATAGGCCTTCAATCACCTGCATGAAATCAAATACACTATATTTTTGTACATTCACACATTTATACAATACGAATGACACAACCACAAAGTCGATAAGGATCGATGATAAAATTGCAAAAAAGCCCTTTTTCTTGAATTCTTTTTTATTTTTATCTCATCTCTTTGTCTTTTTTTTATTTTTTATTTACGTAAATTGAAGAGAGATAGAGAGAGAGAGGCTGTGATTTGTATGGAGCTTGCGTGCAAGTAAATGTAAATGAGCCTGAGGGAGTTTGAGTTCATTAGTATAAGTTCTTGTGTGAGGTCCAACAAGCTAGAGAACCTTATCTTTTCTCCTAACAATATTCGGGACATCCTCCTTGCTGCATAATACATCAAGCTTCTCAGTCTTGCCATCCTCACCTCATCTGATTGAAGCCCACATTCACAACTAGAAGGAAACTTCACCTCCTTGATTCCCTCTCCATTTCTCTCAGCACTAACATAACTCCTACTAGAAGTTACGCTCTCGATTATAACACTTGCATCGGCTCCCCACTACTTCTTGTAAAGTCCATCCAGGACGTAAGAAGTCAGAGGTGAGCTTATGGTGTCGAGGTAGAATTAGTGTCTTAGTGGACTTGATAGAATTGATGACTTGTTAGCGAGATGAGAACATATTGTCCTATGCATGGTGCTTTGTGGACTTGTTGAAGACTTCATCTCGTGAATTCTTCTTGTAGTTTTCTATCAGCTTCATGCCTTGACAGATTTGATGGAGGAATGTCCTGAATTGTCTTGAAGACTTATCAGGTGATATGAACTTTACCTTCTGCCCTAGATTTTTTGCTTTCGTGGGCTCATAGAAGGATGCCAGCAGATGACCTGGCCCTCAGAGCCTGTGTTGGGCCAATGGCAAAGAGTCGTCAGTCCTACGCTTTGTGTGTAACGAACATGTTGATGACATAACTCCCTTAGTTCAGCCTTTGGCTTTGTATGAACATTGGGATGACTTCTTCGGTCCCTTTTTTTCTACTTGATTGGACTTGCTAAAGAAAAGTTTCCTTCGATCTTTGCTACGCTTAACAAACTTGTTGAAGTAGTTGAGATTTCACATTTGATATTGATACCAAACTTGACTTAGTGCCTTCTCAGTAAGGATCTTTTGTTGGATTTTGAAAAATGACCCAACCATTAGGGATAATCTCCAAGTCTAGGCCACTTGAACTCACCAAGTTGGAAGGATTTGGAGGTTTTTGGATGCTCTTATGTTTGAACTAAAGAAATAGGAGGATTGCTTACTGCGATCTTTATGACATGTTGAGTAAGCGGACCTGTCAGCAACACGATCATATTTGGACTTGAACAATTGATAGAGGATTTTATCACGGTGGGGATATCTTACTACGGCCTTTATGGTGTTGAGTAGCGGACTGTCGGCCTCCATATTTGGGCATGTTGAGTCGACCTTATTCACCCACTCGAGCCTTGATTTGATGTATGGATGGAAGACATATTTTAACTTGATTTGTTGAAGTTTCTGGACTTATAAATTTCTCTTTTGGTTAGTAAGACTTTGAGACTTGAGAACTTTGAATACATAATTTAACCATGTATATGGGGATCTCTTAGTGATGTCAACGTAAAGCCCCTAGAAAAACCTAACATTTTACTATAAAATTTTAAAATGCCCCTGTTTAATAGGGATTTCTATTTTATTTCAAAAATATATTTTTGTATCACAAGAGAATTTTCATGTAAAACTTATGAAATCTTTAAGTACGATATTCATTTGATTATACTTTCATGTATAATACTTCTTTAATTATCGACTACGGCATTGGTCTTTCACCTTTGAAATCAATAAGCTAGTAGGTTCCTTCCCGATATACTTTCTCAATGACGAATGATCCTTCCTAATTAGGCTCAAATTTATCACCAATTTTATGGTGAGGAATAATTAGTCTTCTTAGTGCCAGGACTAATTCTCCTTCTTGAAAAGCATGAGGACGTATTGTATGATCGAATGCTTTGGACATCCTCTCTTAGTAGACTTCTAAATTTCTTTGAGCTTGGAGAACTTTGTCACATCAATCTCTTCCATCGATGAGCATTAATTTTCTTTTCTTAAAATAATCGATGAAGGGCTATATCCAATCATCGAGCTCTTATGAAAGCTTCACATGATTTATTTATGATACTTTTGGTTTTTCTATCTCTTGTACTTGTTATTCTTTGAGAGAGTGAGGAGTAATTCAGATTACTTGCTGGTTTGAGTTTGATGTCCCCTCTACCTGTGGAGAATATGGATTCTTGGTTGAAGAACTTCGATGAGTGGACACTTCAATCAACCACATCCATGTTGGCCATCTCTTTTGCTAGTTTAGCTAAGCAATCCACTTTACTATTTTTGATCAAGAAACTTCGAGCTAGTTTAACGTTTGGAATTTGTTTCAAAATCTTGAGGGCTCACTTGTGGTAGTGATCTAATTCAAGCTTATTGATTTTATAAAAATCCAACACTTGATTAATGTCGAGCTGAGAATCATCATAAACTTATAGATTTTGAGCTCCCATGGAGATAGCTTCCTCGGACCTACTACCAATGTTTTATATTACGCCGTTGATGGTTTGTGGCTCGGTCATCATGGATAGGCCTTATTATACCACCTTCTAGTGTGATCAAGATGAGCCCAATGCTAGCTTGAGTTTTTGGGAGATTTGAGGGCTGAGTGTATTTGATAAAGCTCTATCAAAATACAATTCCTACATTTGTTGCTTTTCCCTTTCATATATATACATGATCTGCTTGTCAGGAAGATCATTATTGAGTGATGAATCTACCAGGATAGAGTGTACAGCAAGGAAGTCTACTAGAATTTACCCCTTCACCATTTTCTGGGCAACATATATGATGTTAAATTATAGCAGAAGAACAACCCATTGTGTTAAGTGACCTTTCAATGCTGGTCTTATCATCAAGAACTTAGGTCGATCCTTGTGAGAGTAATTTTATGAGATAGCATGTAATGTGAGCTTCGGATAGCAAGAATTAGAAAAATGCTTCTTGGTTAGAGAGTATTGCATTTCTACTCCTATTAACCTTCGATTGATGTAGTATATGGCGTTCTCCTTTCCCTCTTTATTATGTTGTGCAACAATGCATCTAGAGATTCTTCCAGTGCCACTGTGTATTAGATGAGGGGCTTCTCTAGATTAGCGTTGCGAGAATGGGAGGGTTCAATATATACTTATTGATATTGTCAAAAACCTCTTGACATTTTTCATCCTATTAGAAAGGAGTATCTTTCTTCATCAACTTTTTCCTCTTGGACATGGATCTCTGATCGACACCTCCAATGAATTTCTAGCTTGGAGTGTGGAATAGGTATTTCTTCAATCGGAGGATTGCGATGGAAACTAGCCTCATCTCAAAGACATAGAGCTGGTTTGCGACGAGATCCCTTGGATGACTCTCCAAGGTGTTAGCTTAAAAATTTCATTCATCAAATATGACCTTTCTCTTAGGTACCCATTCTTCGAGTTCTATTTGTGGCGGATATCTAGATGCAGTCAGATGTCGTCATTGCAATCTTTCATAAGGTAGTTTCATTTTGAGGCTTTAGCCTCCAAATTTCTTACCTTTTGTGGGACCTTTCAATGATGGATTCTTAGACAAAGTGTCATGCCTCGATGCTCACCATGCAAGACTTAATTGGATTGGTGCCTTGTTTGGATTGTAAGAGGAGGTCTTCTAAGAGGACTAACTCTAGCCTTTCTGATAAAAGGACCTTGATGTTTTCTTTTCATCAGTCTTTTCTTCTTAGAAACTTTGAGGACTCGATGCACTATTGCATATACAATTTTGAGTTTCCTCATTGGAGAAGTTAGAACCTGATGTTGTCTGGTCCAGAAAGATTATTTGATTTGACCAGTAGAGCTATTCTGCTTTACCCATCTTAGGTTGTCAAACATATTATGGGTTGGAACACTCACTTCTGGTTTCACAGTTGGTTGTATAATTTTTTGCTCGTGTAATGGCTATTGAGCATGCAATTTAGCATTTCTCTTTCTCCATTTTCACTAAGTTAGCCTTCTTCCAAATGAATAATCTTCTGTGTCGCTACTTCTTCTCGAGGCTTTGACCTCCATATTTATTTTTTTATTTGTCGGGACCTTTCGGCGGTGGATTCCTGGACATGCGGTCAAGGTGTTACACCCAGGTGCTCATCGTACAGGAATTTCTTAGGACGGTCTTGAGCATTACCAACTGAGAGTAGCCTTTTTGGTGAAGCTTTCTTATTTTCTCTGATAATCGGACATTGATACTTTTTCTTCATAAGAGCCTTCTTCTTGACAACTTTCAACATCTGTGCACTGGAGGATAGAGTATCAAGATTCCTCCTTTGTGGGGTTATAGCTTGGTGTCGTTGATCCTAGAATGGTTGTTTGATATCACTAGTAGAGGTACTCTTTTTCACTCACTTGGAATTTTCAAACTTGCTGTGAGTGGGAACACTCGCTTTTGGCATCAAGTGTGGTCGCATGACTAGTGATTTAAGCAGTAACTGTTGAGCTCACAGTTCAACATTTCTTCTTCTTTGCCTTCGATTTTCCTCCGAGAGTAGGCTTGACATCATGTCATCCTAGCGAAAGGTTCAAGCAGCGAGTGGTGCATTCTTAGACATGGTGAAACTTTTTTAGCGACAATTCTTTTCATGTGACTCCTTAGAATGACTCAATCTTTTTTTAAATAAAGAGGCTCTCTTCGAGAGAGTGATGCGGTCATTTTAGTTGTTCTCCCCTGCAAGTTGGTGTGTACAATGCGTGTGCTTCATAGAGGATTATTTGCAGCAATGATAGCTGTGAAGTTTACACTACAAAATTGGATGGTAGCTCTAGCATCTCTAGTATTGATTAGAGTATTAGCAAGACAGATGTTGGCTCCACGACCTAGCTGTATGAAGAATGGTGTGCTCTGAAGATCCATTAATATATAGAGCAAGCAGATTAGTCA